>PVLC010000518.1:40085-182384 GCA_004027655.1 Graphiurus murinus | reverse complement strand
GTTCAATCCCCAGTACCGCAAAAAAAAAAAAAAAAAAGAAAGAAAATGTAGGATATGAACATATATCAAAGCCAATGAATTTATGTGATTTTCTAACCTAGCTGGAAGTTGATCTTGGTAATCCTAAACTTATGTTTCTCTGTAGTAACCTAAGTAAACTAAGTACATTAGTGTTGTGCAGTAATGTGTGTGTAACATCCTTTGGCAAAGATGAGTTATTTGACTTTTAATTCTCTTGGTAGTTACAATAAATTAACTGTGGCTATATTTACTACCAGTTTCAAAAATATATAATATTTTGAGGGGTTTGGGGAGATGGAGCCAAATATGTTATTTTGTAAATTGTGGCAATGTCAAGACAGGTTTTTCTCTTGTGCAAGAGTCAAATTGATGGTTTAAGGTGTACAGAAAATCCAGCTCCATTCTGCCCTCTGGTGGTCATTCTACACATAGCAGTATGGTCTGAAACCCTGACATTTTATTTTTTTGTTATTGGGGGCGCGAGGTTTGGCAGTACTGTAGATTGAACCCAGGGGCATTCTACCTCTGAGCTACACCCCCAGCCCTATTTTATATTTTTTATTTTGAAACAGAGTCTCACTAAGTTGTAGAGGACTTCACTAAGTAGCTGAGGCTGGCCACGAACCTGCAAAATCCTCCTGTCTCAGCCTCCCAAATACTGGGATTACAAGCATGTGCCACCACGCCTGGCTTTGAAACCCTGATTTTTTTTTTTTCCGGTACCTGGGGATGGAACCCAGGGACATTCTACCTCCGAGCTCCAACCCCAGCCCTATTTTTTATTCTTTATTTTGAAACGGGGTCTCACTAAGTTGTGGAATGCCTCACTAAATAGCTGAGGCTGGCGGCAAACCCAGATCTTCCGGTCACAGCCTCCCAAGTACTGGGATTACAAGCGTGCGCCACCACTCCTGGCAAACTCTGACATTTTAAAAAGCATTGTTTGATCTTGCAGCTAGTAGTTAGTCTGGGGCTTGGGGGGGGGTGCGTATTTTTGTTGGTTTTTGTTTTGTTTTACTTTACTTTTAGGAAATGCCGTTTTTACCCTCTAGCTTCCTTATAGTCCCATGGGAAACGTGGTATAGTTAGAAATTTCCTAAGTAATTCAAAGCATTAATCTTCCCTAATCATAATGTTAATTTAGGTCTTGAACATCTTCATTTAAACTACAGATTGTCATTTGCTCAATCAATTCCTAAAGGCCACTACTAAGGAATTGTCTGCTTTTATTTTAGTGTCAAATAAGTGTACTAGATACTTTCACTGACATTAATAGCCAAAGGTTAAAAAAAAAAAAAAAAAAGAAGAAGAAAAACTTTAAATTCTGGGTGAAATTTATCAGTTCCTTTATTAACACTGGATTGTGGCTGTGCCCAAGCAGGTTTATTATTATCATTATTAAATCAGCATGGTGGTTTCTTATCTTTCTCATATTTTTATACTTAGGTTGCATTTTATGGTCACAATGCGATGCCTTTGTCGCAGAATAATATTCCTCAGAGCTATTTTCTCCCCGACTTTACATTGTTCCAGTCTTTTCTGTAAGCCTCAAGTCATGACCTGTTTTGCTTGTAGTTAGCATGGGATAGCTCCCCAAATGAATTGGTTTGCCACCATTTTCAATTCTCTCAAAGCAGAAAGCATGTGACTCAGCTTTTATCTAAACTGGTCCCAGGAAGTGCTATTCTAATAGTGAGACTTAGTACAGTTTTGTTGACTCTGTTATCAAAGAGAAGAATATAGCTGAAAGAGCAGTGACAGATGACAAAAGGGAATCCACAAGCCAGAACAATGAGTGAATATAAAATAAGAAACCTGGGAAGCCGGGCGTGGTGGCGCATGCTTGTAATCCCAGCATTTGGGAGGCTGAGACCGGAGGATCCCGGTTCGAAGCCAGCTTCAGCTACCTAGTAAGGCCTTCTGCAACTTCATGAGACCCTGTTTCAAAATAAAGAATAAAAAATGGGGCTGGGGGTATAGCTCGGAGGTAGAATGCCCCTGAGTTCAATCCCCAGTACCAAAAAACAAAACAAAAAAAGAAACCTGGGAGCCCGGGGTGGTGGCGCACTCTTGTAATCCCAGCATTTGGGAGGCTGAGACCGGAGGATCCGGGTTCGCGGCCAGCCTCAGCTACCTAGTGAGACACTCTGCAACTTAGTGAGACTCGGTTTCAAAATAAAGAATAAAAAATAGGGCTGGGGGTGTAGCTCGGAGGTAGAATGCCCCTGAGTTCAATCCCTAGTACCGCAAAAATATATATATATAAATAAATAAATAAAATAAAATAAGAAACCTGAAATAACAGGAAGAAAGAGATAGGCAGGCTGCTCTATCCCAGAGGTGGCTTTCTGTGTTACCACGTTCTAGGAAGTACTGAGCCCACAACATTTAAGGCACCGAAGAAGAGGAGAAGGAATAGATCAGGATCTGACCCATGTTACATGTCTGTTTCAGTTTTCACTGAATGAAAGGAAGCTGCTGGAATTGAGGACAGAAATAGTGGAATTGGTAAGAAATGAGATTTGGGCTTTTCTTTGTCATTTTATTTATCTTTGCTTCATCCCATTTCCTCCTGGGCTAGGGGTATCGCTCAGTAGTAGAGCGGATGGTTAGCACACATGAAGCCCTAAGTTTAGTCCCCAGCACCCCCCTACACACGCACACAAACCCATACTGTTTTACCTGGGACTTCTGAAACCTGTAAGAGACATCCATGAGAGAATTCTGGAATATTGGAATATTACTCTGGAGTTCTTTTGCACTCATCCAAGCATTTGTTTTCTTATTCCTTACCTGAATTGGTAGCCATAGGAAACTACTCAGTTCTGGGATTTTAGTAAAGCGTTTGCAGTGTTTTCATGCATTACTGCAGTTACGTAACCTCTATGACGTCAGCCAAACACTGCCTTTGGGGGGCCGTGTACCTTGTTTAACTGTATTGTATTTGGGGAAGGACACAAACTGGCCCGTGGTGGCCAGCCCCTATATTAAGGAAGCACTTGATGTTTGAAGTGTGAAAGAAGAAAGCTCATGAAGGTAGGGCTAGAAACAGTGCCGAGGCAAGGCAGTGCTTTCACATAAGCGGCTTCTGAGGCTTCATTCATTTCTCAGAAGAGCTTTCAAGCTCACTGTGTGCCTTTTGCTAGCGGGACTTAGAAGATGAGACATACTCATCACCACTGAGAACCGGTAGCCTCGTACTGCAACATCATTGGTAGAGCAGCCTGGAGTTTACAAAAGCTTCTTCACACACATGATTACATTGATTCTATAAATAACCAGGATGAAGGCAGGGACAGTGGTTTTTGTCTTTTTCTTCTTCTTCTCTCCCAACAGGAGGAAACTGAGGCCTAGCGATGTTAAGGGTCCTGGGCAGAGCCAGGTGGCCTGAGGGTGGCAGAACTAAGACCAGAGCAAGGCTCCCAGCACTACCCCAGGCCGCCTGTGACTTCCCTGCCAGGAGGAGCTCCGGGGTTGAGGGCGGAGGGGACAGCACCCCAAGGACTCTAATGCTCTCAACTTCTTTGCTTTGAAAGCATGCCCAGCAAGACCGGGCCCTGACCCAGACAGACCGAAAGATAGAAACTGAGGTTGCTGGCCTCAAAACCATGCTTGAGGCGCACAAGCTTGACACTATCAAGTACTTAGCAGGTAAACTGTTTTCTGCTAGGTATTTATTTATTTTACTTGTGGTGTACTGGGGATTGAACTCAAGGCCATTCTGTCTCTGAGCTACACCTCCAGTCCTATTTTGTTCTTTATTTTGAAACAGGGTCTTGCTAAGTTGATGAGAGTCTCACTAATTGCTGAGGCTGTCCTGGAATCTATGATCCTCCTATCTCAGCCTCCCAAGTACTGAGATTTTAGGCTCTAAGTATTTAAAACAACATGAAAAGAAAATGTCAAATTTATAGGTCAGTGATAGATACTGCATTTCATTGATTCTAACACTTTTTTCATGTCTCTTAAATTGGAGAGACTTCATAATTTCTAATAGATTATCATACTATAATTGTCATTTTTTTTTCCTTTATTTTGAAACCGAGTCTCACTAAGTTGCAGAGTGCCTCACTAGGTAGCTGAGGCTGATGATACTCCTTTTAAGGAATTATTTTGATTTGGAACTTTTAAGTCAAAGAGAGAATGCAAATTCATGTACCAAAACAAAAATACAGGACTGACAATGTGGCTCAGTAGTAGACCTCTTGCCTATCATGCAGGATACCCTGAGTTTGATCTTCAGTGCTACAGAAAGCAACGCAAATAAGCAAAACCATTATTTCAAGTCAGTTTTAATATTTTGGGTTAATCAAATATTTTAAAGTTATAACAATAGTTAGCAGTAAAATTCTGATGCTTCTTTTTTTTTTTTTTTTTAAGATACTAAGGATTGAACCTAGGGGCATTCTGCCTCTGAGCTATAGCCCTAGCCCTATTTTATTTTTTATTTTGAAACAAGGTCTCACTAAGTTGTTGAGGCTGGCCTCAAACCTGGGATCTTCCTGTGTCAGCCTCCCAAGTTCTGGGATTACAGGCATGTGCCACCATGCCCAGTGAAATTTTGCTATTTAAAATATATATTCCTTTATAATGTATATATACACACAGAGACTTTGTAACCACAGAGTTTTTGTGATTCTAAACTTTTATTTAAAAGTTTTCTTGAATACTGGATACAATTGTACTCTGTGAAGTCGATAATTTTAAGGTGTGGGATTTGTTTTTAATAGGCCAACATTTTCATGGAATATGGCCCATCAGTGAGCAAACAAAGGTTCAGAAGAGATGTTTTTTATGTTCTTGGTGGATAGATGAGTGTTTTCTTACTAAACTGATATTTCTATACTTCAAATCACTATCAGATTACTTGTAATACCTAGTACAATGTAAAAAGAAAAAAAAATACTCCTTCAAATAACTACTAGTAGAACTAATAGTACTCTCAATTATTTTTTTCTTACAGGGTCCGTATTTACGTGCCTAACAGTAGCTCTGGGATTTTACCGCCTGTGGGTAAAATAAAGTCTTTATTTAAAGAGATTTCCATTTTTTTGCCTTAAGAATGCCAGATTGTTGCTTTTTTTTTTTTCAAATTTTAACCCTGATTTTTAAAAAGTTAATGCATATTATTTATTTTCAATGCAAATTATGGGCACATTACCAAAGTAAAGAAGTCAGGAACTCCATAATCGTTCCTCTCAGCTTCGTTCAGTTGACTTTGTATCCGAGTGGCGTGGACCACACGTTGAAGACTCCACTCAGCCGAACCAGTGAACTTGGTCTAACCTGTGGTGTATACCAACAGCAAATACTTGTGTAATTCTTTACAATTTAAATCTTTTGTCACATGGAGGATCTGGGTCTCCGTTTAAAGGGCACAATGGCCTTAAGTGCTGAAGAATCATTGAAATTCAACGCAGAGCACCAACTCCTCTACCTAACGGCCCACTCCTTCACGTCAGCTGCTCCCATGCGAGTTGCTTCAGCTGGGTTCGTATGTTACCATTGCAGCTGCACTTCTGCACCTACAGGAGTGTGTTTTCTGTTGATTTCCAGTGTCTTAGTAAGTTATTGTTATGGTTATTTTTAATGTGCCTTCCAGCTCGAAAATCTTGCTGCTTAATGAGGCGTTATAATTGTAATGGGAACTCTTATCTCTCAGAATGCTAGACTTCCCTTCCTCCCTCCTTCTTCCTTTCCCTCATGATTTAGGAACTGTAATAATATTCTACCTACCTAGAAAACTTGCTGATTCTCAGCATGGAACTCTACTTCAGTCTGTGGTTCAGTGTCTGTATTCCTCCTGGTTTTCATCTGCTTTTTATACGGAGGTACCTCACTTTCCTCCGGTTAGATTTTAAAATACCTATATGGTGTCTCTACTTTTCAGAATGAAACCTAGGCCTCAGCCCGTGACCACTCAGGTGATAGACTTTCTAGATGAGGGGACAGGAGTGCCGGCATCTTCCTAATTTGGATTGATTGATTTTGTTGCTGAAAACATTCTCATGCCTCCCTTATCTCTGTATTTGAAATAAATCCCAGGCTCAACGGGAGTTATTTTGGAGTTTATTCTTGTCTTATTAAAATGACTGACTCCTGGGTGAGAGTAAGCATTTTGGAAGCAGTGACATTGATAGGACCTTTTCTGTCTCTCCCACCATGCACACGTGGTGCACACAGGCTGGTACAGTGCAGAAACCACATGAAGATTTCTTGATCCGATTGTACAGTTAATTACCCAGTGTCACTGTTCCAACCACATTGGTAAAAATAAGTTGCCTTTTGTCCTTTGGATGTAATTTCTAGTTTTAGAAAGTGTTACATCATTACCTTTTTAGAAAATGTGTGTTAGCCAAAGATTCTAAGCCCCATATAATAGGAAAATCAAGTACTTTTGTATTAGTGATAGCAATCTCAAAGTGAAATATCACCATTTAATCCTTTTCAAGTAGATCAAAAATTGTTTAAGCCACTTCACGAATTACTGTATCAACATGTTCTTACCCTTTCAGAGAAGCATCCCTAGAAAAGACTGCACGTTCGGCATGGCCTTAAGTATTGAAGGCCTCTGTGAATTACAGCCCATTAAGACCACTTTTGTAGCCAGGTGCTGTAGCACACACTTGTAATCCTAGTACTTAGGAGACTGAAGCAGGAGGATTGCAGATTTGAGGCCAGCCTCAGCAACTTAGTGAGACCCTGTTTCAAAATAAAAAATTAGGACTGGGAGTGTAGCTCAGAGGTAGAATGCCCCTAAGTTCAATCCCCAGTACTAAACACACACACACATGCATGCGCACGCGCGTGGGTCAGTGCTGGAGAAAGGGCGTGGAGCCCAGAGGCTCTTCTCAGGTCACACCTCCAAAGGAAACACTCTGAAGAGGAAAAAGTACCAAGTACCATATACGATTATGTTTCAAAGTAAACCACTAATCTTGTATAGGTTAAAAACAGAGTGAGGTTTCTTTATATACTTATCAAATGTTTTTTTAAATAGGTGTGTGGGGTAACCTTGCATCTGCTGAAGGTATTCATTTGTAGGTGTCATTCCTTTTGGTGCTATGAGCTGCTTTATCCTGTCACTTTATTTGGGCCTTTGATTTTGCTATAGAGTTCCTTGGCCTTGGGAACAATTTGATGTAGATGGCGTGAACATCTGGAGTTCAGAAGGGTTTGAGACTGTGTTCCTGTTATCTAGTCAAATGTATTATATTTGAAAAGCACTGAACCAGGAATATAAATGTATCTTTCCCACTGCTGCTCCGAGGCATCTGTGAACAGTGTGAGCACGCTATGCCTCCACACAGTGTTAAGACCACTTATGCTACCCCAGCTTATCAGAATTCAGATCCCCATAAGAAATTTGGCATTAAAAGTAGAGTGAGAAGATGCCTGTCTAACTTGCCCTGGTCCTAGCCACCTGTATCCAGCACCTGGGGAAATGAACCATCGCTAGATCCAGAGCACGCAACGCCCACAGCAGGGATGCAGGGAACGCTGTCCAGGGCCTGCCACAGAGCATCAAATGGACAGAGTCTTAGCATTTCCTTCTCGTGCACTAAGCACTCAACATTCCTAGAAGCTTCTCTGCTCTCCTGCTTTCTTCTCATTCCTCCCTGCCCTTTATTTTATTTTTATTTTTTATATTTTTGCAGTACTGGGGATTGAACTCCGGGGCATTCTACCTCAGAGCTATACCCCCAGCCCTATTTTTTATTCTTTATTTTGAACTGGGTCTCACTAAGTTGCGGAGTGCCTCACTAGGTAGCTGAGACTGGCCGCGTACTGGATCCTCCAGTCTCAGCCTCCAGAATGCTGGGATTACAAGCGTGCACTGCCACGCCCGGCTCTATTTTTTTTTTTTTTTTTAAAGAGCCTACACTTCAATTTCATTCCTTGCCTGTTCCATTAAGAGGCAAGACCTGTTTGTGTGTGTGTGGTTCTTTACTAGAAGCACTTTGATTTCTGTGCTAGTTTTATTCTCTCTGCCTGCTGGTTTTCTAGCTTAACATCTAGCAAAACTAAAACCGAACATGTGCGTTCTTTCAAGTATACCAAGCACCTCACAAGGAAGTCACAAGTTCAAGAAGAAAGGTTTGACTCAAACCAGAAGTCCTGATGGAATTTGTCTCTGAACATTTTAAAAACAGCAAATGTGTCTCTCTGTGCCTGGATCGTCTCCGTCTCTGCCTTTACGCTGCTTTTCTCTTTGTAGTTGGGCTCAATGACATCGTCTCCCCTCTTATTTCCTAGTTTCCTCCTCTGCCCTCTGCCTGTTGATTAGTCGTGTCAATATTGGCGAGCATGCTCCTTCCCCCACCCCCATGTGCTGTGTTCTAAGACGTTTGCATAGTTCTGAACAAATATATACACCATACTGTAGAGCTGCTCTAAAAAACATTGACTTTAACATACATTTATCAAACTTGTGCTCTGTTTGGTACTAAAGTAAAAACATGTTAATGGAAGTAATTTATTATTTTTATAAAATATTTGAAAATGTTTAGCCTTTTATTGGGAACTTTATTTGGAAAATATTTATCTTTCTGCAGATTTATAATGTTCCTTTGATTATACTCCAAATTATTTTTAACCCTTTTGTTACTGAAATATTTAATTGCATTTTATTATCTAATAGAATTGTATAATCTTATTATCTAGAATAAAATCTTTAATTCTATGTGACTAATACACTGTGGGGGGAGGGTATGGGTGTTGCTAGGGATTGAACCCAGGGCCTCGGGCTAGACAAGAGCTCTACCACTGAGCTACACCCCCAGCCCACTAATACACCTTTCTAATGGTTCAAATGAAAAACTAGACTAACTTCTGCCTAAAACAACTGTATTTCAATTGTTAATTTCACTTAATTGTGTGATGATAACATTAGTGAATTTTAAGTCAATCTAATAATATTTGGGTTTACATAGAGAAGAAATTTTAAAGTGAATATTTTTTTGCAAAATAAATTTTTATTATTCAAAAGTTCTTTAGCATACTTGTGTATAATATTTTAACCACATATTTGAGAGGCAATGATGAGGTTTATACAGAAGTTTTTAGAGGTAGCCATGAGGATCAGTTGGCAGGTATTGGAAATTCCCATCAGGCACTTAGTTGAACAGAAAAGGATTTCCTTTTTCAGCTTACATAACCAAAGTTCAGGCCAGGCGCAACTCAGATGCCACCAAGCTCACTCTCTGCACCTCACTTTGTCTCTGGTGGGCATGAGCCTCTCAGACCTACTTGTACAAGCACAGAGATCCTCTGTCTGCAGAAACACCAGCACTGCCCTCATGTTGCAGTGATCAGAGAGCTGCACTTTGAAAGATCCTGGGCAGGAAGTGTCTCAGCAAGCAGCTGTGGCCAGTAGCAGGACCCTGAGAAGGTCCTAGGGCTCCTTGTAAGCTTCACCTGCTCTGAGGGCCCTTTGGGCACATTTCCCTCCTCTGAAAGACTGAGCCCCTCTTGAGTCAGCTCTGTGGGCTGACCCTCAGTGTAATAAAAGTCTCCAGCAGTATGCAAAGGAAAGCTTTTGGGAAAGTGGGTAAATCAGATAGAAAGGTAGCTAGGAAATTAATGCCAGGTGCATTTCGTTTTCTCCAACCAGAAATCTTATCAAAGTTGGAGAGTCAAAGATACTAGACTTGAGGGTGAGCAGCAGTTTCTAAAAGGTGAATAGAAGAGGTGGGCAAAGGCCCTGAATTACTTGCAACGTCTGCCTTCAAGCTCAAAAGCAACACAGATGGGCCGTGTGTTAAATCTCAGTCATCCATCCACTGTCCTCCCTCAGCCCCACTTCACATCTGTGGTGTTGGCCGTTGGTGCTTCCAAAAATAAGAACACTCATTTTAAAGAAAGGCATTTTCTACAAACAGATCCCCCCCCCCCGCCCCCGGCATCCCATAGCAGAGCTTCACCATTAGTTACACTGCCAGTCATGTCTCCACCTTAATTCTGCAGTTTCCACAGGAAGCTCCTGCCATGGAGCCAAAAGGGTCGGGGATGGTGGGCGCTGGGGAGGGGCTGGAATGGCTGGCATGGAGCACAAGGGTCTAGACATGGGCATCCTTAGAGATCATGGAGGGTCTGGTCTTTCACATATCACAAGTCCAGAAAAATATTTTTAGGCCAACACTTTAAAGAATGAGTAGTTGAAGTATGTAGATGTTAGTAGGGCCCTACTTTTTCCTTACAGTTTAATTTTTAATGTTTTAGTAAACCGTACTCAGTTGTTCATGATTCTGAAGTGTCCAGGAGCTGCACTCCTGGGTTCCCTTAGCGTGTCACTTCTGCTGTTGATGCCCTTCTGCCAAGGAGTTTTCTTTCCTACTCAGCTACTTTCCTGCTCCATACACTTGTTCTCCTGGGAGAAAAAACACAGCTACTCAATGGTATCTTATTCCTTCCTGCACCAAAGTCAGTGTCTTTTTCAGAATAATTATTAATAGCAGAATAATTATTTTGCTATTCCTCTTTTACATTTGTATAGGCCTTAGAGTTTGCATGAGCCTTGCAGCATTTTGAGGCATGTAATAGGCAATGTCTCTCCAACCTCAAGAATTGCTATCTGTGAATACCTCAGTGGTTAAGACTGTGTGTGTGTATGTGTAGGTGTGAGGAGATGAAGTCCAGAGGATCAAGATATTTAGTGAATCTATGAAAGCACTTATAATGTTTTGTTTTACATTTGGATCAATTATTTGGATGGTTTTAGCTGCAGGTGCCACAAAGCAAGCAGTGGTTTACACTACTTCTGTCTAGAAAGGGGTGATCCTCAGTATTGGACTGGCAGCTCAACGGTGCCTTCAAGCAACGGAACTCTTTTCCTCTTCCTTTATGTGTTAACTTTCAGTTTCAGGCTGGAAGTTATCTGATCACAAGACCGCTGCCACAACTCCAGGCCTCACATCCTCACCTGACAGCATCCAAAGAACAAAAGGGAAAGAGATGCAAAGGGACCCTTCTCGTGTCTTTTCTTTACAATTGGAGATAAAGATCTTTCCCACCATAGAAATCCCCATATATTTCATAGACAGATTGAGTCATACAGACAGGTTGCAGATGGGAATGTTTAATATTTTCAGCTCCTCTGGTAGGAGGTGAGCAAGCCAGAAGAGGCCAGAAATGGTTGTTAGGATGGCAGCAACAGTGTTGGTTACAATGCTCATGAAAATAAAGCACAGGCTGGACACTAAAGAACCATGTAATCATGTTGAGTTGCCATTCTTTAGTGGCTAAAAATACTTCAGAATTTCCCTTCCTTTTCTTTCCAGTGGTATGTCGGTAATTTTATTTTATTCTGTTTCACTTTTTTTTTTTTTTTTTTTTTTTTTGCAGTACTGGGGATTGAACTCAGGGGCATCCTACCTCCAAGCTATACCCCCAACCCTAATTTTTCTTTATTTTGAAACAGGGTCTCACTAAGTTGCAGAGTGCCTCACTAGGTAGCTGAGGCTGGCTGAGAACCCAGATCCTCCGGTCTCAGCCTCTCAAATACTGGGATTACAAGCATGCGCCACCATACTCGGCTTTGTTTCACAATATTTTTGCTGGCTATACAACCAAATCTTCAATTTTTAATATTATGACTAGTTTCTAAAATTACCATAATTCTGAATTAACTTGGATGCTAGGGGGGTGGTTGTTAGAGAATTCACATACGCATCTGGGTATTCCTCAAAACTTCTTCATCTACATAGCCACCTATCTTTAGCTTTGTCATACCATTTTAATCAAAGAGTGGCATACCCTAGGTACATCTTAAAAGGAGGAGGGGCCAGGCACATTCCTGTAATCCCAGCACTTGGGAGGCTGAGACAGGAAGATCACAGGTTTGCCGCCAGCCTCAGCAACTGAGTGAGGCCCTCTGCAACTTAGTGAGACCCCGATTCAGAAATAAAATATAGGGCTGGTAGAATGCTCCTGGGTTCAATTCCAAGTACAACAAAAGAAGAAGGAGGAAGAGGAGAGCTCAGATCATAAATATTAAATATTTGATCTGAAATTTTCATGATTATGGGGAAAGTATACAAAAGCAAATCTACATAGAGTAGGTAGAGTTTGTGGGGTTTTTTTCCCCTCGTTTTTGTTTTTTGTAGTACTGGGGATTGAACTCAGGGGCATTCTACCTCTGAGCTACACCCTCAGCCCAATTTTATTTTGAAGCAGGGTCTCGCTAAGTTGCTGAGGTTGTCCTCGAACCTATGATCCTCCCATCTCAGCCTCCCAAGTACTGGGATTATAAACAGGCCCCTCCACGACTGGCAAGTTTATGATTTTTAAGGAATGACTATGGCTCGGTCAGTGACCCTTGGACTTATTCTAAGGGTAGGGGACCTAGATGTCACTGCTGCGTTCTCTACTAAACAGCAAATTACAAATCCAGTGCCTTTATCCAACCTAGGAGCAAGCACACTGGCAGAGAATAGGGCTGTGGTACATCTATGCAATAAAAGCAAGGTCACATGCTTATTAAAACAACAACAAAGGCTGCTGAAAGAGTCCTGGTCAGTTATTTCCTGAGTTTTCACCATTGATGTTTTTATAAATACCTGGCTGGGTTAAGAGTCCCAGCAAGTGCTAGTGAGCAAGCAGTTGCAAATCCCCAAAGAGAAAGTTTCTCATTGAGAAAAACCTACCTATCAACCTTTCCCTGTGAGTTATTAAAACTAGGATTATTTTGTTTTAGCAGCATGGTATTTTGTTATGTTTGCAAAACACCAATTTTTACAGGCAGATAATTTGACAACCACGAATACAATGAGTCAGGAGCCCTGGGGTTAGCTCCCCGCCTTGCCGTTTGTTATACTCTTGAGAAAACTATTGAACCGTGCCAAGCCTATGTCTTAGCTCAGCTGCCATTACAGGATACCATAGATGGGATGGCTTCAACAACCTACATTCTCTTTCTTATCTTTTTTTTCTTTTGGTACTGGGGATCAAACCCAGGGGCATTCTACCTTTGAGATACATCCCCAGCCCTTTCAGTTATCCTTATTCATTTATTGGTAATTTACTAGGAATTAAACCCAGGGGCATTCTACTTCCAAGCTATACTCCCCCCCACACACACCTCTGAGCTATACCCCAGCCCTATTTTTTATTCTTTATTTTGAAACAGGGTCTCCCTAAGTTTCAGAGTGCCTCACTAGGTAGCTGAGGCTGGCCGCGAACCCGGATCCTCCGGTCTCAGCCTCCCAAATGCTGGGATTACAAGTGTGCGCCACCACGCTCGGCTAAATTTTTTTTTTTTTTTTTTTTTGAAGCAGGATCTTAAGTTGCTGCAGCTGTTCTTGATCCTGTGATCCTGTCTTGGCCTCCCAAGTACTGGGATTCCAGGTGTGCAGCACCATGCCCGGCCCTACATTCATTTCTCACAGTTCTGGAGGCTGGGAAGTCTAAAGCCAAGGCACTAGCAGATCTGGTATCCAACAAAGGCCCGCTTCCTGGTTCATAGATGGCCACGTTCTCGTGCATCCTCACCTGATTACCTTTATTAGTGCATTATAGTCTTATAGTCTCACATCATAATGCAGTTTGTGGTGATAGTGACATACATGCACACAGCACTTGGTGGGCTTTTCAGATCCCTGATTGCTAATGATGTTGAACATTTTTCATATATTTATTGGCCATTTGTATTTCTTCTTTTGGGAAGTATCTATTTAGTTCAAGTGCCCATTTGTTGATTGTCTTTTTTTTTTTTTTTTTTTTCCTTGTGGTACTTGGGATAGAACCCAGGGGCATTCTACCTCCAAGCTATACTCTCCACCCCTATTTTTTTCTTTATTTTGAAACAGGGTATTTCTCAGCCAGGCGTGGTGGCACACGCTTGTAATCCCAGTACTTGGGAGGCTGAGACAGGAGGACTGCAGGTTTGTAGCCAGCCTCAGCTATTTGGTGAGGCCTTCTGCAGCTTAATGAGGCCCTGTTTCAAAATAAAATATAAAAAAAATAGGACTGGAGGTGTAGCTCAGAGGTAGAATGTCCCTGGGCTCAATCCCTAGTACCATGAATGAATGAATGAATGAATGAATGAAAGAAACAGGGTCTCACAAGTTGCTGAGGCTGGCCGTGAACCTGCAATCCTCCCGTCTCAGTCTCCCCAGTAGGGGATTACAAGCATTTACCACCATGCCCAGCTGGATGTCCTTTTTTTTGTTTGTTTTTGTTTTTGCAGTACTGGGGATTGAACTCAGGGGCATTCTACCTCCGAGCTATACCCCCAGCCCTATTTTTTATTCTTTATTTTGAAACCGAGTATTACTAAGTTGCGGAGCGTCTCACTAGGTAGCTGAGGCTGGCCTCGAACCCGGATCCTCTGGTCTCAGCCTCCCGAATGCTGGGATAACAAGTGTGCGCCACCATGCCTGGCTTGGATGTCCTTTGTTAAAAGGCATTGTCATCCTCATGACCTAATTACCTTACAAAGGCCCCACCTCCTGATATCATCACATTAGGAGTTTGAACTTCAACATATGAATCTGGGGAGGACACAACATTCAGTTGATAGCACCCTAATGCTCCCATTTCTAAAATAATGAAGACAAAGACAACAGGAACACTTCATAGCATTTGTTTACTGTATTCCAGGCACAATTCTGCAGTCGCACATGCCCTTCTACACTTCATCACATCCTTGCAAATGAGTACTGTGATGCTCTCTGCCAATGAGGACACGAAAGCAGAGAAGGTTGGGGTCACTTGCCCAAGAACACCCAGCTAGTAAGCGACTCCATATTCAAACCCAAGCATTCTGACTCCAGGGAATACATACCCGACCTGGCCAATCTCACTTGGTAAGGATCATATGAGGTCAACTATGTGAAAATGTTTTGTAAACAATAAGAGCCGGTACACACATAGAAACTATTATGCAGTCTGTGTGCAATAGCTGAGGTCATTTATGAGTAATCACTAATGATACTGTTTGCACAACCACCCAAACAGCACATTTCCATTAGTATACTCCCTAGCAAGCACCCCAGAATACCAAAACAGATGAACTGATTGAGGAAGATGCCGTATCATATAAAAAGAACTTTCTCCTTTGAATATCTGACTATATAGTAGGTACTAGAAGAATACAGATAATCCATAGGAAATGCACACAAGCCCTTGAGTACAAGAATATCTTTGTACAGGTCCCAGGGTGGTAGGCAATGTATGTATTTTTATTTGGGGGTCCTCCCCACCCCATTACTGGGGATCAAACCCAGGGGTGCTCTGCCATTGAATTATATCCCCATACATCCTCAGCCCTTTTTACTTTATTTATTTTTGTTGTGTTGAGATTAAACCTAAGGGCACTCTACCTCCGAGCTTGGCCAGGCATGGTGGTGTACACCTTTGTAATCCCAGAATTTGGGAGACTGAGACAAGAGGATTGCAGGTTTGAAACCAGCCTCAGCAACTTAGCAAGGCTCTCTACAACTTAGCAAGACCTTGTTTCCAAATAAATAAATAATAGGTCTGGGGGTGTAGTTCCAAGGTAGAATATTGCTGGGTTCAATCCCCAGCATCACAAAAAAATTTTTAGTTAAAAAAAAAAAACAGGTGTGGTGACACACACCTGTAATCTTGGTATTTGGTAGACTGAGGCAGGAGGATTGTAGGTTCGAATTCAGCCTCAGCAGCTTAGTGAGGCTGTCAACAACTTAGCAAAACCCTGTTTCCAAATAAAAAATAAAATAGGGCTGGGGGTATAGCTCAGAGGTAGAATGCCCCTGGGTTCAATCCCCAGTACCAACAAAATAAAAAATAAATTAGAAATAAAGTAAATGTTTAGAGTCTGTTTCCCATAGCAATTTCTTTCAAGTTAAAGGAAAGTTCTTCATCAGACTTTTTAACCAACACAATCCACTCTTATTTTTAAACTCTGGGTGTTCATCAGAGAGAATAGGTGTCACCTCTGGCTCGCTTTGTTTCTCCAAAGCCTTGTGTCATGCTTCCTTTAGTTGTTGCCAGCCCAGGACCTCTGGGCTTCCTTGTTCCTGGCTTCATGTTACAGGTTAAAATTAGCCACATGACTCTGAGAGGCGCGGAGGAGCCAGGAACTTGGCGGGAGTGGGGTGAACTCTGACCCGCTATGGAGGTTGCTGCAGTAAGAGCACAAGTCTCCCTCAAATGTTACATCCTCTGAGGGGGGCACAGGCCTGGGGATCCCCACTGTTAGGAAGACACCAAGTTTACACCATGACCTATGTTGGGCAAGGTCTGCTGCAGCTACCTTCTAGTTGCATTTGATGGTTAGAATTTTCCAGATTTTTCCTCGTGTGGTTATAAACTTGTCTCTGGAGTAGTATGGTGTGGGTGGGTGCAGTTTATAGAAGTACTTGAACCAATCAGCCCACGCCTCGAAGGAACACTGGCTTTACACTCTCCCAGTGTGGATCTTGCAAAACAACATATTATGTCAATCTGTTTGTGGGGAAAGGCTGGGAGAAAGAACGTCATTTGATTTAAGGACATGAAAGAATATCCGAGTATAGGGCCAGCGCTCAGTAGAATTCAGCAGAATCATTTTTCTTATACAACCTCTCCTCCTCTCTCTGGATCTTTTCTTCCTTCTGTAGTCTCCCCTCTTCTGCTCGACGCCCACTGCCTTTGTGTATTCTCAGTACCCTAACCCACTAAAATCATAAACCCTTCTATTCTCGGGAAGAGAGAAAATCTCACTGTTTACAGCTTCATCCTACGGGGGTTTGACAACAAAGACTGGGTTCAAATCCTGGCACCTCTGCTTCCTAGCCACTCTGATGGGAAACAGAGATTGTGGTACTCATCCTATTTGGAAGGTTTAACCAAAAAGGGAATGTTTTTTGACCCACATCATCAGAAATTCGAAGATGGCCCAGGCTGACCAAACCCTGGTGTCAGGGACCCAGGTTCTTTCTACATCTCTGGGTTCCTAAGCCAATCACTTGCAAGGAGGGACAGAACTGCCATGATTAGTCAAGCCTGGTCATGCTTCAGATTCACCTGCAGGGCTTATTAAACAGATGGCTGGGCCTCAGCCCCAGGGCCTCTGATTCAGCAGGTCCAGAGAAGAGTCTAGAGAATCTGCCTTTCTAACAATATACGATGTAACTGAACAACACTGAGAACTGCTAGCGTGGACTAGTTAGGGGGACTGCCAGTCTGAGGTCAGCTCCCCAAAATGCACAGTGAGGAAGGGCCAAACTGGATGTCAGAGAGTTAACTATGAGATTCAAAAGCTTTCAGAATAAATATAGGGATTGCTTAGTAAATCTATTGCTATATAACAATACACTCCAAAACTCACTAGCTTCAAACAGCAATTAGGTATTATTTCTGATGGGTCTGTGGGTTGGCTGGGCCCCAGTGGGCAATTTTCACTTGAGTTGAACCTCATGCAGTCAAAATCAGATGTTGGCTGGGACCGGAACCATCCAAAGACCGGACCTACAAGATGACTCATCTATTCACATGGCCGGTACATGGTGTGGAATGGCTGTGGTAGCTGAGGGTTGGCCAGCCATCTCTTTCTCCACTCAGCTACTCCAAATATAGCTAGCTTGGGCTTCCTCACAACATGGCAGTCTCAGGAGAGTTGGGTTTTTTTTATATAGTAATTGGCTTTCTCCAGAAGGAGCATTCCAAGAGACCAAGGCAGCACTGGTAAGTCTTCTCCTGATCTGGCTGTAGAAAAGCCACACGGCATTACTCCTGCCCCACTCTTGGTTACAGGTGAGTCACAGAGCCAGCCCAGTTTCAAGGAAAAGAAAACACACCAGGAAATAAACATGCAGAGGCAACGGACACCGTGGGGGTGGCCACCACAGGAATTAGAGGGGATCATTCATGTAAAGTTCTGTGTGGGAGCGAAAGTAAAGCATTTACGGTAAGTGCTCGGGAAATGCACATTACTCTAATTGCTGTTCTTTTCAGGGGAATTTGCTTATTACACTTTAATCTGTTATTATGAAATTTCAGGTTTTCTCAACCAGCGAAGGGTTTTCAGGCACTGGCCAGCAGATGAGGCAGTATTTTCTTGGAGAGTGATCTTTTCAGTGTCCCCAGAATAATACACACAAATAACTATGTCTTTAACCAGAAGACCTGTACTTTTAAGTAGACCTGCTGTCCAATGGAAACATTCCTTTTTCTATTGATTTCCACATGGCTCCCAAATTAGAAGTTAGCTTTCCATGAGAGATTTTTTTGCTCCTGTGGCTAGGATGGGGTGATTTCACAAATAATCATGACAGTGCCTTTTTTTTTCAGTATTGGGGATTGAATTCAGGGGCATTCTACCTCTGAGCCACACTCCCAGCCCTATTTTATTTTTTATTTTGAAGCAGAGTCTCACTAGGTTACTGAAGCCATCACTAAAAAGCTGGGGCTGGCCTTGAACCTGCGATCCTCCTATCTCAGCCTCCCAAGTACTGGGATTACAGGCACGCACCACCGCTCCCAGCTGACAGTGCTTTTTAGCCTCTAGCAATACTTAGGTTAAAAGGACTCAAGTGTCCTCATTCACACTTCAGCTATGGAAAATCTCTAGAACAACAATTTATCAAGTTACTCCGTATCACTCTCACTCAGCCACCTGTATCTAAGAGCAAATACACCTTCCAAACGTAAACAATACTCTGCATTACTTAATTGCAGAATGCCCTAGCAGATTGAGTGATTTTTAATTGATCTCTGTTAAACACACACACACACACACACACACACACACACACACACACACACTACATACACCCCTCTATACTCACTGGTGGGTCGGTCTCTCTCTCTCTCTCTCTCTCTCTCTCTCTCTCTCTCTCTCTCTCATTAGAGTTGATTTGGGTTTTTACTCAACCTCATGACAAGAATTTGAGGGGCTTTCCACTTCTGCGGGGGTGGAGCAGGTGTAAGCTGGGGGAAAACTCTGCTGGTTCCTAGGGGAAGAACAAGCAGAGCCCCAGGAGCTGGAGTATTTGTCTGTGCTAGCAACGTATCAGAGCAGCCCTGCCAAGCTCTGATGTGTTTAGACTTGAGCTCCCAGGGGAAGGTTGCAGGAAGGCGAGTTCCCGGGATCTGCCCTGCAGTCTGTGTAGGCTGGGGTGTTCTCGCTGAGCTATTTCTGTATAAAAAGCTGTCTGGAACCATCTGAGAAGCCACTAACCGCTGCGGTTTACTGTAATATGCCTCCTATTCACTCTCTGTTGCATCATTTCCCCTCCATCTTATGCTTAGAAGAATGACTGTGCGTGCACATGGATAGGTCCCTGTGTGCTCTGGAGTTAGGTTGCCATGGAGAGGTATTCCAAAGGCATCTTGTGAACCACTTGAGCTGAACATATAAAAAAGCATTTCAAAGCTCCTCTTATGTATGCATAGACTCGGGAAGGATTCACATGCAGAAACTGATAACAGTAGTTGCCTCTGGGGAAGAAAACTGGGGAGAGGTCAGTAATGTGAGGGAGATGGACTCTTCGCTGTATACTGTTTAATTTTATTTACTTATTTTTTTTTACCATAAGCATGTAATACTTTTTTTTTTTTAAACTGAAAAGTGAAGTTTAAATACCAAGGCTTCTCTTGGGAAATAGTCTTTGACTCAAATACCCCTCTTGACCCCCACACTCAACTTCCCAGGAGGAAACTGGGAATCCCTGAACAATCGTGGGCTGAATATGAAGAAAGAATCTGCCCGGCGCCTTGGATGTGCACCGCATACCCTCAAGGACAGGATTTTCACCCCTGCCAATTAGAACAGAGAAAGCATGTTGAGAAGAGATACTGCGTCTGTCACATCCAATTCCGCCCCTAACACAGTGCAGATTAAAGAGTAATCAATAATGACTTCAAATGCCCTCTTTGAGAAGGGAGACCAGAAGGGTAGAGGAAGGGGACCCGGGGAGGGAAAGGGGTTGTACTAATCGCATTATGTTGTGTGCGTGTAGGAATATGGAACAATGAATCCCACTCTTGTGCATGACTATAATGTACCAATAGGAAATTAAATAAAATAAATAAACATTTTTTCTGGCAGTATTGCAGGGGAAAAAAAATGTAGCTGGTAGTGAATGCATCCGGCTGCTAATTGCAGGAAGCTAAACAAACACATTCTATTTTTTTTTTTTTTCTTGATACTGGGGATTAGACTCAGAAGCATTCTACCTATGAATTTCCACCATCCCACCCAACTGTTTTTGTGTGTGTGGTACCGGGGATTGAACCCAGGAGCATTCTACCTCTGAGCTATACCCTCAGCCCTATTTTATTCTTTACCGCAAACCTGCAATCCTCCTGTCTCAGCCTTCCAAGTACTGAGATTCAAGTGTGCACCACCACGCCCTGCTTAATTTTTTATTTTGAAACAGGGTCTTGTTACATTACTGTGGGTCTCGCTAAATCGCTAAATGATAAGTCTGGCCTCGAACTTGAGATCCTCCTGCCTCAGCCTCCCAAGTACTGCAATTACAGGCATGCATCACCACGCCCAGCCACATCACACCTTCCACCTGAGGTTGCCTGCCAAGCCGACATGAAACTGCTCACCAGGCTAGACCAGGAGGTTTCCTACCTAGTCACGTAGAAGAATATTTAACACTTTCATAATGTGTCTACACATGTTTTGATTCTCCAAGCGATGATGGCTCAGACTTCAGAAACTGTGATGATCTTCTCTCTGATTTTTAGATTCTCTTCGCTGAGCTGATGATCCACTTACAAACCAAGAGGACAAATTACAAATGAACATCTCTGGCGGCAGTTCCTTTTCCATCTTTATTGTACTGGGAACTGCGGAAATGATGAGAGGTCAACACAGCACCTCTCATTGATGCTATCTATTCAATGTGGGCTAACTGGATTGCTCTAGACAAAGTTCTCCTCCTCAGAAATCATCAGTTGATTCAAGAGGGAGGAAAACAGAATGAAAAATAAAAAACATTACCCATCACAAAAATAACTTCAGGGTTGTGCAATCTGCCAGCATTGGTTATTGGTGTTGAACTTGCTTTCAGCACTCTGCTAAACATTCCACGCCCTGTCTCTAACGCAGTTACTCCTGTCCTTTTGAATAGTGAGGGAGTGAGAACTAGAAATGCTTCTGTGAATCTGGCAAGGTTTTGCCTAAATGTTTCCATTAAATCTGGCAAAGATGAGGATGGGAAAGGGAAATTCACCTATTGTGCTTTTGTTTTGTTTTGTTTATGGTACTGGGGATTGAACCCAGGGAAGTTCTACTTCTGAACTACAGTCTTAGCCTCATTTTATTTTTTATTTGGAAACAGGGTCTCGCTAAGTTGCTGAGTCTGGCTTCAAACCTGCGATGCCCCTGTCTCAGCCTCCCCAGTACTGAGATTACTGATCTGTGCCACTGTGCCTGGCTTCCATTATGCTTTCGCTACCTGTTCATGAAAAGCTGCCTTTTGAAGGTGAGATGATGCTTTCTTGTACATGAAACAATGTCTAGACCTACTATACTTGGCTGACAACTTAATTTTGCCATGCAGATTACTGTATTGTTCACCATTTTTGGGAACTATCATGGAAGTTCATGTCATCCTGAATGGCAAATACTTTACAGTAAGTACTTTCTTTTGCACATGGAGCTACCTAGTCTCAGAGTTTCCTCCCAAAGATGTTGCACTTCTGTATTTAAAACGAGGGGAGGTGCTTCGCAGGACCTCAGTACAGGAGAGACAGTCACTGACTGTCAGCTATGTGCTGAACACTTTTCTTTTGTCTTCATGTCTTGTTGCACAGCTGCTCTGCACACTGACATCTTTAACGTGGCTCCACCAGGGAGTTAACTGTTGCACAGGGTATGCCAGGGCTGCCCTGTTGGTGAGCAACAGAGCTGTATTCACACCCAGGCTCTCCTGGCCCTAATGCAAACTTCCTCCCCTGTAGCAATGCACGCTCTGATGGGGGAAGACCATGATGTGGCTCACAGTGTGAGTGTAGCTGTCAGGGAGGCTGGCCAGACCTTGGGTGGGACATTGAGGACGTGGGTTGGGAAGTGTTCCAGGAATCAACAATACAAGTCATCTGGAGCCTGGGAGGTGGTATATAGCCTGTGCTTAGCATGAGCAAGGGCCTGGGTTTGACCCCCAGCAACAAGAAAAGGAATCAATGGAATTAAAGCCATTAAAACAAAAGTCCTCGGGGTAGGCCCTTCATTACAGGGCTTAGAGCAGTGTCCTGAGATTAGAGTCAGGTCAGAGCAGGACCAGCACCAAGCCACCTGCCACTGAGCAGGCACCATTCCAGTTGTTACGCAAACAGCAGTGAACAAAACAGATAAGTCTCTGGCCTTATGAATCTAGAGTACAAGGAGAGAAAAGAAACATACAAGGAAATATGTATCTGATGGGGATAAATGCTATAGAGAAACTTCAGCTCATAAGAGAGACAGTAATGCTGGTGACGATGGTGGTGTTTGCTCTTTTACACAAGGTCAGCAGGCAAGGCCACAGGCTACAGGATATGGAGCAGAGACCTGAAGGAGAGAGGGTATAAACTTTGCGAATACATGGGAAAAGAAAGACATCTGCAGGCAAAAAAGAAGAGGCCTCTTTGTGCCCATCTATATTAGTCAGTTTCCTGTTACTATAACAAATACCTGAGGTAATCAACTTATAAAGAGAAAAGTGTTACTCATCATAATGATGGTCAAGAGCCAGACCAATTGCAAATGCAAAAGTCCTGAGGCAAGAGGGTACTTGGAGTGTCCAAGGAACAGCAAAGCAGTTGGGTTCTCAGGTGGATTCCCAGAAAGCAGAGTCTGAGATGGGACATTTGTTAGGAAGTGCTCTTGGGACCAAGCTGGGAAGGGAAGGGAGGAAAAGGAAGCAAGCCCAGGCAGAGGAGGATGAGCTATGACAGAGCCCCAGGGAAGGTCTCAGGTAATTACATGGGGAATGCTGAAGGAAGAATGCCACGCAAGGCTAGGCCCTTGGACCCCATGCCATTCAGCCATTGGATGCCACTGCCACAGGACAGGGACAGGCTGGGTGCTGAGGAAAGCAGTTCACCCCAGCCAAGCACCCAGGGGCTGTCAGCCAGCAACACTCCTCAGTTCCTAAGGGGGATCAGATTGGGGCAGGGTGAGCAAGCAGGCAGGGGTGAAAGACGAGCTCGCAGAGGGGTGCAGGAGCCCAAGCCTGTGGGCCCAGGTAGGCCAGAATGAAGACTTGGGTGGTTGTGTGTGGGGTTTTTTTTTTTTTTTTTATTGTTGTTGTTGTTGTTTTTCTTTTCTTTTCTTTGAATTGGGGGTTGAACCTAGAAGCATTTTACCTCTGAGCTATATTCCCCAGCCCTATTTTATTTATTTATTTTATTTCGAAGCAGGTCCTTGTAAGTTGCTGAGGCTGGCCTCAAACCTGCAATCCTCTTGTCTCAAGCCTCCCAAGTATTAGGATTACCGGCTATGTCAATTCAGTCTGCCAAGACTTGGGCTTTTAATCCACAAGAGGTGAGGAGACACTGAAGGTTCTGAAAGAGGAATGCTAAGCTCTAAACTTATGTTTCAACCTGACCACCCAGGCAGCCAAGTAGAATAGATGCTTGACAGACAAGGGGGAGAATTGGGAAGACTCCTTAGGAGATACAATAATCCAGGAAAAAGAGGTGATGATGGTCTAGAGCCAAAGTAAACCTTTTATCTTTATAAGCTGTTTGTCTCAGGTATCTGTTCTAGTAACATGAAGCTGACTAATATACAGATGGGATCAAAGGCCCCCCAGCCCAAAGGTTAGAGATTAGAGCGTTACAGGAGGAGGAGGCCTGGTCTGGTGAGTGGGGAGAGGGAGGGGAGAGAGCATTGCAGATGAGTATTCAATGAATATCTTCCTATGGATGTAAAAAATTGTATATAGACTGAATTATTTGAAAATTTGATCTTATTTTAACTATACTATAGAAGAGTTATTTAAAGGAAACTAGTAAATATTTTTATTTCTTATTTTATTTCAAGATGAGGTCTCACTATGTTGCCCAGGCTGGCCTTGAATTCCTGAGCTCAAGCAATCCTCCCACCTCAGCCTCCCGAGTAACTGGGACTGCAGGCGTGCGCCACCACACCTGGCACTAGTGGATATTTTTAATGTGAAAAATCTTCTCCAAATATAACTGTGTTATGAGAATTTCCATGTATCAGCTTTTCCAAAAACAGGGTACACCTATAATTACACTTTTGGTTCTCCACTCCATCTAATACGAGGCTAAATATAATGATATAATATTTTCTTCAAGCCAGACATGGTGGCACATGCTTGTAATTCCAGTACTTGGGAAGCTGAGACCAGAGGATCCAGGTTCTCAGCCAGCCTCAGCTACTTAGTGAGGCCCTCCGCAACTTAAGTGAGACCCTGTTTCAAAATAAAGAATAAAAAATAGGGCTGGGGATGTAGCTCAAAGGTAGAATGCCCCTGGGTTCAATCCCCAGTTCCACGAAAAAAAAATTTTTTTCTTCAAGGCACCACAAACTTTTTTTTTTTTTTAACTGAGGCCATCGCAATATGACTGTGAAATGGTAGAATGGTATGTTGTTTTCAAAAGCTGCAACACGGAGCAGGAAAGTTCTTTTCCAGATGTCACTAAATTAATGCCCAGCTAAGTCTGGCAATGAAGCAAGGGAACAGGAATTTAGGGCCAGAAGGTGAATATCCCGTAGGACCCAAGGGAGACACATATCAGGAGCCATAAGCAACAGATTCGAGGCTTGGCAAGGGTTATGAGAAATTAAAAGACCAGCATCTAAAGAAATATATAAACCAGTATGCTGGACACACAGTTAGCAGCATGGTGCAGGGGGCCAGAGGACTTGCCCACAGAGAGGATGGGGAAGCAGCGTTGGTGTAGGCTAGAAAGAAGGCTTTCACCTTGCACTTAAGAGCTTGCTTGAAGGCTGCCAGGTGAAGTGGCATCTTCAAGATGCGCCTTTGTATATGTTGTTCCCTCTGTTTGGACCACTCAGTTCCTCCCTCTACTCCTGGCCAACCCTCACTCATCCTCCACGTATCACCTGAAATATTGTTTGGTGAGGAAAGCCTTTTCTGGACCCCCAGGCAGTCCCATTCCATTTGAATCCAGTTGTGGGGCCAATCGATTTACAAGCTACAAATATTTATCCTGGCATAAACTTGGAACAAATGTTTAAAAATTAAAAAAGAATACAAGCATCTCACTAAATAAGGTACTATTGAGGCCATTGCAAATATTCCACGAGCTCTGCCAGTGGTGTGGATACTAAAGCTTACTGGTAGTAGAAGATTCTTGGCCCTCCCAGGTCCACTGTGATCAGGTCTACAGTGTGTCTGTGTGGGCTAAGCAGAGCCTCCCCCTTCCCTTCCTCTAGGTCTCTGATAACCATCATCAGAGACTCCATTCCCAAACACCCGATGCAAAACAGCAAACCTCCCCAGGCCACACGTTGTCCACTGCTCCTATCTTGCTTATTTTTCTCTATAGCCCCCTCTGACATTTTTATATGCTGGCTTCTTTATTAGTTGACCTGCTCTCTCCCATGAGGGCAGAGAATCTGTTTAGTTCTCTGTTGGATCTCCAGAACCAGGAAGAACACCTGATGAGTAGTAGATGCTTGGTAAGATTTGTCGAATGAGTCCATCAATCGAGAGGAGTCTACAGAGGGCCTCCTGCCAGGGTACAAACTTGGCCCCTTGTGACACACTGTAGACCTGATCACAGTGGACCTGGGAGGGCCAAGAATCTTCTACTACCAGTAAGCTTTAGTATCCACACCACTGGCAGCCCAGCCCAAGACTCCCAGGTCTCTAGATAAGAAAAAACCTCCTAGCTTTTGCCCATCTCCTTTCAATTTTTTTTTTTTTTTTAATGCATCTGCTGTCTCATGTCTTCTCTCACCGTTTTCCACCTCTGACGACCTGGTCCCTCTTGGGTTGCAGCAATCCCCTAATACACCTCCTGTTTTACACACAGCAGTCTCCAGCTGCTCTCTCCTCTGACTTAGGTGCCCATTTGAGCACGGGTCTCCCTGGCCTCATAGGATAGAACATTTCAGCAGCACCATATGCAATTCCTGGAAGGATGCTCACCTGCTTATTATTCAGCCTGGGGAAAACATCTTAAGAAAACTCTCCACACTAAATGTAAGAGTCCCTTGGTATGCGTGGGGGATTCACTCCAGGACCCCTGGGATGCTAGAATCTGAGGATGTTCAAGTCCCATATATAAAATGGCATAGTGTTTGCATTTAGTCTCCACACATCCTCCTGTATACTTAAATCATGTCTAGATGACTTATAATCCCTAAAACAATGGAAATAGTTGTTTTACTGTATCATTTAGAGACTAAGGGCCAAAAAAGTCTGTACATGTTCAGTAGAGGTGCAATTTTCTTTCATAGTTTCAGTCCATGGTTGGTCAAATCTACAGATTCAGAGCCCATGGATACAGAGGCTGTAGTGATCCAACTGCAGTGATCACCAAAGTTTTTCCTGCAGGTATACATCCAAATAATCATTTCTCACCGAGAAGCACTTTGATTTGTGTAGAGATCGCCCTGAAGACTTTCCATTGCTTCATGGGGACCTTTCTGTTTAGGATTTTAGCTGCTGTATTTCCAGTAAGTTTCTGATCAAAGCACCAACAGAAAATGAAAGTATGGGGAGACTTCACAAGGCCCCATGTCATTTACTAGCTCAGATATTCAACTGAAAAAGGGAAGGATGAGAGAGAGAGAGAGAGAGAGAGAGAGAGAGAGAGAGAGAGAGAGAATATGAGAATGGAAGCATGGGGCGTTGCCCTCTGAGGCTGCTCTGTCAATACTGTTTGTTTTCCTTCATTATAACCGAGACAAGACCCAGCATGTGTCTTCCTAGGAAAGTCCTACTCCAGGACAAAACCAGGCACCAGCTCTTCTGGGCTGAACTCCTACTAGGTTTCCTTCTCCCATACAGCCAAGGCTGAGATGCTTCAGACCCTACCAGCCACAAACTTTCCTGGACTTTGGATTTGCAATCCCGAGGCTGCTTTCTGGAAGGCTGGTGAGCTACAGACAGCCTCCCCTCCCACCAAGACCACGAGCACCTGCTTCTTGCCACTTCAGGTATTGGGCTCAGCCGGCAGATGCCAGCTGCCACCAAGTCATCTTGCGTTTACTCCTTGAGAGCAATGTCACCTGCAAATACAAAAGCTGATGAAGATGCTCCTGAAGTTAATAAAGAAGTAATAAGTCCCACCTTGACCTTGTGGTTCTGTCTTTACACTGTGGATGTCAGAGGCCTGCTTCCTAAAAAAAAAAAAAAAGCCCTTCGAGATAGTGCCATTTAGTCATTCAGTTAACCCTGGCCATTGTTCCAGGTGAGGCTAGTCTAAGAACACAGTCTGTCTGTCTATCTATCTATCTATCATGTATTTCTCTTCTTTTTGGTGTTAAGGACCAAACCCAAGGCCTCCTGAATACTATGCACATACTCTATCACTGAGTTGCACCCCCAACCTCTCTCTTCATTCTTGTATGCCCAGCTTATAATGATGCTTAAAATGAAGACACCCAATTAATACTTGTTGAAAGAATGAATAAATGAATGGGTGAAAATTTAAGAATGATCTTTGGCCACAGACAGGGCTGCAACTCTCAAGCTGAGTGATGTCAAGAGATGTACAGAAAGAGAGAGAGAGGTATAGAACCTCTCCAAGCCTCGGTAGTCCTGTGTCTAAAAGGAAGATGAGAATAGTACCTACTTGATGTTGTTCCTAGAAATTAAATGAGTATACAGCACAACATGTAAACAAACACACTGGCACTGGGCAGGTGGTCAAAGCTGAATACAGCTGCATTATTTCACTTTCAACCCTATCTTTCTGAGATTTTTTTGTTTGTTTTTGTTTTGGTACTGGGGATTGAACCCAGGGACATTCTAGCTATTTTATTTTGAAACAGAGGCTTGCTAAGTTGCTGAGGCTGGCCTCAAACCTGTCTTCCTCTTGAGGCTTGAAATTCCTTGAACACAAATTCCAGATCCAAATGGAAGAAAGTACTCTTTCATATGTCGGGGTACTGTGGTTCAGCATTATATAATTGGGTACTGTGGTTCACCATTATATAATTATTCTTTTTTTTTTTTTACAGTACTGGGGATTGAACCCATGGGCATTCTACCTCAGAGCTATTCCCCCAGCCCTGTTTTTTATTCTTTATTTTGAAACAGAGTCTCACTAAGTAGCTGAGGCTGACCATGAACCTATGATCCTCCTGTCTCAGCCTCCCAAGTACTGGGATTATAAGCATGCACCACCACACCAGGCTAGGTATATGCTTCTTGATGTAAAATGGGAATTAGCATGGTGGTGTGTGCTTGTAATCTCAGTACTTGGGGGGCTGAGACAGGAGGATTGCAGGTTCGTGGCCAGCCTCAGTTACTTAATGAGGCCCTTCGCAACCCTGTTTCAAAATAAAAGAATAAAATATAGGGCTGGGGGGCTGGGGATGTAGCTCAGAGGTAGAATGCCCCTGAGTTCAATCTCCAGTACCAAAACAACAAACAAAGACAAAAAAAAAAAAAGCAGGGAAAGTAGATGCCTGGGGGCGAAACTCCTGCAGGCGAAGCACCTGTTCTTCTGCTCGTTTTGTTGCCTCTGCTCCCCCCTGATCTGAACTCCAACTCCTAACATCACCAAGCCCTCCCTCCACCCCCACACACTCCTTGCTAACGCTGCCACACAAAAACACACCTCCACACACCACCAGTGGTGAATATCGCAAGCCCATTCATCTATTTTTACATCTGTATGGTTCATTTGCAATAAAGATGGCTTAGAATAAGTCTGTTGTGGACTGGCTCTAATTTCATAATGAAGGAACGGAATTCAGTTGCTCTGTCATTTTAATAACTCCCACCTTAGTTCATGATGACCATCCTCTCTGAGTTGGCTAATTCAACCCTGTATCAAGTGTGTGTGTGTGTGTGTGTGTGTGTGTGTGTGTGTGTGTGTCTGAGGATCAAACCCAGATCCAAGTTCTCATGCATGCACTCTACCACTGACCTTTTAATTTCTCTCCAGCCCTTTTTAATTTTCATGTTGAAACAGGATATCCCTAGGTTGCTGAAAGTCTCACTACATTGTTGAGACTGGTCTCAAACCTGCAATCCTCCTGTCTCAGCCTCCCCAGGTACTGGGATTACAGGCATGTGTCACCACCCCTGGCTGTAACTTCTTCATTTCACACACATATGTAGTTGCATAAACTGGCCAATCTTCCTCACCCCTTTATCCCTCAGAAAACTGAAAAAGCAAAAATATTAAAATTTGGTACCATTGTACAACAACAAAATGAGAAGCTATCTTTGTTTCAATTTTTATTTAAAGTAAGCCAAGGTATAGTCAATTGTGCCTGAGAAAGATAAATGCAAATCTTCTCTGGAAAATACATTTTAAATCCAGCCCTCAACAAATTACTAAAGCTAGATTTCCAAGGAATATGAGCTCCTAATAAAAAAACATCTCAGGACACACATGCTATCATGCATAAGAGCCAGCAAACCCTGTTCGGTACTCTTTGCATGAAAAACTATTGATCTATAGATTCAATGAGATTTCATCAAAATCAACACACTTCTTTGAAGAAATTGACAAGCTCACTCTAAAATCTATATGTAATTGAAAAGAATATAGAAGAGCCAAGAGTTTTTGAAAAAGAAGAACAAAGTTGGAAGACTTACACTAATCGCTTTCAATATTAATTATAAAGCCATTGTAACTTAGACAATGTGACATTGGTATAAGAACAAATGGATTAATGGAATAAAACAGAGAGTTCAAAAAGCTCATATTTATGGTCAATTGCCTTTTGACAAAAGTGCCAAGGTAATTCAATGAGCACAGGATAGCTTTCCAACACAATGTGCTGGGAAAACTGCATACCCGTATGAAAAGCGCACGGGCCTTCACTTTTACTTCATATCACATAAAAAATTAACCTGAGCCAGGTAGAGTGACACACACCTGTAATCCCAGATACTCAGGAGCTGAGGTAGGAGGATGGCTAGTTCCAGGCCAGCCTTGGCACCTTAGCAAGATCCTGCCTCAAAATAAAAAACTGAAAATGGCTAGGGATGTAGCTCCATGGTAGAACCCTTGCCTAGCATGTGTGAAGCCCTGGGTTCAATCTCTGATGCCTTATAATAATAATTAATAATTAATAATTAATAAATTATTATCTCAAAATAATAAAAGAGCTACATCTGAAAGCTAAAACTGTAACATTGCTAGAAGAAAAGATAGTTGAAAAAAAATTCTCAGTCTTGGATTAGCTAAGACTCCTTAAATGGGACACAAAAGCATAAAATAAAATAGTAATAAATTCAACTCATTAAAAAAAAAATTGGCACTGAGAATTGAACCCAGGGGCATTCTACCTTTGAGCTATACCCTCAGCCCTTTTAAATATCATTATCATTAGTAGTAGTACTAGTAGCGGTAATAATATTTTGAAACAGGATCTCACTAAGTTTCTGAGAGTCTCCCTAGGTTGCTGAGGCTGGCCTCAAACCTGAGATCCTCCTATCTCAACCTCCCAAGTGCTGAGGTTACAGGCATGCACCACTATGCCAGCCTTCCAACAAACTATATTCTTAAAATGGGGCATCTTGCCGGGCATGGTGGCACATGCTTATAATCCCAGCATTTGGGAGGCTGAGACCGGAGGATCCAGGTTCGCTGCCAGCCTCAAGCTACATAGTGAGGCCCTCCGCAACTTAGTGAGACCCGGTTTCAAAATAAAGAATAAAAAATAGGGCTGGGGGTATAGCTCGGAGGTAGAATGCCCCTGAATTCAATACCCAGTACCACATATACACACACACACACACACACACACAAAAATGGGGCATCTTATTGTTTGTAAGTTGTACCTCGATTATATTGATTTTGCAAAAATGAAAGAAGGTATTGAAAATAGAAGGCTGAAAAAGAATGAAATACAATATCCGGAAGTGAAATATAGAATTATTCACAACATTTGTGGATGAGCTACTAGATGTTAGCAAGACGTTTGATGCTACTAGAGTGTCAAAGAAGATAAAAATGGAAGTGGAGAAGAATAGGAATTAAAAGCCAGAGTCGTAGCCCCCATCCACCCCGCTGCAAGGTGGCCTGGTCATGTCCCTTTTCCTCTTCTGCGTGTCTTGCTGCCTCCCCGCAACCTCGGGGCACTGGGTTGGCTTGCACCCAGGTCCTTAGAGAGTGACAGATTAGAAATGGAAGGACCCACAGCTTGGGTTACTGTGTACTTTTAAGAAATGGGCAGTCTACATGATTTCACATTCGTAATGCTAATGACTTGTTTTAACTCACGCCAATCGTGTTCAGTTACTTTTACTAAAAACTCCCTTTTTAAGACCAGGGCTCCGCCATCCTCATCTCACCTTCTCTCCCTTTCTGCTTTTCTTTCATGTGACTCAAAAGTCTATGTAACAGCAATCCTCAAAACTTCTCTGCCAAAGGTCACAGTGACCTATTTCCTAATTTTTCAAAACACTCCTGTCTCCATCTTTTTCTTGTGTGTGTGGTACTGGGGATTGAACCCAGGGGCACTCTACCTCTGAGCTCCACCCCAGCCCAATTTTTATTCTTTATTTTGAAACAGGGTCTCACTAAGTTGCAGAGGACCTCACAAGTTGCTGAGGCTAGCAGCGAACCTGCCATCCTCTTGTCTCAGCCTTCTAAGTACTGGGATTACAAGTGTGCACCACCACACCCAGTTTCCTGTCTCCATCTTACCTGGTTCTTGGTCCTTGGCAACCTTGTTAACCCCTGTGAACTCACAGAACCTGTGACTCTTTTTTGCCTTCACAGATACCTGTCAATCTATATCTCCTCCACCCACTAAACCCCCATCTCAGCCTCCTCTTCTTCTGTAAGTCGGCAAGCATTTTCTGTAAGTGCCAGAGAGTAAATATGTTAGGCTTTGTGAGTCCCGGGGTCCCCTCTATGCAAATCCTTTTCTGCCTGTTTGTTGATGTTACCTTAAACCCTTTGGAATGTGACAGCGTTTCTGATCTGATAGCGTCTCCTTTAGTGTTACACCTGGGCATGTTACACACTTGTAATCCTAGTTCTTGGGAGACTGAGACAGGAAGATCACAGGTTCAAGACCAGCGTCAGCAACTTAATGAGACCCTGTTTCAAAATAAAAAATAGAGCTGTGCATGGCAGCGCACGCTTGTAATCTTAGTACTTGGGAGGCTGAGACAGGAGGATTGCAGGTTCAAAGACAGCCTCAGCAAGTAGTGAGACTCTCATCAACCTATCGAGACCCTGTTTTCAAATAAGAAATATAATTGGGCTGGGGGTATAACTCAGAGGTAGAATGCTCCTGGGTTCAAACTCCAGTAACACACACACACACACACACACACACACACACACACACACACACACAGAGTGGTACAAAAGAAAAAAGGCAAAGTACAGGAACAGACGATTCACAAAAACAAACAAACAACAACAAAAACAAGTATCAATAGCTTTTAAGCATAATAAAGATTCTCCACCTCATACCCGAGTAAGAAAAGCAAGGTAAAACCACAATAAGATGTGACTTTTGTTGTTGTTGTTGCTTGAGACAGGGGTTCTCCGTGTGTTGCTCCAGCTGAATTTTTGGATTCAAGAAATTCTTCTACGTCCCCAGTAGATGGAATTATGGGGACACATCACCACACTTGACATATGTGATTTTTTTTTTGTACATTGCAGAATAACAGAAATTAGTCTGATGATGTAAAATATTGATGAAAAGTTGGAGAAACAAATGTCCACTTTGGCGAACAATTTAGCAAAATCTATTAAAATGTAAAATGCACATATCAGCTCACCTGGTAGGTCCATTTGTTACCACGTGGTAACAATGAAAAAGGGCAGGATGGAGAATACATGCCACTACCATAGGGTGTTCAGGTTGTCATGGTCGAGCAGAAGCTAGAGCACTGAGTGTCATGGGTGAGAGGGAAACTTTACCCTGTGTATACTTTTGTATTGTTAGAATATTTTTCTTAGAAAGTATTTTTACTGCTTTCCCAAACTGTTAACATAAATGGATGGATAGATCTATCAATCGATAGAAATGGACATAGATATAGCTATACAGATGATAGAGAATATCAAGCAAAAAGAGAGAAATAGTGGAGGTTGAAGGGACCTTAAAAGTTGTCTAATTCAAGACCATCGCTCGCTGATGAGGAAATTGAACCCAAGCCTGTCTGAGACATTCCTGATCTTGATGCTACAGCCAGAGCTGGACCTCCTGCCCCCTGGTCCTGCACTTGGACCTTCACAGTGGACTCCCTCTCTTAGATGACCACCTTGATACAGAAATTTATCTCACTTGTTTTAGAGCTTTAGCTTTAGTCTCCATATTATGAGCATGCCATCATGTATTTATAGTCTTATTCACGTGCATAAGGTGCATTACAGGGAGGTGTAAAGGTGCAGGGTCTGAGTTGGGTGTGATGGTGCACACCTTTAATTCTAGCCCTTGGGAGACTGAGGCAGGAGGATCACAGGTTCCAGGACAGCCTAGCAACTTAGTGAAACCCTCAGCAACTTAGCAAGACCCTATTTCAAATTTTTTAAAAAAAGGGCTGGGGTAGCTCAGAGGTAGAATGCTTCTGGGTCCAATCCCCAGTACCACACACAAAGAAACAAACACCAAAAATATAGGGTCTGAAGTAAAAATTACTCAGACTTCCATTTGGGCCTCACTAATGTCTAGCTGTGAAAACTTAGGCAGGGTCAGGTGTGGTGGCGCATGCTTGTAATCCCAGCATTTGGGAGGCTGAGACCAGAGGATCCGGGTTCTCGGCCAGCCTCAGCTACCTAGTGAGGCACTCCGCAACTTAGTGAGACCCTGTTTCAAAATAAAGAATAAAAAATAGGGGCTGGGGGTATAGCTCAGAGGTAGAATGCCCCTGGGTTCAATCCCCAGTACTGTAAAAAAAAAAAAGAAAGAAAGAAAGAAAGAAAGAAAAAGAAAATTCAGGCAGGCTGCTTAACTTTCCTAAACTTCAGTTTCTCCTTCTGGAATCTGGAGGTAATTCTTGAGCTACACGGCACGTCATCTTGTGAGGACAAGGAGGTGCTTGGGATGATGGACTGGTCATGCTCAGCTAAGGCTGGCCGTCCTTATTGTGAGAATCAGCCCCTAGAATTGGACTTCCAGATCATCTTGTCAATTTTCATAGATGCTACCAATTTCCCTCTAGAAATAAAGCAAGTTGCATGCTCCCCAGGATGACTTTTGATTCCTGCCCTTACGATATTGGGATCTTTCATTCTTGCCAGTCCAATAGACAAGAAAGCTCCTCGTTGCAGTTTTAACTCACATTTATTGGATCACTAGTGAGACTTTTTGTTGTCTATCAGCCATTTATATTGCTGCTGCCCTAATGGCTTGTTTCTCCAGATTAGGTTACCTCTTTCCGGGTTAGGTTACCTCTTTTCCTTTTGAGTTTTGTCTTTTCTTTCTGGCTGTTTGTGCTCATTTTAGATATTAAACCTTAGTTAAAGTATATAATGTAAATAGCTTATTCTTTTAACGTTTTCTTGTGTGTATGTGGTACTGGGGATTGAACCCAGAGGCATTCTACCTCCGAGCTACACCCGCAGCCCTATTTTTTATTCATTATTTTGAAACAGGGTCTCACTAAATTGCAGAGAGCCTCACTAAGTAGCTGAGGTTGGCCACACACCCGTGAGCTTCCTGTCTCAGCCTCCCAAGTACTGTGATACAGGTGTGCACCATCACATCTGGCTTCTTTTAGCTTTATAAGATGTCTTTTGTTGTGTAGAAATTTATATTTTATTATGTTGTGATGCCTGCCCCTTTTTGGACTGGGAGTGTAGTGCAATGGTAGAGCATTTTGACAGAGGCCCTGGGTTTCATCTACAGTAGCACACAAAAATAAATAAATAAATAAATAAATAAATAAATAAATGAAATGAAAGAAAGAAAGAAACAAAATTGAAGCAAAACAAAATGTCTAATATTTTCTTGTGGTTTCTGGATTGTGTCTTTTTTATTTTAGGAGAGTCTTTGGGATTTCCAGTGTACAGTTGGCTTTTCTATTTAGAGTACGCTCACTCCTGGATTTGAGCTGGGTTTTTTGTCTGCGGGAGCCTGGGCCTCTTGGATATTATTATAGGTTATCAATTCCTTGAGCTGATACAGGTATCAGGCTCAACCTGGCCTTGGAACTGTGCCCACAGCGCCCTCTTTGGGCACCAGAGAACACCAACTGAGAAAGGGCTGCCCTACAGTCTCTAACTTCAGTTAGTTGAGATATGATGGATATCATCTAGCATTTACTGAACACAGTACTCACCAGTGCAATATAGGAATGAGTAAGACATGCTCCCAGCCCCAGAAGTGCTTGCAGGGAAGTGAAGGAGACAGACCTGTCAACAGGTACTCTCAGTTTTTCTCCTATGGCAAAGTAATGTTCATTTAAATAGCTGGGCATGATGGCGCAGGCTTGTAATCCCAGTATTTGGGAGGCTGAGACAGGAGGATTGTAGGTTTGCTGATTCACTGCTAGCCTCTACTACGTATAGAGGCCCTCCTACAACTTAGTGAGCCCTATTTCAAAATAAAGAATAAAAAATAGGGCTGGGGGTATAGATTGGAGGAAGAATGCCCCTGAATCCAATCCCCAGTATCGCAAAAAATAAAATAAAAACACATTTAAATAGAAGTAGTGATGTGGACTGCAATATTATAGAACTCTAGTCTTTTTAAAATGGGTTCAAGGGGCCTGGGGATGTAGCTCAGTGGCAGAGTATGTGCTTCACATGTGTGAGGACCTGGGTTCCATCCCTAGCACAAAAAAAGAAAAAAAGAAATGGATCCAAAGAATTATGATCAAAGATTCCATAACAACCAAAAAAATTACTTTCTAAGTAAGACAAATAAAAATAGCATGGTGAGTGGAAGGCAGAGACTTGGACACTAGTCAGTTCCTTGGATTCTAACTTGGGTTGTGCCAGGAGGGAGCCATATGATCCAGAGGGCTCTAAAGCTCTGGCCGTAGCTCTTTCCTCATCAGCCCTCTGGATCTTGAGGTCAGGGGAGCTTTGGTAGGAAGAGGCCAGGGGAGGACAGAGGGAAGGAAGATTGTTGTGCTGCCCATTTTGATGTTTAAACATTCCGTTGAGAAATCCTAGATTTTGAATTAAACCCATATTTTGTTTACAAGATGCATCAAGATCTGCCCCTGGCCCTCGTGCCAGCCTCGCCTCACCTCTCTGTTCCCAGGTTCTGTTCCCTATTGGCACCTTTTCTCTCTACCTATCTCTTCTTTGTGATGCTTCACATGTTGCCCCGGCCTCCTCCCATCACTTCTGGGGCCAATGAATTATGACCCTGAAAAAAATCATATGTTAAAGTCCTAATCCCCCAGGACTTCAGAATGTGACCTTATTTGGGAATGAGGTCATTGCAGATACAATGAGTTAAATTAGGCTGAGGTCATACTGGAGGACGGTGGTCCTCTACTTTAGTATGACCAGAGTCGCTATGAAAAGGGGAAATGTGGATACAGGGAGAGAAAGCCAGGTGAAGACTGGAATTATGTTCTCCCAAACCAAGGAATGCTGAGGGTTGCTGATAGATATTGAGAATCCAGAAGAACTTCATAGAAATACCAGGGAAGAATTGACTGGAAGCTATGGGAGAGGCAAGGAATAGAATCACACCCATGCCCACAGAAAGAACCAACCCTACCAACCCTGGGTCTTGACCTTCCAGTCCCCATGACTGTGAGATAATAAATTTCTGTTGTTCAAGACACCCAGTTGAGCCGGGCATAGATACGCACACTTGTAATCCCAGTACTTGGGAGGCTGAGACAGGAGGATCGCAGGTTCAAGACAACTTAGTCAGATTCTCAGCAACCTAGCAAAATCCTGTTTAAAAAAGGGGGTGGTGGGGTGGATTGGAGGTAGAATGCCCCTGGGTTCAATCCCTAGTTACACACACACACACACACACACACACACACACACACACACACACGATACCCAGTTGGTAGTACCTTCCTAAGGCAGCTCTAGCAAACTAAAATACCTATTGTAATAGTTCTATTGTAATAGTTTGGATTTATAATGTCCCCCAAGATCTCACAGAGAGTAGGCAGCCATGCTGGAGACAGGGCTTAGGTGCTGAGGAGGGGCCTCTGGGGATGTGGTCTTGGGGATTATCATGGCTCCTCCTCCCCCTGCTCTCTCTTGTGCTTCGGTCCTCCATGATGTGAGAGCAGAGCCTTGCTCGCTCCCTCTTTCTGCTTCTCCCTACCATGCCCCGAGCTCTGCAGACCCAGCCTGACATGAACTAAACCCTGAAATCTCCCAAACTGTGAGCAAATAAATCTTTTTCCCTCTATGTTGTGTGGTTAGTTGCTTTGGATTGTAGCAGTGTGAATGCTGACCAAGACACCTACCTACCTCTACCTTCAGAACACCTCTCGGACATTGGCTGGAGGCTGGTTTGGGCCCCAGTATGGCTCATTCATCAGGTGCCCACATGATGGTCACCAAGGCCCTTCCAAGGCCACAGGAGGGCCCTGCCATTCTCTCACGTGCCCACCCCACATTAAAAATATATCCACATCCCCAATTAAACCTAATTTTCTGAAGCAAATAGTTTTGAAAGAATTTGTTGTTTTGGAAACCGACTGTCAGGAATTATTTTGGTTTTCAATTGTTTGGATCGGCAACAATTGTGTATACCTGGGAGTTGTAGGAAAGTGAAAAAAAAAAAGTACAGCTTACAAATTGTTTCCAGATGTGGTGATCTTCGATCTTCGTAAATGCTAAGTGAACTGGCATGTGGTTGACATTATGTTTCACTGTGAAGATGCTCATAAACATTTATTTGATATTGTCATCTTCTTTTCAAGTTTCAGGATTCAAATGTTTTTGTGGTGCTTGGGAAAGTTTAGGGGCCTTAAGCCCCTTCCTATGGTGCCTGATGAATGAACTCCCCGCACCCCGAGCTTGTCTGTGTTTTTGGTATTTGCAATACTGGGAATCAAACCCGGGTTTTCACATGTGCTAGGCAAGGGTTCCACTTCTGAGATAACCCTCAGCCCTTATCTGTGTTGTAGGACTTGGTACTTTCTTTGTGTTTTGACAAAAGCCTGGACATTCCTTGAGGATCAATCTTTACCTTATCTGCCATGCAACCAGTGCTCAGTAGACTCATTTTATGAACAAACGAGCAATTGTGTATAAATTCAACCTCTAGAAATTACTCAGTGTGGCAACCATTAATATTTATACTTTAAATATACAATGGAAAGCTGGATGTGGTGGTGTATGCCTATAATCCTAGCACTTTGGAATCTGAGACATCACAGGTTTGAGGCCAGCCTTAGCAACTTAGCAAGATCCTCAGAAACTTAGCAAGACCCTGTCTCAAAATTAAAAAAAAAATAGGGCTGCCTAGGGGTTTAGCTCAGAAGTAGAATGTTCCTGGGTTCAATCCCCAATACCATAAGGAAAGAGAAAAAGAAGATGCAATGAAAAAATAATCATGAAAAAAAAATCCAGTACATGTTCCTTTTTATATTTGAGCACATTTACATTATAACATTATAAGAGTGTGTTAGTCAGTTTTCTCTACTGTGACCAAAAATACCTGCCAAGAACAACTTAGAAGAGGAACGGGTTTATTCTGGTTCACGGTTTCAGAAGTTCAGCCCATGGCCAACAACAGGCTTCAAGAAAAGACACACCATTGTGTAGAGCACAGTGGAGGAGAGCTGCCTAGCTCATAGCAGTCAGAAGGCAGAGAAAGAGAGAGAGGGGAAGGGTCCAGGGACAGATAGCGTCTCCATGGCCACACTCTCAGTTACCTCCTTTCTCCAGCCATGCCCCACCTGCCTACAGTTTTCACCACTTCCCAGTAATTCCGATCATATTAATTCATCAATGGATTCATCTGCTGATAAGATAAGAGCCCTCTTGATTCAATCTTTTCCCCTCTGAGCATTGCTGAATTGCCTGACACTTGAGCTTTGGGGGGACATGCCAGCTTCGAACCATAATGAAAAGCAAGACCACGTTTTACATGATGAGGACAAAACCACTTGATGAGCGTTTGCTAGTGCCAAAAACAATGACGCGAGCCTTGCATGTTTGGTCTCCCTTCACCCTGTGACAGCTCTGTGATTTCATTGCCATTCTCTCTACTATGCTTAAGAAATTGGGTTTGAAGGGTCGAAGCTGAGGTGATGGTGAAGGTCTTCCCGCCGGTGATGGTGGAGCTAGAATTGGGAGTTTGTAAGGTCCTGAGCCCACACTCCTACCCCTGCCTCCCCAGTGGGTTGCATTCATGCATCCAGCACTAGACTATGTTATTCTCTCTTTGTATTGTAAGTTGCTTTTCTGGCTTTTTAAATGGAAGGCTATGAACATAACACTTGTTTACTGAATCAATTAGTTTTGACGGAGGAAAGTACATCATACTCTTCAGCTTCATTTCTGTTGACATTCACTGCCATATTTATGTGACGGCAATGACTCCATGAATCAAGACCTTCTCCACTAAGAATGTTAAACACTTCAATGGTGCCTGTCTTGCGCCAGGCACAATTTCATCTGATGTGTGTGTGTACTGACTCATTTAATCCTCTCAGGAACCCTCCAAGCAGAGGAGCAGAGGAGCAGGGGAGCAGGCAATTGCCATGCAGGTGGGGAGTGGCGCCCCTCACCTTGACCTTGTGCAATTCTTAACTTGAACCATCACATGCAAGGACCCCTCCCGTACCTCTTGATATACCTGTTATGGTTTGGAGCTGGCCGACCATGGACTGAACCTCTGAAACTGAGTTCAAATAACCCTTTCCTCCCCTACGTTGTTCTTGTCAGGTAGATTGGTAACAGCAACAAAAAAAGCTGACTAAGACAGTACCCATTTTACAGAATGGATCTTAAGAGAAACTTTCTTTCTTTTTTTTTTTTTTTTTTTTTTGCGGTACTGGGGATTGAACTCAGGAGCATTCTACCTCCGAGCTATACCCCCAGCCCTATTTTTTATTCTTTATTTTGAAACCGAGTCTCACTAAGTTGCGGAGGGCCTCACTAGGTAGCTGAGGCTGGCCGCGAACCCAGATCCTCTGGTCTCAGCCTCCCGAATGCTGGGATTACAAGCATGAGCCACCACACCCGGCTGAGAAACTTTCTTAATTCAGGGTCTGATCAATGATGACTACATAATATCAATCCAAACTTGATGAAATAAAACCTTGCTCGGTTGCAAGGGTTTGTTTTTTTTCCTCCCAGACCTGTTGCTCCCAAATTTCTGGGAAATCTATAAATCTTCACTCATAATCTTAAAATTACTAGAAATCTACCCATTTATGGAAATTGCTTTGTTTACTGTCAATGATCCCACTTGTATTTTCAGAATAGATTTAACAAAAGGAGATATAAAACCTAGAATATAGGATATTTTCCCAGAAACCTGTAATATAGGGTACTTTCCACATTGTTGTCTATTGATTGGATAATGAAGAAGACATCAACCTAAGGAACCTGAGACAGGCCAGACCACCATAAACCATCTTGGGATCACCAGATTGATGTCATCCTTAAGTACCTTCCCATGTACAACCTCACCAACTTTCCTAAGAAAAGCCTGAGAACCCCAAAAGTGTCTCTCACTCTCAAGGTGGCCCACATTCTCCCTTGGGTGTGGATTCCTTGCTTTCCTAAATAAATGTATATGTCTCACAACATGAGTGTGTCATGAAATTCTTTTCTACCATCTTTGTCAAGGACCCGGGCATCCTGAGTTGAGGTCCCTCTCGCTAGGACCTCCTTGTACCCCCTCTGGTGACACGAGCCCATTAAACCACATTTAACCAATTAGTTAAGTACTTCCAGACCAACTATGGTGGCGCATCATCATGTTTTGTTTTTGGTTTTGGTACTGATGATTAAACCCAGGGGCATTCTACCTCTGAGCTATACGCCTCCCCCCAGACCTTTTTATTTTTAATTTTGAAACAGGGTCTTGCTAAGTTTCTGAGGCTAGCCTGGAACTTGCAATCCTCCTGTCTTAGCCTTCCAAGTACTGGGATTATAGGTGTGCACCACTGTGCCCAGTTTGTCATGTTCTTTTAATAAATGTTGATGTCACTTATAATTAGAAACAATGCATGTACTAAACCCCTTAAAATCCAGAAGGAACTGGTTTTATTTAGGCAGTTAAATATAATCCCTTTACAAGTCTATGGACTAGCTTGGCAATTTGCTTACTATACAATTTCTTCTTAAAATAACAGGACTTCACCATATTCCAAATGAAATGTATTGCAATTCAAAATTGAGTTTAGCTTAATAACTTGTTATTATATCATAAAGGGCTGTATTAGGAAGGCTCTCGGCAAGAGCTTCAAGAGAAAAACATCTTTATCTTCTGATGGAATAACTGTCAAACCAACAATAACAGAACATACATTCTGTTCACACCTAGCATGCCTGAGGCCCTGGGTTCAATCCCTAGCAATGCAATAAATTTATAAATAAATCTGGTTCATGATCAATTTAATACTGAATTTTGGTCTAGTTTTTAGAAATAACTGCTGTGTTAAAAGTAAGTCTTCAGCAGTCCAAGTAAATTCTTCTACTTGTATATTAACATTTATTATTATTCCATTGAACTGCATAGCCTGAGGATCTTGTTATCCATCAGATTCTTATTCTGTAGGTCTGGAATGGAATCAGTGAATCTGCATACCTAAACTGCTCAGGCTGAAGGTGTGGAACTCAGGCTTTGGGAACCAGGTGGTTAAAGCTGGATGGAAATTCTAGCTCCATCACTTGCTACATCTTAGCCCCTCCGTGACTTTCCTCTCCTCATCTGAAAAACAGTAATGATATAAGATATACATCCTAAAAGAGTTGTAAAGATTAGATTAGTTAATAAATGTAAAGCAATTCAAGCACGGGGGGAAAAAAGCTGGCCTTACATCACACATATGGCTGCAAATTGCTTTTTTAATTTAGCAATATATCCTGGGCATCTTTCCATGTCAGTAGAATAAAAGCTACCCCATTTTCTCTGTCAGCTACATAGTATTTCAATGATTGGATGTATCTAGATTTGCTTCATTGAAGTAGTTTTTTTTCTTTTATTTTAAATTGTGGTAATATATGCATAACATTAAAACTTACCCTTTTAATCATTCTTAGGTTAGGTACAGCTCAGTGGCATTAAATACACTTACACGGTTATGCAAAGTTATTATCATCATCCATCGCTGGGACTCTTCGTCCCAAACAGAAACCTTGTACAAATGGCTCCCCATCACCCCCAACCCCTAGTAACCTCCATTTTACTTTCCATCTCTATGAATTCACCTCAAATAAGTGGAGTCATGGGGTATTGCCCTTTTGTACCTCCAGGGGACTTTGGGAGAATGCATTTTCTCAGACAGTTCTTCCTATAGAATCTGAACTCTGAGCCCTGAAATCTCTGAGGATCTGGCTGTTGTCCCTCTCCGTGGCCTAGGTAGGAGTTAGGTCTGAGCTGTTGGGCTTCTATGACATGTAACCTCTGCAGGTTTCTGACTCTGTAATTAATAAAAAACAATGGTCACTTTTGCTCACTGAGCACCTAATCTAGGCCAGTACTGTACTGGCTCCTGCACAGTTCTCTATGAAGTTAGAAAAATTACTCCTATTTTGCAGGTATGGAATCCAAAGGTCAGGGAGATTACAATTGACATGTTCACTGTCAGTTAGGGACAGAAATGGGTTATAGATAGGTCTGGTTTCAAAACCCATGTTTCCTCCATTACCTGGTAGTCTGATCGAGGAAAAAAATAGTCATTTCTAGCAGTTTTAAAGAACATTCTGATTAGTATAGGTGAAACTTTTTTTTTTTTTTTGTGGTACTGGGAATTGAACTCAGGGGAATTCTACCTCTGAGCTATACCCTCAGCCCTATTTTTTATTCTTTATTTTGAAACAGGGTCTCACTAAGTTACAGGTGGAACTTTTTAAGCAAAACAGATAATTGAAGATTCACATATATATTCAAACTGGGCAGGGTGATGCACACCTGTAATCCTAGTACTTGGGAGGCTGAGACAGGAGGATCACAGGTGTAAGGCCAACGTCAGCAATTTACTAAGACCCTCAGCCACTTAGACCCTGTTCCAAAATTTAAAAAAAAAAGAAAGAAAGAAAGAAAAAGGTCTGAGGGAACTCAAAGATAGAATGCCCCTGGGTTCAATTCCCAATACCAAAAAAAAAAAGTTATATATTCAAAACATCAGGAGTATTTGCTAAACAAAATAATTCATCACAAAACTTCTCTTGAGCAAAAGCTTCTCATTTACTAAGTTTCTCAGATAAAGAACATTTCAGCTATTTGTATGTTTGAAAACAGATTTATAGTACCTTCTATGATCCAGTCTCTGTTAATTGGGGCCCCGCCTACTCAGGAGCAGGCATTGATTTAGAATCATAGTTAAGTGAATGATGGAGTAGGAGAACCTCAAGGAACATTTCTTTTTAGAGCCAGCCCTGAACTAAACACGTAAACCTGTCCCTTCCATGCCTCAGAGGAACAAGAACACTCAGAGTCAACCCCCGGTGATCCCTGACATACAGGACAATAATCAAAATGCCGGTTTGCTTCTTAAGCTATTCCCCAGGCAACCGAAAAGGCAAATGTGTGATGGTATACATGTATGTATCCCATGATTTATAGAAGCCAATTCAAATGTTCTACTTATAAAAAAAAAATTAAGTTTGATGGGGAAAATCCTAGCTATAGCTACCATATCTACAAATTCCCTTTCTCTCTCCTGCGAGGTATCTTTTGTCTTTTGTTTTTGCCAAGAAGAAAGAGCACTGTGTACGCCTCGCATCACCCTCTTCACGTGCTCCAGTTCAGGATCATCTTCACCAGCTCACATGTTGTTTTGGCAGCCCACATGCATTCCTTCCAGCTTCCACCCCTTAAAGGAGCCCCGTTCAGCCAAGTGGAGCTGCAGCCATCACCCTGGTAGCAACCCACTGATGTGCTGTGTTGTGATTGTGCTCTTGTCCTGCTTGGGTCTGTTTGGGCAGGTTAGATCCGGGGGATTAGGGAAAGGTTGGTAATGTTATTCAAATACATTGTGCAAAGCCGGGCGTGGTGGCTCAGGCTTGTAATCCCAGCATTTGGGGAGGATCCGGGTTCTTGGGCAGCCTCAGCTACCTAGTGAGGCATTCTGCAACTTAGTGAGACCCGTTTCAAAATAAAGAATGAAACATAGGGCTGGGGGTGTAGCTCGGAATGCCCTTGAGTTCAATCCCCAGTACCACAAAAAAAGAAAAAAAAAACATTGTGCAGCCCAAAGCCACTATCTTACTAGTAGTTGTGAATGTCAACAACAGAAAATAAATGAATAAATGAAGATAAGATCTACAAGAACTCCGGGAAGATATCTGTCAAAAGGTCAAGATTTTCCACATTAGATGCTTTTTAGTGACTTAAGTGGAACTGTTTAATAGTTCTGCCACCATGATTAATATTCAGTCTCTCCACTAGTTATGAGGGATTTTGCTATTAGACAAACTCCTGATTTGTTATTGTAAGTCTGAAATTCAAATCACATGTAGCTCCATACACAGAATAGCTTTGAAAGACCCATGAGAAGCAGCACCCTTCAACACTATGGCTGTGATCAAATAAGAGGTTGGGAGACCCACAAAACACTAGGAAATCAACCTGATTCTCTTATTTTAGCAAAGCCTGCTGCTTTTTTTTTTTTTTTTTTTTTTTGTATTGGGGATTGAACCCAGGGACATTCTACCTCTGAACTATACCCCCAGCCCTATTTCATTCTCAGGGTCTCACTAAGTTGCTGCAGAGGGCCTCACTAAATTGCTGAGGCTGGTCATAAACCTGCAATCCTCCTGCCTCAGCCTCCCAAGAACTGGGATTACAAGCATGCACCACCACACCTGGCTTAAAGACTTAAAGCCACAGCTTTTTAAAACTCCAATTGTGCTGGTCATAGTGGCACATGCCTATAATCCCAATATTTGGGAGGTTGAGATAGGAGATTGCAGGTTCATGGCCAGCCTTAGCAACTTAGTGAGACCCTGTTCAAAAATATAAAATAAAAAGTAGGGCTAGGGGTGTAGCTCAGAAGTAGACTGTCCCTGGATTCAATCCCCAGTACTACAAAAAATAAAAAAAAATAAAACTCCAATTATGTACCAGAACAGCACCTTAACCTTTGATCCTTCTCTTTCAATGATTTGTAAGTAAGTGTAATTGTATATCTACACTCAGTAAAATTCTATTATGGGTTAGTATGATGTATAGAGTGCAGAAAACCGGTTATAATAAATCTACTCTTCCAGTCTTACATGCATGCTGTTGACTATCCACTTGGGGTAGGTAAAACATGTTGCACAAGTATGCATTCTGGGGCCCATTGTTCTGAAGAGATCATGGCTACTGTATGCTGAATTATGATTCTGTATATACTTGTTGAACATTTCGATGCTGTGCTTGTCCTCGGCTCAAGAAAGTGGGCCAAACAAAAGAATAAGACATGAACTAGGTAGTGACTCTCCTTTTGAAGGGGTTCCCAACTTCTGGCTCCACCTCAATATCATGTCCTGTCACATCATGGCTGGTTTCTATCACTCAACCAATGTGCAAAAGACACAATGAAATAAATCTTTAAGGAACTGACTAGTACAGGAAAAAAAAATATGCATGTGTGAAAAATTTAGAGTTCAGTGCAAAGTCATATAGAATATGGGTGACAAAGACATCAGTAGGGCTTGGAATTTTATTTATTTATTTATTTATTTATTTATTTATTTATTTATTTATTTATTTATTTATTTATTTATGTAGTGTGTGTGGTACTGGGGATGCAATCCAGGGGCATTATACCTCTGACCTATACCTCTAGCCTTTTTCATTTTTTTTTTTTTTTTTTTTGAAACAGGGTCTTGCTAGGTTGCTGAGAGTCTTGCTAAGTTGCTGAGGTTGGTCTTGAACCTATGATCCTCTTGAACCTGGGATTACAGCGGTGTGCCACCATGCCTGGCTTGTCATTTTAAAAGGGGAATAACTGGCTAGCTAGGGCTAGTGAGGGTCTTCTGTGGAAGAAGGGACTCTGTGAGCTGGCCCGTGAATGAAGTGCAGCTCTGAATTCATGCCAAGGAGAGAAAAATGGGCATTTCGGATGGTAAAACAGATGAGCTTGTGTAAGGCATGGAGGTAGAATGAAGGATACGGCATATTGCTTTGCCTTATCCTTCTTCTCCAGGTTTTCTTTTTTCTGTTGCTTTACACATTAGAGTTCATCCTTCAACTGCACCTAATAAGCTGCAAATTTGTAGAATAGCCACCTGCACTGTACACCATCTGTTCAGGGTATGTTTTGTGCTTTCTATCATCTTTAGGGGTGGGGAAGAGAATTGTACTTAACGAGGAAAAATGAAAACATTAAAGAGAAATGTGCCCCTTCCCTTAGTATCATAGTCTTTTCTTCTTGAATGACTCAGTCCTGAAATAGTAGATGGGCAGAGTGGGATAGACAGGCATGATGCAGGAGCGAGTGTGAGCTGCGGTGTCTGAGCCACAAGAGGTAGAGGGCCTCCCTGTGATGTGGGGGTCAGAGCCCATGGGGTCAGGGCAGTCATATGTGGTGGTGCCCGATGTGTATGTCAACACAGGGTGTAACATTTTCATTTTAATTTTTTGCAGTACTGGGAATGGCACCCGGGGCACCCTGCCACCGAGCCACATCCCAGCCCTTCTTATTTTTACTTGCATTTTAAGACAGAATCTTGTGAAGTTGCAGAGGTTGGCATTGAGCTTGTGATCCTCCTGCCTTAGCCTCTTGAGTCACTGGGATTGCAGGTAAGTGCCAGCACTTGGCCCTGCCCATCTTGATCTTTATATAACAGCTCACTTTGGAGGGAACTAACTGGGGTTTCATGATAAATGCATTTAATTGCTCCTGACAGGATTCCCCTCCCGCCATGACCTAATTCCCTTCCAACAGACCCCACCCCTTAAAGGTTCCTCCCCCTCTTAACACTGCCACATCGGGGACCAAGTTTCCAACACAAGAATGTTTGGGGGATATATTTAGACTATATTCAAACCAAAGTAAGGGTCAGATTAGTCTAGGGCATCAGACTCTGAGCAGAGAAAAAAGGATCCATTAAGGGAAATGGATGGTGGTAAAGACAGGGGATCAAACAAATAAATCAGTATACTAAGGTTTCTCATTGCCAGAGAAGGGAGTTACAGGTCTCTCTCACTTTTGAGGTGGCCTGCATTTTTCTCTTGAATATGTACTTCTTGCTTTCCTAAATAAATTTCTGTCTATGTCTCTGGAAAAAAAAAAAAAGAACAAAGAAAAGAAGCTGGGTGTGGTGATGCATGCCTGTAAACCCAGTGCTTGGGAGGCTGAGGTACGAGGATTGCAGATTCGGGGCCAGACTCAAAAACATAGACTCTCAGCAACCTAGTGAGGCTCTGTTTCAAAACAAAAACTAAAAAAAAATCAGGCTTGGAGTATAGCTCAGATGTAGAATGCCCGGAGGTTCAATCCCAATATCATGAGAGAGAGAGAATAAAAAAATAGAGCTGGAGGTATAGCTCGGAGGTAGAATGCCCCTGAGTTCAATCCTCAGTACCGCAAAAAAAAAAAAAAAAGAAAAAAAGAAAGAAAAGAAAAGAAAAAGAAACTCCTCACGAGATGATGGCCCGCAGTGCTCCACACCTCTGGGTTGCCATGCCCTTTTGTAATTCCTTCCCCATGAATGTGGGCAAAACCTACAATAGCTTTTAACCAAGAGAACACAGTGAAGGTAACAGGATGTCCCTTTCTGTGCTTGTGATGCATAAGATTATAACATCTATCTTACTTGGAGACTCTCTGCTTTCATAAAGCAAGCTGCCATGTACTTAGCCTCCAGCCAATAGCAAGTAAGGACTGGGGCCCTCAGTTCAACAAACCTGCAGAGACCTGAATTCTGCCACCATATGAGCTCAGAAGTGCGTCCTTCCCCAGCTGAACCTTGAGATAAGACCATAGCTCCAGCTGATGCTTTGCATAACTCTGACACAAAAGAATCCACTAAGCCATGCCAGGATCCTGGCCCACAAATGCTCCTATAAGCACTGTAAGATAGTAAGTGTGCATTGTTTGAAGCTGCTAAATCTGTGGCAGTCTGTTACGCAGCAACTTATGGGTAATACATGGGTGCACATATGTTCCTCAGCTCTCCCTGGGAGGGCTCAAGAGCAATGGTGACACCCCAACAGCAGTGAGCACACCTGGTGTCCAGATTTTGGCTTCAGATGCCGGTTTCACCTGAAAGGACTCATGGCTCCTTGGAGAAATAGCCAGTTCCAGGACAATGGTAGACTTAGTTCCATACTGAGTATGAAACATTTGGTCGTGCTAAAAAGTAAAGAAGTGCTCAAAGAATGACAGGGACATGTTTAAAGGGCCTGGCAGCCAGAAAGATGGGGCTCCCATTGGCCTAACTGGGGACTATTTGAGCATCCAAAATGAATGATTTTAGTAACAAATGAGAAACCTATTAGATACAAAAGGAAATCACAAGGTCATAGAGCTACAAATAAATAAAGGAATAAGTTGAAAGTTTGATGAAGAATGGGATGTTTAGATCATTTCAAAATACCTCCCCACAAAATATTTGTTAATTACAAAGAGGGAGGAGAGTAACTTTGTAGTGGAGAAGCCTGGCAGATAGCACCTTCATTAAATGACCAAAGTTAACACGATCAGTAATGGGACTGCTGATAGGTTGCACTGAGAACAGAGACGTTTCTGTGATATTCCTGCCCAAGATGCATAACTGGAATCTATTTAAGAATAAAGAGAAGACAAACCCAAATTAAGGGACACTCTAAAAAATGATCGTCAAAAGTGTCAAGGTCATGAAAGTCAAGGAGAGGCAGAGGAAACTTCCAGGGCTACAGATGCATGGCCATTAACTGCTAGGCATGATTTTGAACTGGATCTTTTGGCTATAAATAATATGGCTGGGGCAATTGGGAAAATTTGAACAGGGTGTGAAGGTTAGATGGTAGGCCTGTATCAGTGTTTGTAGGAATTTCACAGGGGTGTTAGGGTATTATGTCAGCAATTTATTCTCAAATGCCTCAGTTTAGCCAGGTGTGGTGGCGCATGCTTATAATCCTAGTATTTGGGAGGCTGAGACAGGAGGATTGCAGGTTCAAGGACAGCCTCAGTAATTTGGTGAGCAACCTAGTGAGACCCTGTTTCCAAATAATAAATAAAATTGGTCTGGGGATGTAGCTTGGTGCTAAAATGCCTCTGGGTTCAATTCCCAATACACATACATACACCAAAAAAAAAAAAAAAAAGGCTCAGTTTTCAGTTTTTTAAAAGTTCTTTGAATTATATTTCCAACTTTTCTGTAACTTTGCGATTGTTTCAAAAATTTTAAAAAGAAGAAATAATAGTCCAGTGATTCTCAAAGTATGATCCCTAGACCAGCAGCAGCAACACCAGGGAACTTGCTAGAAATGCAAATTCTCTGCACCTGCCCACTCGTTTATTCAAAATTTAACATTTGAAAAGCTGTTTCTTAGCCAACTGTGACTGCAGCTATTGAACACAAATAAGGTTGATCTTTTAAAATTCCTACCCCTAATCTGTTATAAAGCTGATAGTAAGAAAAAGGAGAAAAAAAAAGAGAAAAGAAAAGAAAAAAGGTAAAAAGAATAACTGCTACTTATTGAGAGGGTGCTGAGTACTAGGCTTCATGCTAATTTGTTTTCCTTAGAGAAGAAAATCCACAGGTTTTGTTTTTTGTTTGTTTGCTTTTGTTTTGTTTTTGCTTTGCTTTGTTTTGTTTTTAGGAAAGCAGCCTGAAATTTAGAAAATTCAATTGAGCAGGATGTGATGTGGCAAGTCTATAATCTCAATACGTGGGAAGATAAGACAGGAGGATCACTGGTTTGAGGCCAGCCTCAGCAATTTAGCAAGGCCTTCAGCAATGTAGTGAAATCCTGTTTCAAAATAAAAAGTAAAGTAGAGGTATATCTATGTGGGGGTATATCTCAGAGGTAGAATGCCCCAGGGTTCAATCCCTAGTACCACCAAACAAAAAATAAAAGAAAAAGAAAGAAAAATTCAATTAATCAGAATTCTCTATCCCAATTCATTGAATCCTAGCTTTATAGAAATCCACTCTATTAACATCTACTGATTGCCTAGCAAGAAAATCATTGAAAAGTTATACTGTAGAGCCGGGCGTGGTAGCACATGCTTGTAATCCCAGTACTTGGGAGGCTAAGACTGGAGGAATGCAGGTTTGTGGCCAGCCTCAGCTACTTAGTGAGGCTCTCCGCAACTTAGTGAAAACCCTGTTTCAAAATAAAGAATAAAAAAAAAATAATAATAGGACTAGGGGTGTAGCTTAGAGGTAGAATGCCCCTGGGTTCGACCCCCAGTACTGTAAAAGGAAAAAAAAAAGTTATACTGTAGTAGATTCACATAAACAGTATTTGGTAACTATGACCAAAAAAAACCTTCAAAGCCCATGTAATCTTTTTCATTTTTATATTTTGAGGGGATTCTGAATATGCAACCCAAAGCCTCATGCATGCTAGTCAAGGACTACACCTTCAGCCTTGTATTCTTTTTTAAAATAAGAGCTAAGCCAGGCATGGTAGCACCTGCTTGTAATCCCAGTACTTGGGAGGCTGAGACAGGAGGATTGCAGGTTCAAAGACAGCCTCAGCAAGTAGTGAGATTTGCATCAACCTAGCGAGATCCTTTTTCCAAATAAAAATAAAATAGGCTGGGAGTGTAGCTCTGAGGTAGAATGCCCTTGGGCTCAACCCTTAGTGCCACAAGAAAAACAAAAAAAATAACAACAACAAAAAATAAGAGCCAGCCGGGCGTGGTGGCGCACACTTGTAATCCCAGCATTCGGGAGGCTGAGACTGGAGGATCCGGGTTCACAGCCAGCCTCAGCTACCTAGTGAGGCACTCTGCAACTTAGTGAGACTCGGTTTCAAAATAAAGAATAAAAAATAGGGCTGGGGGTATAGCTCGGAGGTAGAATGCCCCTGAGTTCAATCCCCAGTACCGCAAAAAAAAAAAAAAAAAAAAGAGCCAGCTGTACATGGTGGTGCATGTTTGTAATCCCAGTACTTGGAAGGCTGAGATAGGAGGATCACAGGTTCAAGGACAGCCTCAGAAGGAGTGAGATTCTCATAAACCTAGCGAGACCTTGTATCAAAAATAAAAAAAGGAATGAGTCAACACAACCCCACAATAACAGAACTCAACAATACTGACTGGCAGAGCTTACCAGAAGAACAATTCAGATCTTTAATAATAGAAACGATACAAAACTTCCAGAAAGAATGCAGAGAGAGCTGGAAAGAAATAAAGGAACAAATAAACAAAGAATCTGACACCCTGAGCAGGAATCATAGAGAAGCCTTGAGGGAAATGAAGGGTGTGAAAGATGCGATAATAGAAGTGAAGGCATCAATGCAAACTATAAACAGTAGATTAGACCACATGGAAAACAGAATATCACTCCTAGAAGATGACCATTCCAAAAATGAATCCATTATACATAATCTAGAAAAAAAAATTCGACAGTATGAACTGGACATCAATGAGATCTGGGCCAATTTTAAAAGAGCTAACCTAAGAATAATAGGCATAGAAGAGGGATTAGAAGTTGAAACTAATGGAATAAACAACTTTTTCAAAGAAGTAATTTTGAATTTTCCAAACACAGAAAGAGAAGCTGACACACAGGTGTAGGAAACATATAGAACCCCCTCTAGACAAGACCAAAAGTAAAAAAAGGGCTGGAGGTATAACTCAGAGGTAGAATGCCCCTGGGTTCCATTCATAGTACCACAAAATAAATAAGTAAATAAATAAATAAATAAATAAATAAATAAATAAATAAATAAATAAGCCAGCCGTGGAGGCACATGTAATCCCAGTACTTGGTAGGCTAAGACAGGAGGATTGCAGGTTCACAGCCAGCCTCAGCTACTTAGTGAGGCCCTCCCAACTTAGTGAAACCCTGTTTCAAAATAAAGAATAAAAATAGGGCTGGGGGTGTAGCTCAGAGGTAGAATGCCCCTGGGTTCAGTCCCTGGTACTGAAAAAATAAAATAAAATATAAAAATAAATAAATAAAGTTAAAACTCTTAAAAAATTCACACATATCATTTACCCATTTAATGTATACAATTCAGTTGTTTGTAGTGTGTTCACAGAGTTGTACAACCATCACCACAATGCATTTTAGAAATCCCTCCCTAAAAAAAAAAGAAATCTTAAACCAAACTTGAGTGGCACATACCTGTAATCCAAGCTACTCCAGAGGCTGAAGCAGGAGGATTGCAAGTTTGAGGCCTGCCTGGGCAATATATTGAGACCTGTGTCAAAAAATAAAAAATGAAAAGAACTAAGCAGAGCCAGGCGTGGTGGCGCACACTTGTAATACCAGTACTTTGGAGGCTGAGACCGGAGGATCCGGGTTTGCAGCCAGCCTCAGCTACTTAGTGAGACCCTCTGCAACTTAGTAAGACCCTGTTTCAAAATAAAGAATAAAAAATAGGGCTGGAAAGCCGGGCATGGTGGCACATGCTTGTAATCCCAGTACTTGGGAGGCTGAGAGTGGAGGATCATAGGTTCGCAGCCAGCCTCAGCTACTTAGTGAGGCTCTCCACAACTTAGTGAGACCCTGTTTCAAAATAAAGAATTAAAAAAATAGGGCTGGGGGTGTAGCTTGGAGGCAGAATGCTCTTTGGTTCAATCCCCAGTACCACAAAAAAAAAAAAAAAAAAAAAAAAGGACTGAGTGTGTAGCACAGTGGCAGAGCGCTTGCTTAGCATGTGCAAGGCCCTGGGTTCAATCCTCAGTACTGAAAAAATAAAAATAAAAAAGAAATAAAGAAGAGAGAAAATCTTGACTACTAGCATCCACTCAGATTTCCCTCCTCCCCTACCTCTTGGCACCAATCTCTTTTCTGTCTCTATGGATTTGTCTACCCTGCATGTTTCTTACAAATGGAATCACGAAATATATGATCTCTTGTGACTAGCATCCTTTTCTTAGCATAATATTTTCAAGGTTCATTCACATCGTATGTCAGGTGTATCACACTGTTTTTTCCTTTATATTTCCATATGATATTTCATTGTATGGATATACACCATTACATTCATTGACAGACATTTGGATTGTTTTCACTTTGGGGCTATAATGAAAAATGTTTCTATGAACACATGTGGGCCAGGTTTTGTGTGGACATGGCTCTCACTTCTCTTAGGTAGCTACCTAGGAGTAGAATTGATGGCCATATGGGAACTCTATGTTTCAGCTTTTGAGGAATTGCCATCCTGGTTCCTCACCAGGATCCTATATGTGTGTCAGGGTTCTGATTTTTTCATATCCTCTCCACAATTAAACGGTAAAACATTCATTCTTAGAATGAAAAGCATTGGGTGAGTTAGAAAGCCCTGGAACCAAGCACTATGAAGCCAGATCGTACACATTATTGGGAAGTATTGAAAGGGCAACTAGATATAGTTGCACCATAATAGGAAATGGGTTCTTCCGAGGTGTTTTTTTGTGTTGATTCAGTGGGGCCCCATGACTCAGATTTCCTTGGCAAGGCAGTATCTCTAAGTCTGGTTCTACAGGCATATGACTGGAGAAGCTGGAGTTTTATTTTGCCCATGATACACAGAGACAAGTAATGGCCGCTTTTGGCTCCTCCCAGGCAAGTATAAGACAGATTTAAGACATCTGTAATGGACCTGAATTTCAGGCTCTGAGTTCAGACTCATCCTTTAGGCCACCCACTGGTGACCCCTTGCCAGCCATGACCCACAGAAATGTTTTGTTTGTCCCAGGTAATGTTGGGAACATTTTTATCTACATCCCTTTATGCTCTCCACTCTGTTACTACTGCATACCTGACCTGGTTCGCTCTCAGATGGGCTGTCTGGCTCCCGGAGGTATTTGGATTTGCAACTCCTGCTTGGGATGACGCCTTAGTCATATGGTTAAAGCCTGAGCAATTATTAAATAGATTATCATTGCCACCATCAAAGCAAACAGTCACATATCTGCCCTACATCATCAAGGAGAGGCATTTATTAAGCACATAATTGTGCAACATGTTACTCAGAAAACAATAAACAGATATGACCCGTACCTTCTGGGACCTTACAGACTGACACAGATGGACACGGACGTGGTCAACAGAGTGGAAAAAGACATAAAGACCATGAAAACAAATGCAATGGAGTCAGTACTGAGCATGCAGCACAGCCAAACTCACAACTTGGGCTCCTGCTCATACATGTATTCTAAAAACTGGTTTCTTTATGAGAGACCTTTTCCCCAAATTAGATGTGAAAGTATATGCTGAATATATCTTCCTAATATAAGTTGCAAGACTTGTGGGAGTATATCAGGGTAATGCCAATGTGTGTATGTTTTCTCTCTCAAACATTCTTTGTTTGTGGCACTGGGGGTTAAACCCAGGGGTATTCTACCTCTGAGCTACACCTTCAGCCTTTTTTATTTTTATTTTGAAACAGGAGCTCACTAAGTTGCAGACTGCCCACGTTGCTGAGGCTGGTTATGAACCTGTGATCCTCCTGTCTCAGCTTCCCAAGAACTGGGATTACAGGTGTGTGTCACCATGCCCAGCTTCAGAGTTCTCTTTTTTTTTTTTTTTTTTTTTTTTTGCGGTACTGGGGATTGAACTCAGGGGCTTTCTACCTTCGAGCTATACCCCCAGCCCTGTTTTTTATTTTGAAACCAGGTCTCACTAAGTTCCGGAGTGCCTCACTAGGTAGCTGAGGCTGGCCGTGAACCTGGATCCTCCAGTCTCAGCCTCCCAAATGCTGGGATTACAAGCGTGCGCCACCACGCCCGGCTTCAGAGTTCTCTTTAAGGCAAATGTCCCCCTGACGTGGTGTGGGATTAGAAAGGCAACTGGAAGTGGGGCCTCTGCATCCCTTGATGCTCTTGGTGCTCTGACCAATTCCCACCAACCACAGGTGCACCACTGACGGGCTGCTGGCAGTGTTGGTTGCCAGTGGCTCCTTCCCCAGAGATGCCAGGGATGTTGTGCCACCCCAGGGAGGGATGCAGTCTGCAGCTAATGGGTAATTAAAGCAAGTTATGAGACCCAAAGGCCTTGGACCCTTGTTTTTAGGTGGGACAACCGTGTGGGGCGAATGCACTCCCAACCCCCCTGGGGGATCAGGCTAAAGCCACACTTCCAGAGCCTATATCTTCGCCTGGCTTCTTCTCTTGCACTGTCCTGCTTCCCTTCTGCCTCCACAGGCTGCACTTGAAAACCTCTTTCAAGTGATTACTTGTGTCAGAAACCCCATGTGAGGTTTTGTTCTTAGAAAATCTGATGTAAGATACTGAACTTAGTCTACAGCATTATCCTTCTGAGGACAGATTTCTTTTTAAAAATTATTATTATTATTATTATTATTATTATTATTATTATTATTATTATTATTGGGATTGAACCCAGGAGCATTCTACCCTAGCTTTTTTTTTTTTTTTTAAACAAGATCTTACTAGGTTGGCGAGAGTCTCATTAGTTGCTGAGGCTGGTCTTGAACCTGTGATCCTCCTGTCTGAGCCTCTCAAGTACTGGGATTCTAGGCATGTGCCACCATACCCAGCTGGGGTCAGAATTTTAAATGGTGTTTAAAGCATAGTAGACATGACATCAGGCACCTAATAGTTAATAAGCAACAACCTCAAGCTGCAGCAGCCACAGTGACCCTCTAATAGTGTCCTTAAAAGTAATTTTAGGGCATATATGCTTCTGCCCAGAGGAAAAGCCATGTCAGTTCCTACCCCAATCATAAAACTACTTTTCCATTAAACCAGGGTGCTCATGTGACCCCTTCCTTGACTAAAATGTGGTTGGAACTCAGAGAAAAGGAAAGAGAAAGCTTTAAAATTAGGAAGAAAAGAACAGGTATGGTGGTGCATGCTTGTAATTCCAGTTCTTGGGAGTGTAAAAGGGGAGGATTACAGGTTTGAGGTCAGCCTCAGCAATTTAGCAAGGCTCTTAATAACTTAGCAAGACACTATTTCAAAGAAAAAAAATTAAAATAGGGGTAGGGTTGTAGCCCAGAAGTAGAATGCTCATGGGTTCAACCTCTAGCAACACACACACACACACACACACACACACACACACTTAAAAAAACAAGCAAGACTAGATTTGTCTTATCGAGGCACAATTTACATGGTACACAGAGCTCTGTATCTTACAGGAAGGTACGTTCTAATAAAAAGCGTTACAATTTTGATGAAGGAAATGTGATTGTTATCACTTTGGCTTCTACAATATAGAGTGTACTAAATCTTCTTAACAACTTTAACTTTTCCCCTAGAACCTAAAAAGCTTAAGGTGTGTGTGTGTGTGTGTGTGTGTGTGTGTGTGTGTGTATTTCCCAGACCTGGTGAAACAAATGACCACAAGCTTGTTAGCTTAAAATAATGATGGCTGCCGGGTGTGGTGGCGCACACTTGTAATCCCAGTACTTGTGAGGCTGAGACAGGAGGATTGCAGGTTTGCGGTCAGCCTCAGCTACTTAGTGAGGCCCTCTGCAAATTAGTGAGAACCTTTTTCAAAAAATAAAGGGGTGAGCCGGGCGTGGTGGTGCACGCTTGTAATCCCAGCATTCGGGAGGCTGAGACCGGAGGATCTGGGTTTGAGGCCAGCCTCAGCTACCTAGTGAGGCACTCTGCAACTTAGTGAGACTCGGTTTCAAAATAAAGAATAAAAAATAGGACTGGGAGTATAGCTTGGAGGTAGAACGCCCCTGAGTTCAATCCCCAGTACCGCAAAAAATAGTAACAATAATAAAAATAAAAAATAAAAAATAAAGGGGTGTAGCTCGGAGGTAGAATGCCTCTGGGTTCTACCCCCCAGTACTGCAACAAACAAAACAACAACAAAAAACAATGATGGCTTATTCTCTCATAGTTCTGGAGGCTTGATGTCTACAATGAAGGTGTCCTAGGGTTACACTTCCTCCAACTTCATAGGGGAGAATCCATTCTCTGCCTCTTCCAGGTTCCAGTGGCTATTGCATCCCTTGGCTTATGACTACATCCCTGGCTGCTCCTGGCTTATCACATGACGTCCCTTCAGCACATCTTCTTTCTTCTGTCTGTCTCAAATACCCTCTGCCTCTCTCTTATAAGGACATTGTCATTGGATTTAGAGCCCACAGGATAATATGGGGTCATCTCACTTCAAGATCTTTAACATTATCATGTTTGCAAAGACCCTTTTTTCTAAATAAGGTCACATTTACAGGTCCCAAGGACTTGATGTGGCCATCTTTGAGGGGAGCATTTTTTGGGTGTATCATAGTGTGTGCACACTCACATGAAAACAAAGAGAAATGCGCATATTTGAACAATCTGATCAGGGCAATACTTGAACACTCACACTCACACTGAACACCCATCTTGCCAGGCATGAATTGCACCACCTGCGTGCTGAGTGTAGCGCCCTGTGTGGAAACGTGCCCTTGGCTGCGAAGCAGCTCACTCCACCACTCAACTCCTGTGCATCAGCGTGGCTCTGCTGTTCTCCAATCAGGTTGACGACTCTCACTCTACTTTGTGAATTTTACTGGGTGGCATAAGGATTCAGAAAGGCCTGGGTCTCTTTAAGAATGACAGAGATCCAATGATGGATAGCGAGTTTTCACAGTGACAATGGCATAAGGTTCATAGAAGGGACTGTTGGGAATATTAGGAGCCAGGCCAGTAATTCCACAGCAAATGCCACCCCTCTTTAAATTAGTGTTTGTTTCTGAGTTAAATATTTGTAGAATAAACCAATGGCAGTTGAAGCAGAAAAACACTAAAGAAGTCTTTGAAACAGTTTTACTATTCATGCTGTTTTTTTTAATATACAGATGTTCTGACATCTTTGGAAGACTGCAATTTTGAAAAGCCTCACATATTGCTGAACATATTTTTCCTTGTGTATCTTTGAAAGCACTTAAGGAAAACAAACAAAAAATGTTTTAAAAAATTAATTACCAAGCATAAAATGATATATAGCTATGATGAAAGAAATAGCGACTTGTGAAATAAATTGCTTTACTAAATTACTTTAAATTTATGTACTTAGATCACAGACTAGGTCTTGTGCCTTTTTGAGGACCATCACAATTTTAAAGGAGTATCAACTATCTTCATGTTGTAATCTAGATAAAAAGAAACTTGAACTGAAGAATTAGTTCATTTTACTTGTAACAATTAGGTAGGAAAATCATTTTTCCTGGGATATTAGAAAAATACCCAATGCACGTGTGTGTGTGTGTGTGTGTGTGTGTGTGTGTGTGTGTGTTACTAGGAATTGAACCCAGGGGTATTTTACCCCTGAACTACACCCCCAACCCTGTTTTATTTTTTAGTTTGAAACAGGGTCTAAGTCTTCGTGCTGGCCTGAAATCTGCAGTCCTCCTGTTCTAGCCTCTACACCTAGCTCCATGGTACTTTTTGTCTCTGTTAGAGCAATTTTAATACTCTACCTGAAACACTGGTTGTGTAAACAACTTTCCCACAAAACTATGAACTTCCTGAGGGCAAGAATGTTCCATTCCTTAAAAAAAAATATGGAGGCCAGGGCATAGCTCAGTGATGGAGCATGGGTTTAGCATGCATGAAGCCCTGGATTAATCCCCAGTATGCATGTGTGGGTGTGCACACCCTCACACAAACTCATATTCTCTACTTCCTAGTCCTGTGCATTGCATCTAATAGGCACTCAATAGATAATGAATGGAATGGAGGCCACTTTTTGGGCTAACCCACAGTAGGCAGGCAAGTTAAAGCCCTGTGTTACCTGGTGCTTTATGGAGCTATTTATTATTGGCTTAAAGTACAATCATTTTCTCCTCTTTTATTTTTTCTATGCTTTCTATTTTTGTCTGCTATCTTCCTTTTTCCTGTTGCTTCCCTGCTAACTATGCCTTTGGCTATCCGTACAATATTGTATCCACTGAACCCACAGGCATTTCCTAGGCCTGCAAGTGGCAGTCCCTGGGGCTCAGAGTATTTCTGGGTCAGCCTTCCCATTCCATGATTCCATCAAGAACATGATCATTAACCCACTCGTACTGAGGGAGGAAATGAGTTCCTGCTATCCGCTCCCTGTTTTTATTTCATCTTAAATGTACTTTGTCAGCTAGCAGGGCACAAGATAGAGGGAACATAGGGATCAATGTGGAAGGAAAGGTGTGAGTTTTGACAAATGAGAGCAGAGCTATGGAGAACCAGAAAATGGGAAAATCAGAAGGAAATTGAAAATCTATGAACTTATTAAATATTACAGGTTACTTCAGCCAAAATTATATATATATATATATTTTTTTTTTTTTTTCAAATTCTTCTAGCACAGATGAATAAAACACGCGGTTTCCTCTAAATTTAACTTTGGGTTTTTCACATAGATTTTATTTCATGACCACTGCATGGTGACCATTTTTATTCAGTCATGAATATAAAATAGTGTTCTTACGTTATCCCATGCGATTCTGCAGAGCCCTTCTGCCCTACATGTTAGTCAGCTTTGTGTATCTGTGACCAAAACACCTGATACAAACAACACAAAGGAGGAAAGACTTATTTGGGCTCATGGTTTCAGAGGTCAGTCCATGGACGGCTGACTCCAAGGCAGAAACATCGTGGCGGCAGGGCGTGGCAGAGGAGAGCTGCTCAGCTCCTGGCAGCCAGGAAGAAAAGGGAAACAGGAAGGGGTCAGGTAAATGTTTAGTCCCCAAGGGACACCGCCAGTGGCCTACTTCCTCTAGCCATGTCCAACTAGCCTCCAGTTCCCATCACCTCCCAGTAAGCCCATTCAAATGATTAATCCATCAAATCTACCGACGAGGTCAGAGCCCTCGTGATCCAGTTATTTCACCTCTGAACGTCACTGCCTTGCCTAATCCATTCCGATTCAAACAATAACACCCTGAGTACTGAACCCTAGAAACACCATCCCTTGGGTTGTGGCAATAGCCAGCACCAGCTTTGCATTCTATCTAAGACAGCATGACAGTTTGGATGCAAAGTTCCCACTCTGCAGAACTGCATGAGATAACACAAATGCACTATTTCTTATTCATGTGTGACTAAAAATAGCCTTGTCTGTATTGCAGGCTCAAGGACAGCCTCAGCAACTTAGGGAGACCCTGTTTCAAAAATAAAAAGGGTTGGGGGTGTAGCTTGGAGGTAGAATATCCTTGGGTTTAATCCCCACTATTCCTCCTTCTACCCCCATGGCTTTGTAATCCCTTCCATCAAACGTGAGTGGGACTTTAATGACTTACTTCTAACAGACAGGTCACAGCAAAAGTGATGGGATGCCACTTCTGTGGTTAGGTTGTAAAAGGACATGATTTTTGTCCCACCACTGTTTCTTCCTGGCTTGTACTCTTGGGTGAAGTCAGCTGCCATGTTGGAGAGGCCCTTAGGGAGAGGCACTGAGGGCCACCACTGGCCAATAGCTAGCAAGGATCTGAAGCCCTTAGTCCAATAACCCTGATAAAACTGAATTGGGTCAACAGCCGCATCAGTGAGCTTTGGAGCAGGTCCTTCCCTGGTCAAGCCTTGAGATGACTGCAGCCGCACCGACATCTTGAACACCCGCAAGAGACCTTAAAGCGGAGGACCTGGTGAAGCTGTGCCAGATTCCTGCCCTACACAAAGTGTGATAGTGTTATTATTAAGCCACTAAGTTTAGGGGTGGCTAGTATGTAGGAATAGATAATTAATATATAGTTATTTTAATCCATTCTATAGCTCTTGGTTCACATTCCCAAGACATTTTCCAGTACCTAGAAGCATATTGCCAAGACTTTTATTAAAGCAAGCTGGCTAGCATCTGAACCTCTTCCCTGGTATAGAAAATGCTCTCCTGTGGGCATTAGTGGCCCTTTTCCCACAAGAGCAATATGTTCTAAACGTCTTCATGTCAGGTCATGCACAGAAAATGATCAAGCTTACTGTCAGAGGGATCCACTCAGGACTCGCACCAGTACCGGGCCACCCTGAGCTGAAGGTATCATTAACTTAGTATCCCTCTAACTCCACCACTGGAAAAGCTGGAGATCTCTGCTTGTTGTAGTCTCTGGCACGGGCACACACTGTGGGCTTGGTTAACTTTGAAATCTGCGTGAGCAGTGCAAAGATTAGAGGTCAGAAAGATGAGCGTCTGTGTGGTAAAGGTGGTAGTTGGCAGTGATTTCTGTGACCAGTGCTGGGGCCTGAGCCAGTCTATTTATGCTGCCTGCTCTCCTTTGTTTGTTTTCAGACCTGACTGTCCAATTCTGGTCAATTCTGAGAACCGTCCAATATCCTGCCAGTAAGTTCTTTGCTCAGGACAGCCAGATTTGGCTCCCATTACTTGCTACTTGAGAAACCCAGTGCGTATAGATAAATAACAATATATAGTGGAGACGGAAAACACGGGTTCAAGAAGAGTGTCGGTGGGCTCCTGGCTAATGGGTTTTTACCATTTATATCTCAATGTACAATAATACTACTTTTTTAGTAAAATTTTATTTTAAATTATGCATTTTAGAAACATTTTTATAGTTTTCCTTCATGTCTTTTTGGGAATGATTTGGGCAGTGCTATAGTTATTGTACAGCCTCTTTTCATTTAGTCATTTTTCCCATGTCTTCAAAACCATATATGTATATATATATATTTTTTTTTCAGTACTGGGGATTGAACTCAGGGGCATTCTACCTCCAAGCTATACCCTCAGCCCTATTTTTTATTCTTTATTTGGAAACAGGGCCTCACTAAGTTGTGGAGTGTCTCACTAGGTAGCTGAGGCTGGCCACGAACCGGGATCCTCCCTTCTCAGCCTCCCAAATGCTGGGATTACAAGTGTGTACCACCATGCCCGGCTCAAAACCATATTTTTAAGAAGCCATAAAATATTTGTTTCAGCCTATGCCCGTGTAAGAAATCTTGAGGAAGTGGGTCTGAAATTGGGCCAGAGATCCACTAAGTCAAGAGCAAGGGGTGCTTTTTATCTAATTGGTTGGCCTTCTTCTTCTTCTGGCGATTTCATTGCCCAGAAAGGATACCTTAAAGAAGACCAAAAAAAAAAAAAAATCCCACAAATATGCTATATGTGCTCCTAAAGCCCTGAGTGATGTATGCGATAATTTCTTCGACTAGTCTCTTCGTGTTAATTTGCTCCCATATTTCACCTACAATTAATACTTCCTCTTTCACGTTTTTTAGGCCTAAAGTACTTAATTGGTTTGTTTTTAGTTTTTTAATAGGTAAATCGAAGGACATGAATACCTTTGCATGTCTACAAATATCACAAAGTATGTGACTTTCCAAAATGATGCTATCAATGTTCTCTACCTCCTTTGGTACAAAAAAGTGCCCATTTTAGCCGGGCGTGGTGGCGCACACTTGTGATCCCAGCATTCGGGAAGCTGAGACCGGAGGATCCGGGTTCGCGGCCAGCCTCAGCTACCTAGTGAGGCACTCTGCAACTTAGTGAGACTCGGTTTCAAAATAAAGAATTAAAAAAAAAAAAAAATAGGGCTGGGGGTATAGCTCAGAGGTAGAATGCCCCTGAGTTCAATCCCCAGTACTGCAATAAATAAATAAATAAATAAATAAAAAATAAAAAAAAGTGCCCATTTCAAGTGTCCTCCCCCACAACTGACATAATTAATCTCTTGAGGTTGCTTGTTTGAAGAACAACCAGTCTCTCCTATAAAAATAACTTCCAACAAATTGTCAGATAATTCCATTCCCTTAACAGTTTCTGGAATATGTAAGGTTTTAGGTTGTTTCTGTTAACAGAAAAAGTACACCTTCATAAATAAAATCTTGATGAGTATTTCAAGAAAGTCTGATGAGATTTAAGGCCCTCTTATCCTACCCTGGCTATCCTACATTTAAATAGGGCTTGGCTTATACTGAACTCATTGTTATGGTAATATAAATGAAAGTTTTAGAACAATTTAAAAACAATGACATCATGTAATTTAAAGTGCAGTGGCCTGACAAAAGTCAACAAACAGCAGTTTACAATTATTGGATTCTTTTATTAAAGAACTGGGTGTCTAGTTGCGTGAGTAATTGAGAGAGAAATTAGGCTGAATGACTGTTAGTTCTGACCTGGCATTGAAAGCCTTCAATTAAATCACCATTCACCTATATTCTCCAAAACAAAATAAATAGTTCTCTCTCCAGCAAAATAGTCTTTGGTTCTTTGACCGATTACCATCATAGTATCTTTGGAAGCAAACAAAATATCAGAACCTATATCATATAGCTCACACGTTGTAAAGCCTGATTTTGCCAGCTAGGGCAAAGATAAGCTAAACAAAGGTGAAAACAAAATAGTAATGCTCTGACGGGTCAGAGAGCAACACTTGTCAAGTTGGGCCAAATTAGTTGACCAAACACTCTATTGCGGAATGGCAAAGTGGGAAGTACTATTTTTTGACTCTGCTAGCCTCAGTAAATATCTCCTTGCTTAAAAAAAAAAAAAAAATGGGCATAACTCTGCTACCTAACAAAGAGGCCTGTTATGAGAATTAATGAGCCTATAAAGTGTTTTGACGTTCCTAGCAGCTCTTCCTAAACACACGCTGTAACCTCGCAGGCACACAGCTCCAGTTCCTGCTCTTTGAAGAGCTGCCAGTCTATCTTAGCATGGCTAACGTGACTCCTCCCACCGTAAGTTCACTTCGCGCCCTCATAAAATTAATTAACGAAATAGTCTTTTAAGTGGGAGACTTTGCCTTTCAGAAAGGGTTTCCGCGGCCCGTCTGGGTCCGCGTGACGGTTCCGAGCACCGTCCAGCAGGAGCCGGGGCCGCCCCGGGGTCCCCCCCCCCCCCACCTCCGACCCCTCCAAGCCGCGGGACTCGGGGCGCTCGGGTCCCCCCGGGGCGCACCCTCGGGCCGGGCTCGATTGCTCTCGCCTGGGCGAGAAGCGGCCCCGCTCCGAGGAGCCCGGCGGCGGGGAGGTGGGGCGACGACAACAAAAAGAAGTCGAGTGGGAGGAGACTCGGCGGCCACGGCCGGCTGGCGGAGGGACCCGCGGCGCCCGAGCCCCGCGCCCCTGCCGGCGAGCGGCGGCCGGCCCGGAGAGGCTCCTCGCGGCGCGCGGCCGGGCCCGCCCCCGCCGCCGTCCCGCCCCTCGCCCAGCGCCGCCCGCCCGCGCGCAGCGTCTCGCGCCGCCCGCCGCCCGCCCGCCCGCCGGGAAGCAGCCCGAGAGCCGCCCGCCCGCGCCCGCCGCCCCCGCCCTCGGCGCCCCGGGCCCGCCGCGCGCCCGCGCCCCGGCCAACGTTCTCTCGGGGCCGCCCGCCGCCCACTCCCGCGCCGCCGCGCCCCCAACCGCCGCGCTCTCCCGGGCGGGCGCGCGGCCCGCCGCCTGCTTCCGGGGCGGGCGGACTGGGCGCCTGGTGCCGCCGGCCGCAGCGACAGCGCCCCCGGGAAGCGGAGGAGGAAGGAGAGAGAGGCAGAGAGCGAGGAGAGGTGGAGGTGGCCGCAGGCTGAGTCGCGGCCGGGATGTCCGGGCAGCCGCCGCCGCCGCCGCCGCCGCCGCAGCAGCAGCAACAACAACAGCAGCAGCAGCAGCAGCTGCCGCCGCCCGCGGCCGTGGCCCCCGTCCCCGGAGTCGTCCTGCCCGCGCCCCCGGCCGTCAGCGCCGGCTCCTCTCCGGCCGGCTCGCCCGGCGGCGGCGGCGGCGGAGGCTTGGGGGCCGCGGCGGCCGCCCTGCTCCTCCACCCGCCGCCGCCGCCGCCGCCGCCCCCGGCCACCGCGGCCCCGCCGCCGCCGCCGCCGCCCGCCGCCGCCGCCCCCGCCAGCGCGCCCCCCGCGCCCCCCGGGCTGGCCGCCGGCCCCGGCCCCGGCCCCGCCGCGGGCGCCCCGGCCCCGGCCCTGGCGGCGGGCAGCAGCGCCGCGGCGCCCTTCCCGCACGGAGACTCGGCCCTCAACGAGCAGGAGAAGGAGCTGCAGCGGCGGCTGAAGCGCCTCTACCCGGCCGTGGACGAGCAGGAGACGCCGCTGCCGCGGTCCTGGAGCCCGAAGGACAAGTTCAGCTACATCGGCCTCTCGCAGAACAACCTGCGGGTGCACTACAAAGGTACGGGGCGTGTGTCCCGCGGTGGGAGTGGGGCGCTGACCCGATGCGTCCGGCCGCCGTCTGCGAAGCCCCGGGCCCGAGGGGGCTGGGGGTCCCGGGTGACGGCCCCGGGGGGGGCCGGTCCCTGGAAAGGGAAGGTGAGTGCAGTGCCCCTCGGTGGAGGGGAGCTGGGGCCCTAGGCCAGGAGCAGGACACCTTGAGGGAGTCCAGCATGACGGGACACTACTCGCTTTCCGATTTCCCTGGGAGATAAATCCTGGGGCTTGGATGGAGGAATCTAGGGACTGGAGTTGGGTTACATTGTTCTCCAGGTGGTGGGTCAGGCGTTCGTTCTTACGTAGGGGAGAAAAGAGGCACGATTCGGAGGTACGATTTCTAATTAAGGGAGAGCAGGGAGACACAGGGGGAGGAGTGATCAGTGGAGGATTTTGTCCAAAATTAGGCCAGAGATTGTCTAGGGGGACAAAAGGACAAGGGGCCCAAGTTTGCCGTCAGTGTATCTCACTTTAAGCAACTGGGAGGGTAAGAGGGGAGATTCTTAGGGGAGCAGAAACATACCCCTCCAGACTGGAAATGCCCTGTATTTCCGGGTTGGTGTTATGTGAACTCTTGTTGAAAACAAAGATTTTTTTTTTTTAAGTGCTCTTTGGTATTTTAAAGAAAATTGGCTATTTTTCTCTTGCAGTCAAAAAATAACCACCTTAGGCTTGTGCTTGCCTACTCCCCTTCCTCACTTACCTCTTCTAGGTTAAAACAAAACTTAAAGCAAATCAGTTGCATATAAAATTATAAATTGAAATAGAGATTTTTGGAATGTAGCCCAGATTAATGGTATGCATCAAGTTTACTTGTGTGAAGGAAGGAAGGAGGAGGAGAAAAAAAAAAAAAAGAATCCAGTGTATCAGTTTGTCTGGAAACAAATCCAGTGTTTCAGGCCCCAAAGCTAAAGCAGGAGCGTTTACCTTCTAACCAGCCTCATTTTGATTGGCTACAAAGGGAGGGCCTTTCTCAGATTTTGGTGGCATGTATGTCTAGGATATAAACAACCTTGTGTTAAATTCTTTTAAAGTGTACAGGACTGAAATTCGAGAATAAATTTGATAAATAAGTTACTATTTAATCAGAAAGGAGAATGGCAACAGAAATCTACCAAATGATTTGGCTGGAAAGAATCACGCACAAAAATAGGCCTTGTTGAACATTCCTTCTTTTTATCCTTGCCATAGATCCAAATAAGTGCTTTCAGTTTTGAATGTTACATTAGTTAATCTAAACAGCTACAAATTTCAAAATCTTGAATCTTTTTTTCTTAAGTTAGGACATTGTGCTAATTCCCTTTTGAAGCATTACTTAATTTTGTTTTTAAATTTGTGTTATGCACTGTTTACTTCTGATCTGGCTACCAGAATGCTTTTGTTAGACTTGACAAAACTTTATCATTTTAAATTTATGGTTGATGGGATATAATCAGATTGTAAACTCAAAAGCAGTATATATGAAAGATTAGTGAACAAAGAATCCTGACTTTCTAGGTCCTGCATTCATTTGTGATTGTAGGTACAAGACAGGGCCTCTTGAGTAATGTGGAAATTGAGCTGGATGGTTGGTAAGGAAATTTCCAACTCTGAAATTCTGTGATACCATGATTACAATTTATTTAGCACTGTAACAGGCCTTGATTAGTTGTACTGACTTCTTTTACATAAAATTAATGATTTGGGTCAGAGAAAAGTGAATGCTTTATGTGAAATTGGTTGGAATATTTATGATACTGCTCTGTCAATTATTTTTCCTGTTGGCCTTCTTATTGCTTTCTGTTGTGTAATACTAAGATTCACTTTCTGGAAACAACATCACTCTTTTATAAACATTGTCATCCTTGTTTTTTTTTCTCTTTCTTTTCCCCTCTTTGTCTCTCCCTTCCCTCCTGTCACAAATAGTCTCTCTTTTCTACTTCTCTTGTCTTGTTATTTTAGTGTCTGTGCATGTGCACACGCACTTTCTGTTGTTATTTTTGTGTGTGTCTTCTGAGAGGACCCCACCAAATGTACCGGGCAACTCTGATCCTATGGCAAAGGGGAAGTGTCATAGGTAGTGGATAATAACACTTTGAAATCACAAAATGAGAGTGAAGTTTTACTTATCCTGTCATTTTGCTACATTGATTTTTTTTTAGCCTAAGCACTGAGACACATTTTTAAGTATTAAAACTACTAGTCATATAATATTTTTGCATATTATAGAATTTCAAAAGATCATAATTATTTTCCAGAATAATGATCATAATTATTTTCCTTACCTTTGAAATAGAAATATCTTGGTTTTGTTTGCTCTGAACATGTTCTAAGATTTATTCTAAATTAGAATTGCTGCTTTTGAAAACAGTATTGTTCCGTAAATAATTTAAATGGATTAATGTTAAATAATGCCAGGTATATAGATAGAATAAATTAGATTGGAGAGGAGTTAGCAGGGTGTGTATAGAACAGTGTGTGTTAAGATTTTTTAAAAGGCCTTCTGCTTAGCAGTCTCCTACCAACTCTTGAAACATGTTCAAGAGGAATGGCCCCTCTTCTTTTAGAAATTCTTGTCAGTATTGAATAAAAAGGTGACAGGTTTAGGCTTAGTTTTAATAACTTTATTCTATTTTAAAGCATTTAATGAACATGATAGTGGATTCAATTAACCTAAACGTTTCAATTACAGGTAGCATCTTTTTTTTTCTTTTGGTACTGGGGATTGAACCCAGGGGCTTTGTCCCTTCAGGTTACACCCCTAGCCCTTTTTATTTATTTTTTTTTTATTTTGAAACAGGGTCTTGCTAAGATGCAGAGAGTCTTAAGTTGCTGAAGCTGATCTCCAACCTGGGATCCTCCTCTCTTACCCTCCCAAGAACTGAGATTATAAGTGTGCACTACCACGCTTGACACAGATTGCATTTTTATATTTTTCAAGTTATTATCATGATTTGGTTGCTTTACAGAGCATTTTGATACATGCACATTAGATCGGTACAATATTGTGGTTTTGTCATTTTATTTATTTATTTATTTATTTTGTGGTACTGGGGATTGAAACCTGGGAAATTCTACCTCTGAGCTACACTCTCAGCCTTTTTTGTTTTTATTGTGAAACAAGGTCTCGTTAGGTTGATTAGAGTCTGACTACATGCAGAGGTTGCCCTCAAACTTCTGTTCTTGGGTTTCAGACTCCCAAGTACTGGTATTCCAAGTGTGTGCCACCATGCCCGGTGTGATTTTGTCATTTTACATTTGAGAAAGTGGGAGTACCTGAAGGTTAGATTTTCCCCAGTCACAAGTAAAGCAGAATTGGAAATTTAATTTTTACTCCAAATTTAGTGTTCTTTCCACTATACCATATTACTCCTTTTTTCAGTTTGTATAAGACTTAATCATTTCAAATAGATGATCACATGGAAGACTTTTTGAAGAATAATTGAGATATAAAGCACTTCTGAGTAGCCTAGACCTCTTGACTTTACTGATTTAGGATGGCTTAGAAGAAATGCCATTGGAACTTGGGGCTGATAGGAAGTAATGAAATAGTGAATTGTACTTTTTAATTGAAGCTTTTGAAATGAGTTGAATAGGTATGCCCAGGCCCTCCCCCTAAATTACCAGTCATTAGTCTTTAACACTCAAATATAATTTCATATTTAATTTACTGCACTTCTTAAGGTTGAACGAACAAATATTTCAACAATACTTGCTTGCCTATAAGTACAAATACCTGTTATGAACTATAAGAGTGGTATCAAATAGTCCTTAAAATTAAAGAATTTAAAAACCAAACTGAGCTTTTCCCAGGGATCCCTTAGCCAGAATTTTAGGAAATTAGCTTTAAAAATGCCAGTTGGTTAGCTACTCAGGAGGCTGAGGTAGGAGGATTGCAAGTTCAAGGCCAGTCTGAGCAACTTAGAACCTTTTTCAAAAAAAAAAAAGGTTCATTCCCTCCAAAAAAAAAAGAGCCAGCTGGTAACTACAGGAATCAGTTCAATTTAGTTGACTGCACAGTTGCTGTAGGGCAGATGATAATTCTGGGCAATTTAGATGTATATTTTCCTCACTGTTCATTCATTCTTTCATTTATTCAGCAAGCTTTTAGGAATGTTACTTTGTTCTAGGCACTCAGAGGTGAATATGATACTTACTGTCTTTGAATTCACAGAGCTCAAAGGACCTGGAGTAGTAAGGGAAGTGTTAATAAAGAGTGTCTAACCCAGGCTGCCATTAGGAGGGATGTGGATGGGTCAGGAGCAGCTTCTTGGGGGCCAGTCTTTCCTTCTTTCTTTCTTTCTTTGTGGTACTGGGTATTGACCTCAAAGACAGTCTTCTTCTGAGCTATACCCCTAACCCTAATATTTTATTTCTTATTTTTTGAATCAGGGTCTCACTAAGTTGCAAAAGGACTCATTAAGTTTCTGAACCTGTGATCCTGGATTACAAGTATGTGCCACTCCACCTGAGTAGGCTTTGGTGCAGTGGCGTAGGCATATAATCCCAGGGACTCAGGAGTCTGAGGCAGGAGAATTGCAAGCTGGAGGCCAGCCTTGGCAATTTAGGGAGACCTTGTCTCAAATAAATAAAAAGTTCTGGGGATGTAGCTCAGTTGTAGAGTGCCCCTTAGTTTCATCCTTAGTATTGCCTCCCCCCAAAAAAGGTCGAGTAGTGGATAGGGGAAGAAAGGGAGCTGGGTGAAGGGAAAGCAGCAGCATAGAGGAGAGAGTTTTGTATATGTTAGGGTCTACAAGCAGTTTTGGTTGTTGGAATTTAGTGTGTGACAAGGAATAGCTGGGAAAAGATTGTGAGGGACCTAGTAGAATATTTTATTGAGCTTAGATCTTATATAGGAGATGAGGACTCATTAAATTAAATAGGAAGTGATTGGCTCAGACTTTCATTTTTGTCAGATTGCACAACCGACTGGAAAATAGACTCAAGGAGTACAAGAAAGGAAATAACAAAAGCAAACTCATTTAGAAGACTGTTGCATTAGGCCATGTTAGAGACAAGGACCTTAACTTGGTCAGTTGTAGGAGTAGAGAAGAGTAGACATACTCAGGAGATAGACCAGGGTAGTATAGAGAAGTTAGGAGGAATAATAGAGAGAAAAATCAAGGATGATGTTTGGATTTGTAGCTCTTTTAGGTTCTGGCAGGGAACCATGAATCAAATAACCATTTCAAAGAAGTTAGTACTGTATTACATGTATTTGGGGATAAGTAAAAATGGGACTCGTAACCCTGTGATTTGTCTTCATGAAAACCAGAAGGATCCACAGAAACAAGCCTTATAGAAAGAGTAGAACAGGCATCTAGTAAGGGACTCTAGGTGATCTCAACAGCTGGAATTCATGACTTTCCACTCTATTCTGAGTTGAAGTGACTCAGCTACAGTTGCATGTTTCTGGTTTTCTTCTCTTTTTCCTACTGACATCTTTTCCTTCTTATTTTAAATTCCTGAGAGATTTATCAGATTGTCCTAGCTAATTACCATCATTCTCAGTTGGGTGGAGCTCATTACATGCTATGGTATGTATTAGTAGTCTTCATATTAGGTGCTAACCTGTGTTGAATCAGCGGGGGTGTATGGGGAAGTTATAAAATACAGATTATCCTCCTGGCACAAGAAGAATTTGGGCCCTAAAACTTCAGTAGGGACAGTGTGTGAGGCCCTTTCTCCTAGGAAGGGATGTCAGGTACTGTAATTGACCTGGAGTAGGGAGGAGAGGTCTAGGTCATATGACTGACTTAGAGGTCACCTGTAGGTGGTGGTTGAAACTCAGGAGTATATTACAGAGTGTGTGGAGTGAGAAAAACAGTGGGCCAAATGTGGACCCCCTGGGCAGCAGCACCACTCAAAGACTGGATGGAACCCAAGAAGAAATGGTGGAGCGGTACTTGAATGGTGAGGAGAGTGTGGTGTCATCGTGGAAGCTGAGCAAGGGAAGATCAGAAATGAGGTGACCTTTAGTGTCCAAAGCAGCAGATGGGTTTAGTGGGATAGGCACAGTTTCCACTGGATTTGATTTGGAAACCAGATCCTTGTGACATAGGGAGAGCAGACACTAGCTTTCAGAAGGGACCAGATAGGATGGTCAGCAAAGATGGCTCTTGAGAACGGTAGGTGAAGGAAGAGATGCGACAGTACTTAGGGTGGAGGTTAGGGTAAGGCTTCCCATCCCCCTTCAGTTTTTAGTGGCTGATAGAGGACTTATGTTTTAGCTGGGGGTTAGTTTCTGTGTCAGTATATAAGATGAAAATCCCCTGTAATCAAAATTATCCTTAAACTCCCTTTGGAAAAAACTGTTAGAGACAGTTGTATCATTTCCAAGTCAGTCTTGTTTTAACTTGCCTCTGTGGGCAAAACTGGTATGATATAACTTAAAGGAGAATGTAATATTAGTCCAAGGCTTGAGGTTTCCATAAATGTATATACATTTTAATGTACTTCAACAAATAAAATAGATATTAGCAGTACCTGGCTTTTCTTACATAAACAATTGAAAGAATTTTGTTGTATTCACCACGAACTCTAGTCCGTCACAGCGATTTATAACAGAGGCCTAGAATTTTGTGAAAGCAGTATACACTTTTGGGACATTGTGCTCTTAAAGGTGAAGCAGAAATTAGAGGAAGAAGATGAAAATACAAGCCCAAGGTTGTGGAAAGAGAAACAAGCTTCCAGAACCATGGGATGGTTAGTTTTACAGAGGAGAGTACATTCTGGTCCTCTGATAATAGTGGGAGAGGTGAAGACTGGTGTGGACACAGGCCACATTGTATAGCAGAGTGGAGAGCTGAATATGATCATACCTAACGCCTCCCATTTTCTTGATAAAATAGGCTCACTGAAATTGAGTGGAGGACTTAAAGCTTAAAGCGAATGATGAAAATGTGGACTAGCCATTGAGAGAATCGGGGAACAAGCTGCCTGAAGATTTCTGAAAATACCATCGATAGCACCAGGAGAGCCAGGTGACACCGTTTGTTCAGCAGAGGTCAACTGTCCAGTGCAGGAGTAGGACAGGTGGATCGTAATGTTGGTGGAAGACCATGTTTTGCTGGTTGGTTGAGTGTGCTAGAAGGATAAGCATCTTAAGAGAAATAAGGGCATTTGGGAGCTTTTAAGTGATTTCCAGATAGCCTGTCCTGGGAGAGGAAAAAGGAAGAGAACAATCAAAAAGATTCAGAGAATTGGGGCTCCTGTGATGTTGAGAGAAAAGGTAGAAACACAGTCTTCAGAATGGGTTATGTCCTAGAAGAAGGTACAGGTATTTCTGCTATCATGCCATAAATGCGTTGCTGGGAAAACCATGTTTTCCACCCAATTGCATGCTAAAAATAATAGGATTTATTTTTTTTTTTTTTTTTTTTTTTTTTTTTTTTTTTTTTTTTTTTTTTTTTTTTTTTTTTTTTTTGCGGTACTGGGGATTGAACTCAGGGGCATTCTACCTCCGAGCTACACCCCCAGCCCTGTTTTTTATTCTTTATTTTGAAACCGAGTCTCACTAAGTTGCGGAGTGCCTCACTATGTAGCTGAGGCTGGCCTCGAACCCGGATCCTCCGGTCTCAGCCTCCCAAATGCTGGGATTACAAGCGTGCGCCACCACGCCCGGCTAAAATAATAGGATTTATGTGAAAAAATAGGGCTGAGGCAGCCTTTTAAAGCCTGTGGAACTTCCTATTAACTGGAGCACTACAAAAGTTACAGTCCTAATAAACTACTAGCCTAGTTAAATTTCTACTGGCATTAGTGCCCAGTATCACTGGCAGTTCTTTTCAGTTTTAGATTCTTTCTTTAGGTCTTGGGATTCCTTCTTTGAGATATAAGAGCTTGATGGCTATTTAACTGAAAATCTAATTCAGGGTTTAGCCTTTTTAACCATTATTTTCTTTTCTTTTTTTTTTTTTTTGTGGTACTGGGTATTGAACTCAGGGGCATTCTACCTCTGAACTATACCCCTAGCCTTATTTTATTTTGAAACAGGATCTTACTAAGTTGCAGAGGGCCTAAATTGCTGAGGCTGGCCACGAACCAGATCCTTCTATCTCAGCCTCCCAAGTACTGGGATTACAAGTGTACGTGACCATAACCTATTCCAATTTTTTAATGAAGAGGAAATACATACCTATTAGAATGGGTAAAATTGAAAAACAACCTGACAGTATCAGTTGCTTGTGAAGATGTCAGAACAACAGGAACTCATATTTGTTGCTCATGGGAATGCAGTATGGTACGGTCACATTGGAAGATGGTTTGGCAGATTCTAACAAAGCTAAACATAGTTCATATAACCGAGAAGTTATGTTCCAGAAACATAACTAAACATACTTTATGTAATCCGGAAGTATTTACCCAACTGATCTGAAAAAGTATGCCCACATAGAAGCTTGCATTTTTTGTTTTTGTGGTGCTGGGGATTGAACTCAGGCTCTTGAGCATGCCAGGTAAGCACTCTACCACTGAGCCACATCCCCACACATGTGACTGTTTATAGCACTATTATCCATGATCACTAAACCAAGATATCAGTTATTGGTAAATGGATGAACAAAATGGGATACATTAATACAGTGGGATATTATCAGTGGTAAAAAGAGATTAGCTATCAAATCATGCGAAGATGTGTCTGGATCTTAAATGCAAATTGCTAAGTGAAAGTAACCCGTCTGAAAAGGCTAGGTTTAAAAAAAAAAATCAAAAGGCTAGGTACTCTGATTTCAATTCTATGACATTCTGAAAAAGGCAGAACTATAGAGACAATAAAAAGAGTGGTTGTCAAGGGCCTGGGTCGGGGAGGACCAAGTAGACAAAGTGCAGGGGATATTTTTCTGGTGGTGAAAGCATTCTGTGTGATAACTATAATTGTAGATGCTTGACAGTATACCTGTATCAAACCCATAGAACTTCACAGCACAAAGAGTGATCCTTAATATATGCAGATTTTTAAAAACATTTTTAAAGAGAGGGTAAAGGCCCAGGGTAGAATGCAGAACACAACAGAATAATCTGACTGTATTACAAATGTATGAAACCACCTCAACCAAGTAACTTTGGAAATTAGCAGAGTCTAAAACTAAAGGTAAACTACATAAGGACTGAACTCTAGTTGATAATGGTATATCCCATAGCAATCAATGATGCCCCAGGAACAGTGAGCACTCCTAGTACTCAGGGCTTGAATTCTAATGCCATTTTTCACTAACAGAAAGCAGGACTCCTTGGAAAAATGACCTTTTGTAGGATTGGGACAAGAAATATAAAAGATGAGCCTCTATATCACTTAATGTCAGAAAATAATAAAAGCAAAAAAACATACAGTGGGAGTAATGATCAAATAACAGGAGAGCCAAGTGAAAAAGCTCTCAATACCAAAGCTAGAATGATTTGAGCAACAAAATTAGCCCAGAGTATAATGTTACTGTAGATTTAATCTGTATTGTTTGAATTGTGCCTTGATGGTTTAACATCCTGGCAAGTTAGCAGTTCCTGAAGTGCTGTGCACTATAAGCATGCACTTCCATAAGAATTCCAGCTCTTTTTGCTTAAGGCCTTTGTATACTTCTAAGTTTCTCTTTTTAATTTATTAATGTACTGGGAAAAGCGGTGTTATGAATCAGATGACTTCTTTATTAAACTAGCACCATTCCCACATTTATCAGGTTCAGGTGAGTTAATTTGTATTCAAGACGTGTTGTAGCAGAAGAGATCATATTAGAGTTTAATATTTCTGAGGTGGAACAGTTTCAGGTGATGTCAGAATTCAGAGTTTGGCCCCAGGAAAGAATGAGGGAAGTGAGATCTAGGAATTAAAAAGCAGAAAAAGTTGGGTGTGGTGGCAGGAACCTGTAATACCAGAATTTGAGAAGCTGAGACAGAAGGATCACAGGTTCGAGGCCAGCCTCAACAACTTAGTGAAACCCTCAGCAACTTAGGGAAACCCTGTTTCAAAATAAAAAATAAGAAGGTCTGGGGGTATACCTTAGAGATAGAATATTCCTGGGTTAAATCCCTTGTATGTATAAAGAAATAAATAAATGAGAATAATCACAAACAAGTATAGGAGATATACATGTATAGGAGAGATACATGTTGCTATGAAGCCAAGTAAGAATAAGGTTAGACTGAGAGAGGTTAGAGAAAGAATATTTGAAGAAGGAAAGCTTGAGCTAAGATCTAAAGGATGAGGAAAGCTGGGTATGGTGGCTCACACCTGTAATTCCAGTACTTAGGGGGCTGAGACAGGAGGATTGCAGGTTCACCACCAGCTTCAGCATCTTAGTGAGGCTCTCTGCAACTTAGTGAGACTGTTTCAAAATAAAAAAATTAAATAGAGTTGGAGATGTAGCTTAGAAGTAGAATTTCCCTGGGTTCAATCCCCAGTAATCAATCAATCAATCAATCAATCAATCAATCAATCTCTTTCTCTCTCTCTCTCTCTCTCTCTCTCTCCCCCCCTCTCCCTCTCTCCTTCCATTCTCTCTCTCTTCTCTCTCTTCCCTCTCTCCCTCTCTCCTCTCTCTTTGAAAGTACAAAAGGATGAGGAGGACCTGACTGGCTAAGAAGGATGGGTGGAGCTTTCCAGTTACAGAGGATAGCATGTGCAGACTGGCATATCAGTATGAAGAACTGAAACAGGTCTGAGGAGGCTGGGGCAGAAAAGGAGGTAGAAATTGCAGGGCGAGGGTGAGGTCAATACAAGATTTTCAGGAAATATATATTTTTCCTAGGCTAGCTCTTTGGCCTAGGAACACACTGGGAGTAATCCTAGTACTTGGGAGGCTGAGACAAGAGGATTGCAGGTTTGAGGCCAGCCTCAGCAACTTTTCAATAACTTAGTGAGACCCTGTTCCAAAATAAGAAATCAGTAGGGCTGGGGATCTAACTCAGAGGTAGAATGGCCTTGAGTTCACTCCCCAGTACTAAAAAAATAGAAAGGGAGCTTTGGGAGACATTTCAGTTGTATTGAGGGATGGTGATAGAAACAAGGACTGTTGATCTCTATTCCTAGAAAGGCGCTGGCTGGCTGCATGTTGGAGAGTGGATAGGAGTGGGGCTGGTCGGGGCTCTATTCAAATGTTTTCCATTTTAGCGAAATGGAACCAACAGATTGAATAAAAAGAGCTAACCTTGCAAGCCTTAGAGTTTTGAAGTAATACATTTATTTTCCTCTAGAGAAAACATTTTCTTCATGTAGAAAGCACAACATTGAGAACTTTGTGTGGTTATAAAAGTTTAAGCTTTGGTAGTGTGTTTTTTTTGTTGTTGGTGGTGGTACTGGGGATTGAACCCAGGGGCATTCTACCACTGAGCCACACCCACAGACCCCCTTTTTCTTTTTGAAACAGGGTCTTGCTAGGTTGATGAGTCTCATTACTTGCTGAGGCTGTCTTTGAACCTGAGATCCTCCTATCTCAGTCTCCAAAGTACTAGAATTACAGGCGCGCACCACCACGCCCAATGTTTTTAACCACAGAACTTAAAGCAATAAGCTTCTAGCTGATAAGCATTCTTAGAGGTAGGCCCTTATATTTCTGATATTGCTAGTTTTATCCAAGAAATAATATGAGTCCTTTTAATCTTACATCTAAAATTTTTCTTCTGTCATTTAAATTTTATTTAAAAACTTAAATCCTTTTAATTTTCACATTTACAGATTTTTTTTTTTTTTGTATTGGGATTGAACTCAGGGGTATTCTGTCTCTGGGCTACACCCCAAGCCATGTTTTATCTTATTATTTTAAAATAGGGTCTCATTAAGTTGTGGTAAGTTGTGGATGGCCTCACTAAGTTGCTGAGTCTGGTAATGAACCTGCAATCCTCCTATGTTAGCCTCCCAAGTACTGGGATTACAAACATGCGTCACCATGCCTGACTCTACAGAACTTTTCTATACCGCTTGAATAAAGCATAATAAATATGAAGGATTCTTGAAGACTTGATTGTATAGAACTTGATCGTTACTTTTGTGTAATGGGAAAATGCATGAGAATTAATTAAAAATTAAACTTCTGCATAGATTTATGTACATTTCTACCAATTTGGAGCAAGCTTTGTAATCTCTATAAAAATGTCTTTATTTTTAAAAAATAATGTTAAATAATATCTATTTCACAAATGTTGAATGAGAAAAAATTATACAAAAGTACCTAAAACAGCTGGAACACTGTGGCACATGCCTATAAGTCTAGTACTTGGGAGTCTGAGACTAGAGGACCATAGTTTGGAGGCCAGCCTGGACAACATATGGAGACGTTGTTTCAAATTAAAAAATGAAAAGGGTTGAGGGTATATGTCAGTGGTATAGAAAGCCCCTGTGTTCAGTCCCCAGTCCTGGAAAAAAAGGAGTGGGCACTTAACACTTTGAGAGGTTGGTTACCCCCTCAAATATTAATTTTTTCTCTTTTGTCATAGAAGTAGCAAGGAAATGGGGATAAATGTGAAGCGATACCTGAATGCTCAATGTAACCAAATCTTTTTTGTAGCTTTACTATTTGCATTGGGTCAGTCTTCTTGAATTTAAATCTCAGCACAAATACTGGTTTGGAATTCTCACTTGGCAGTCTGACCTTGGGCGAGTTTGTTTATCTTTCCTTAGTTTCCTCGACTGTGAATGAGGTTACGTGGTACCTGCTTCATGAGTATAGGACTCTTGAACCAGTGCCTTTCACATAGTATTAAATATATGTTAACTATTCTTTTATCAGATATGTCTTGTGATTACCTTATCCCTGAAAGTTTTGGTCACTGCCCTAAAAACAGAAACCACCACAACAAAAAAATCAACCCAAACCATTAGTATAATATGGGTTGATTTAGGGTTCCAGTTAGAGTCTGTTGATTCAGGGGTTTCTTTAGATTTATTTATTTTTTTTATTTTTATTTTTTTGCGGTACTGAGGATTGAACTCAGGGGCATTCTGCCTCCGAGTTATACCCCCAGCCCTATTTTTTATTCTTTATTTTGAAACCGAGTCTCACTAAGTTGCGGAGTGCCTCACTAGGTACCTGAGGCTGGCCGCGAATCCGGATCCTCCGGTCTCAGCCTCCCGAATGCTGGGATTACAAGCGTGCACCACCATGCCCGGCTAGATTTATTTGTAACTGTCTAATTTTTTTTTTTTTTTTTTTTTTTTTGCGGTACTGGGGATTGAACTCAGGGGCATTCTACCTCCGAGCTACACCCCCAGCCCTATTTTTTATTCTTTATTTTGAAACAGGGTCTCACTAAGTTGCGGAGTGCCTCACTAGGTAGCTGAGGCTGGCCGCGAACCCGGATCCTCCGGTCTCAGCCTTCCGAATGCTGGGATTACAAGTGTGAGCCACCACGTCCGGCTTTGTAACTGTCTAATTTTTAAATGTGCATTTAGTTTGCATGAGCTTTTCCCAGGTAACCTAATTATTTGAACACACTTTTACTGAAAAAGTTGTTTTATCAAAATTTAGTAAATGAATGTCTTATTAAAAAGTGAGTATGTACAATATTAAGCTGTTATTTTTTTCCTGCTGCTTAGTTCAGTGTAAATCTTTTACCTACAAGTGTTAAAACACTTGGGTGTCCGGGGGTTGGGGAGGGAGTGGGAGTGATTATATATTACTTTTTTTTTTGTCTTCTGGCCGAGTTTTTTGGTTCTCTTTGGTAACCCAGCTGAAAATTTATTTCTGCCCATAACAAAAGTTCATATGGTAAAAAAACAGAGTGGCTGAATTCGACTTCTTTTGGCCTATGTAAACATGGACTAATTTGGATTGCAAGTGTGTAAAACTGTTTATTCATTGGTAATTTGGTAAAGTGAATGGTAAGGGAAGATAGGACTTTATTTGTGTGTGATGGTTATTGTATATCTTACAATATAATTTTTTTCCCCTAGTACTGGGGGTTAAAACTAGGGGCATTCTACCTCCAAACTGGACCCCCTGCCCTATTTTATTTTTTATTTTGAAACAAGGTCTCACTAAGTTGCAGAAGACCTCACTAAATTGCTGAGACTGGCTAAGAACCCGAGAACCTCCTATCTCAGCCTCCCCAGTACTGGGATTACAAGCATGTGCCACCATGCCCAACTCAAGATATAATTTTTTGCTTTAAAAAGAGGCATTTTCAGGCATGAAATAAAATAAGAACAGGGTTAGGGGTGTACCTCAGAGTTAGAATGCCCTTGGTTCAATCCCTAGTACCACACACACACACACACACACACACAAACGTATCTGATTTTAAAATAATTGTGGTGTGCTTGAGAATTCTTTCCATGAAGGTTATTTTCTAGTATGATTGATCTAACTAGACACCTGAATAATGTATTGTTTCTCATGCAGTCCTTTTGAGGATTATGGAAATTTGTGCGTAACAGTCTTTGAATACTTCAACTTTGTTTTTATTCTGCTGTTTTATGCACATATCACTTGATTTTGTTTAGTAGTTTTCAAGATAATTTGTATCTTGGACAAGTTGTTAGGAGTGGTGATTGTGAGTAAAGGAAACCTGGAATTAGAATTGATAAATGGCTACTTCAAAAGTTTAAAAGCCATTATCTAACAGACTTTGTAAAATGTGAACAATGGCATGATGTCATTTCCTTACTTAAAGAAAAAAAATGACAACTTATCCCCCCCCCCCCCCCCCCAGTACTGGGGATTGAACCCAGAGGTATTCTACCTCCAGGCTCTACCTGTAGCCCTATTTTTTATTCTTTATTTGGAAACAAGGTCTCACTAAGTAGCCGAGGGCCTCACGAAGTAGCTGAGGCTGGTTTCAAACATGTGATCCTCTTGTCTCAACCTCCTAAGTAGTGGGATTACAAGTGTGCACCACCATGCCCAGCTCACAATATATTCCTTAATAGGTTGTGATTGACCAAAGGATTCTTATGTATTAGCCTTGAATATAATTAATGATAATATACCAAAGAACAAAATAGTAGATTCTTACAGTAAGAAATCTTTTTTCTATTCACTCTAGTATAAAATTTCACTAAAATTACATTATCATACAGATGCTTCTGGTTTAAAAGCAAGCCATTTGGCAAAAGGGTATGTAGGAATTTTAGAAATTACATGCAAACTTAGATTGGGTAAAATTAAAATCCTTTTCTATGTTCTTTATATTTTTCTATGTTCTTTATTTTTTCTCTTAAAAATAAAGACTGTTCTTAGGGAGGCAGGAGGATCGTAAGTTTGAGGCCAGCCTCAGCAACTTAGACCTTTCTCAAAAAATAAAAAGGTCTGGAGATGTAGTTAAGAAGTAACCCTGGTTTCCATCCCCAGTATCGGTGTGTATGTATGTGTATGTGTATGTGGTCTAAAATATTTCATTCAGTTTTCATAAAGGCCTGCTAGGTTTAGTGTATTCAGATTCTGAAATCTGATAAAACTAGAAATAGTGTGAAGAGTTCGGTGACTAACTTGGGCTGTTTTGCATTTTGGCTTCATTGTGATGTGTTCCCTTAAGTCTTTTAAGTATTTGAACTGATGGGAATAGAAATTAAATACCATTCCATAAACCTTATTTGTTTGTGAATTATGTAAGATTTTCATTTGAATATCTCATTTGGTTTTTTCCTTCCTATTTCACATGCAGGTCATGGTAAAACCCCAAAAGATGCAGCATCAGTTCGAGCCACGCATCCAATACCAGCAGCCTGTGGGATTTATTATTTTGAAGTAAAAATTGTCAGTAAGGGAAGAGATGGGTAAGTGTAAATTTTGATGGAGAAGGTCATTTGCTATTCTTGGGTAGTTATTTTTATTTAGATTCATAATGTTTCTGATGTAATTGGAAAATTGAATCTTGGAAATTTTGGTATTCGGAAAAGTGCAATCTGAATATTCCAGTATAGCAGATTGGATCTGTTTCTTAAATACTAGTTGACGCTAAAGCTTGAGTTAGTGATTTTAGCTGAGTGTTTCTGGTAAGCGTTGGGATTAAACAGTAGAGGAATGATAACTGATTTTCTGAGACTTCTTATAATGCCTATCTTCAGAATTATGCTGAGAAAAAAGTCCTCTAAAAACTAGTTAACCAAAGCCAGTAGGCGATTTGTAGGTATTTTACAGAGTTTGGGTCTTAGGATGTTTGTATGCTCTCTATTAGAAGAAATTCTCAGGGGTTAGGGTGTGGTTTAGAAACTTCCAAATGAAGGGCTGAGGGTATTGCTCTCTGGTAGATCACATGCATAGGACTCTGTATTCAATCCCTCAGCACTGGGGGAAAAAGAAGCTTCCAAATGGAGAACTTCCTGGTAGAGCCTTAAACCAACTTTTATTATCATTGCTTTCCAACTTGAGTTGGTGTGTAGTGTGTGTGTACATCAGAATTGCTTATGGGATTATTAAAAATATTTGGGCCTTACCTTAAAAATTCCTAACTCAGAATTTTCAGATCCTTTAGGCAGGATAGGCTTTTTTTTTTTTTTTTTTTTTTTGCAGTACTGGAGAGTGAACTCAGGGGCATTCTACCTCCGAGCTATACCCCCAGTCCTATTTTTTATTCTTTATTTTGAAACCGGGTCTCACTAAGTTGTGGAGTGCCTCACTAGGTAGCTGAGGCTGGCCGTGAACCCGGATCCTCCGGTCTCAGCCTCCCAAATGCTGGGATTACAAGCGTGAGCCACCACGCCCGGCAGGATAGGCATTTTGAGAAAGCTCCATAGAAATTTATCCCGGTAAATAACCAATAATCTAGAATCATTAAATCTATCCTATACTATTTCCTAAAAACTTTATTGTGGTCTTAGATCCCTTAAAGCAACCATAGGGTCATTTGTCCAGCTACCAAGATAAAGCTTTTGGGCTTTGTGGGAAGCTGACCTGTATTTGAAGTCAGTCATTTAATCTCTCTTAGTAATCCTCCCATGTTTAATTGGCAAAATAAATTGTATTCAGAAGATTATTGTTACTTTATTTGCTGAATATTTTCAGTGTTAAGAGTATGAAAATTAGAAAGTTAAACCTTGGAATACAGTGACAGCTTTTCATTTAACTGCCTATTTTTCCATGATGGTTAGGCCAAAGATAAAATCAGATGCTAAGGATAAAGTTGAGAGAGGCCCCAGGTTGAAAAAGGTACATAGTTGTAACCATTTCTAACTTTTTTTTTTTCTACTAAAGAAATATTTATTGATAGGTGCTATCAACAAAGATGACTCAAACACAAGTACTGCCCATAAGGAGCTTATAGTATAGTAGGTGAAATAGAACACATACGTGGGATACATAGAGCTGTTTCAGTAAGATGAATATAATATTGTGTATAAAATAAACTGGAATAAGACAACCATTTCTAACTACAGCTGTGTACTTAGCCAGTTCTTTTTAAACTTCAAATTATATCATCGGTTCCACAATGCTAGTATTGCTATCAATAATTCATAAGATTCTTTACCTTTCACTCAGGCTGTCTTTGCATGACCTTGACCTTATATTCTTGTGGCTGCAAATACCCTGATGAGTCTCAAATCTAATGCTACATCTCAAGTAGTCCCTTGAGCTCCAGACAGCTCCAGATGTTTGTACTTAAATGTCCCATGGGCATTTAAATTTAGCTTTTTAAAAATCTTTTTCTTAAAACCAGTCAGTCAGTGGTTTCACTGTTGCTAAAAACTTGAGAATTTCCTACCTTAAACTTTTTCTGATCATCTCTACTGCCTTTTCCTTAGTCTGGTCTTGGTAATTTATCTCCTGAGTAACTGAGGTGGTTGGTTAATTGCTCTCCCAGTTGCACCCTGTGTATAACTGCTCTCAGTGTTCTTTGTAATAGAAAACTGAATTGTCTCTGTCCCTTTTTTGAGATAATTTGGAATAGCTATTGCTTCGATGCTAAAATCTGAAACTTCTTAGTAGGGTCCTTCATGATATGGCTAGTTCCTATGTAATTTTTGTTTCATCTTTTTGTAGCCAGGATTCCTCATGCTTTTCCTTTTATTTTAAAAATCAAGTATATTTTACATAAAGTAAAATTTATGTCTTAATGTGCGGTTCAATGGGTTTTTACAAATATGAATAGCTACGTAACCACCACCACAATCAATATATAGGACAGTTCCATCACTCCCTAAAACTCTTCTCTACTCCTTTGTAGACAGCCCTTACATATCACCATCTCTAACAACCACTGATTTGTTTGCTGTTTCTATACTTTTGACATTTCTAGAATGGTACTAGGGGATTGAACCCAGAGGCATTCTACCTCCAAGCTACATCCTAGCCCGATTTTATATCTTATTTGGAAACAGGGTCTCCCTAGGTTGCTGAGAGCCTCCCTAAGTTGCTAAGCCTGGCTTTGAACCTGCCATCCTCCTGTCTCAGCCTCTTGAGTACTGGGATTACAAGTGTACAACACCATGCCCAGCTATATGTAGCCTTTTAAGTCTGGCATCTTTCATTTAGCATAAGGCATTTGAGATTCATCTCTGTTGTATTGGTAGAACAGTCCTTGTTTTCTGCTGGTTGTATTAACTCCAGTTGAAGGACAGTTTTTGGCAATTACATATATAACTACTGTCAAGGTTTATGTATGCATTTTTGTGTAAACACATTTTCATTTCACTTAGGTGAAATTAAACTTGTAGTGAGATTGCCAGATCATGGTTAAACATTTTTAATTTTTTTAAGAAACTGAAATTGTTTTTCAGAGTACTAGGTTGTGTTTCCACTGGCAGCGTATGAGAGTTCCTGTTGCTCTGCCTCCTCAGTGCACTTGTTATGATCAGGTCTTTTGTTTGTTCCAGCTATTTTAATAGATAGCTAGTGACTTATTGTTGTGGTTCTGATTTATATTTCTGTAATGACTGTTGATATTGAAGAATCCAGTTCTTACGTTGCCTTCCCCAAAAGGGTCCTACTTGTCATTCTGATTGCACACACTGGCTCCTATTTCTGGTTCTCTCTGCATGCTCTTGCCTTGCACTTCATATTTACCCTGTCTTCCCTTCTTCCCTTTGCCAGGCTGACATCAGTTTTCAATCCTTAGTTTAGCGGCACCTTTTTTGGGCACTTTGTCTTTCCCAAAATAACATTGGGTCTTTTCTATGCCTCCTTTACATTTTGGGCAGACTAATTATGGTATTTATACTGTTTTAATTGTCTGTTGGTATATGACCCTGCATATTGAAGGGTAGGGTCTATGCTACATTTCTGTAACTCCAGAACTTAATTTATAGCTAGCATTCAAATGAATTAATAAATGGGGTGATGAGGAACAATATCTTTTCTTTTATATATTCTTGAGAATATTTACTTCTCTTTGGTCAGGTTTCATTCATCTCTCTGGTAAACTTGTTGAACAGAGTTCTAGGCCTGACCCAATGAGTTTGGAAGGGAAGAACAATCCACTTATGAGGAACAAAAAGCAACTCATATTGTTAATTTTGGGGCAGTAATGTCTTTCTGGTGATGTATTGAACTATATCAAATGATAGAAAAAATTCTTTCCTAAAATTCCAACATCTTTATAAAGACTAGGCAAAGAAAAGCAGTTGTTAATCACCTTTTGTTTTCAATGATATATACTTAGAGTTTATTTTACTTAATTTAAAATTGAATTTTCTTTCACATAGTGTGTTTATCTAAGAATAAGACACATTAATAGATATTTGAATCAAAGATCTTAGTTTTTTTTAGAAAAATTATCTGTCATGGACAAGTCTTTTCTCATGAAATGGCAAGAATTGAGTATGAATTGCCTTTCAGTAGAGTGAAAGAAAACAGAACTGTTGCTAATGGATTATGTGCTTAAAAAGACTTAATTTTTCTTATCATGCATCATTTCTAGGTCTGCTGTGGAAAATTAGGAATGACTATGATGATTATTGCTTATATTTATTTGTTACCTAGAAAATAAGACTTGAAGAAAGTTTGTTTTATTGAGTGAAAGAAAGAATATATTTCATTTTCTGCTTTGGATTTTCATTTAGACTGAACATAATTTTTGTGGTTATTCAACAAAATAAACTTAATTTAGCAGGACAAAATAGCCTGTCAAAAAACTGTGATTAATTTAAAAATAAGTTTCTAATACATTTCATTACAAAAATTAAATTGCCTTATCTACAGGATATTTTTTAGGTGACATCTTTTTTTTTTTTATTTTTTTGTGTGTGGTTCTGGGGATTGAACTCAGGGGCATTCTACCTCTGAGCTATACCCCCAGCCCTATTTTTCATTCTTTATTTTGAAACCGAGTCTCACTAAGTTGCGGAGTGCCTCACTAGGTAGCTGAGGCTGGCCGTGAACCCGGATCCTCCGGTCTCAGCCTCCTGAATGCTGGGATTACAAGCGTGCGCCACCACGCCCGGCAGGTGACATCTTTAAAGGATGAGTATTTTGTGTTCTTGTTAGTGATCAGTGACTTGATAGCTGAATTTCTAAAAATGTATCTTATGAATGTTATTTCATTTGGGGAATTTAAGTTTTAAATTATGCATGATAGAGGCAGTGGGGATACAGTTAACTAAATGTGGGGGTAATATGTACATTTTTATTTGAAAATTTTTAGAATTATAATTTATTATGACTGATATTTTTAGTTCTTTAAACAAAATATTGATGTCACTCTGACAGTTATTCAGGAAGAACTGGCATGTAATTCAGTCTCTGTTCTGTTCTTAAGTTCTTCTGTTGTTAATAATGTACTCTTTCAGAATGTTCCTTCTGTGTTTTCTGACTTCTTAAATTATTATTTTTTTTTTTGGTGAGGGCAGAAAAGAAAGGCCTTTCTTCCTATTAGCTTTAAAAAGGTTTAAAAACTGGCAGTAGCAACAAATGAAAGCTCACAGATGACATTTTATTATAAGTAAGCAATATATTTATTTAACAAATATTTATTACTGTGGTATTGGATATTGAACCCGGGGGGTTCTTCCTCTGAGCTACACTCCCAGCCCTTTTTACTTCTTTGAAAATTTGAACAGGATCTCATTAAGTTTGCCCAGGCTGGCCTGGAACACGTGATCCTCCTGTCTGGGCCCCCCAAAGACTTGGGATTACTGGCATGTGCCACCATGTCCACCTAACAAATATTTATTGAGCACATTGTATTGTCAGCAGCTGAGTGAGCATAAGAAGGATTATTTAATTCATGTCTGTCTTTGTTATTTAGGATATGAATAAACCTGACATTTTGTAGAAACTCAGTAAATGCATTGACTGATAGCAAATTTAGTACTTGGAAGGTATAGGGGATGGGGAAGGAAATAGACATATGCAAATAACTCTAGATTAAGACATTATAAGTTGGGTATGACTACAATGCACCAATAAAAGTATATTTGGGTGTGGGGGAAGGCATGGTGGTGCACACCTGTAATCCCAGTACTTAGGAGGCTGAGACAGGAGGATTGCAGGTTTAGGACCAGCCTTAACAATATAATGAGACTCTTAGCAACCTAGTGAGACCCTGTTTTAGAACCAAGAAGGGCTAGAGTTATAGCTCGGATGTAGAATGCCCCTGGTGCTTTAAGGTGGAGATCACATATGGGAAAATTGAGGCGAAGGAAACAGATTCGTAAAGGATAGTGTTTGATAGGCCTTATGAAATAAGAATTTGAGAGGTTTTGTTGTGGAAAAATATTCCAAGCTGTGATAAACCGCTGGGATAGTCTCATGGGGAGAGTGGAATTGTATGGCCTTTGGCAGAAGTATATGGTTCAGTATTGTTGGGGGATTATAATGAAGAGTTTATAAGAATGGAATTAAATATTAGAGAGCATTGATAATAGTTCTGAGGTGGAATGCTCTATTGGCAGTAGGGAGCCTTCTACCTTTTGAGTAAGGAAGTGATAGGATCTCTGTTACACAATACTGAGTGGATATTAGGGCAAGGATGCGACATGTGAGGTGTAAGGTGGCTAGAGAGAGGTAGTAGTGAGGTTTTGAGGCAGTTGCTTAGGGATAGGTTATGACAGAGATTCAAAACACAGTAGGGCTGGGGGACTTAGCCCAGGGTGGAGCACTTGCTTAGCTTGTATGGGGCCCTGAGCCACAACAAAACAAAAGACAGAAGAGGAGATGATTTTGTCAGGTATGTGTTACGTGCCAGATACTATGCTAAGAATTTAGAATTTACAAAGATTGAGGCAGAGCTGTAAACATGGCTGAAACAGGGTCCATATCTTCCAGAAGTTTGTAGGTAAGAAGAGAAATGAACATGTAAATAAGTAGTGAAATCTATTATAAGATATGTAGTAACAGGCATATAAAAATATTAGAGAATAAATATAGGAGAAGTGACTAACTGTTGGACGATGGGGTGGTGATCAGGAAAGGCTTCATAGAAAGCTTACGTAACGTTACAGAAAAGGACTAGTTAAACCTAAGTCTCTGGCTTCCTTGTCTTTCTTCACCACTTACTCTCCTAAGGCTAGTTTCTTGGACATCCTTCCCAAGACAGGATGAGATTATGAGATTTTAAATACCTATTTTAGAAGTGGACTACTTATTTTCATTGAGAAATACAGTACAGATTTCAGTGTCTGTCACTCACTAATTCTTTTTGTACTTTTTCTTTTTTGTTTTGTATTGGTTCTTTTTGTTTGTTATACCTTTTTTTGTGTGTGTGTGTGTGGTACTGGGGATTGAACTCAGGGGCATTCTACCTCCGAGCTATACCCCCAGCCCTATTTTTTATTGTTTATTTTGAAACAGGGTCTCACTAAGTTGTGGAATGCCTCACTAGGTAGCTGAGGCTGGCCGCGAACCCTCATCCTCCGGTCTCAGCCTCCCAAATGCTGGGATTACAAGTGTGCACCACCACGCCCAGCTTTTGTTATACCTTTTTTTTTTTTTTTTTTTGTGGTACTGGGGATTGAACTCAGGGGCATTCTACCTCCGAGCTACACCCCCAGCCCTATTTTTTATTCTTTTATTTTGAAACCAAGTCTCACTAAGTTGCAGAGTGCCTCACTAGGTAGCTGAGGCTGGCCTAGAACCCGGATCCTCTGGTCTCAGCCTCCCAAATGCTGGGATTACAAGCGTGCGCCACCACGCCCGGCTTTTGTTATACCTTTTAATAAACTCAGTCTCATTTGTAAAAAGGAAATAATAGTGTCCACCTCATGGAACTAAATCATTTAACACACTTGAGCCAGGTACATGACAAACTCACAGTTCCTTTAAAGCTGCTGGTAATTGATGCCTAGTGCACAGCATAGTCATGCAACTTTCCTGCTGTTGTTGCTGCTGAAGGAACCTCAGCAGGAAGCTTTCTGGGAGAGCCTTGATGATAATGCTAGAGATGTGTCTAGAGATGATCCTGAGGAACTTCTAATGCTAACAGGTGTGACTTTTTAATCTTTCAGGTGCTAGTTTTAGGCAAGGATTGGATTTGCATTTTAGATAGGCTACTCAGAGGAGCTATGGTTGTTGCCAAGAATACCAGATGGGTTATTATAATCATAACTTGATGGTTTAATCTGTGTGGTGGGGCTAGTGAGGTGTTAATAGCTGCAGTCATGCATCACTTAATGAGTGGGATATGTTCTGAGAAGGGAGTTGTTACAATGGAATTCTACTCAGCAATAAAGAAGAATAAAATAATGTCGTTTGCAAGAAAATGGAAGGACCTGGAGAACATAACGTTAAGTGAGATTAGCCAGTCACAGAAAGTGAAGGGGCATATGTTTTCTTTAATATGTGCAAGCTAGGGAGTAACTGGTATACCAGAGGGACTTAAGATAACAGAGGAGAAACCTCAGTGGAGCCAGGAAGTGGTATAATGGAAGGGCAGGGGGAAAACAGGTTCATTATTGGAAATACTAACATTGATTGTGTGTACATATGTGAAGATCCCAATGTCAATCTCAGTACTCTGTGTGTGTGGGGGGAGAGACAGGCAAGTGAGGGAGGGGCACCAAGTGCTGTGTGCATGTATGTCAATGTCAACATGATATACATTATGATGTGAGACCATAATGCACCAATAAAAGCACATAAAAAAAGAAAGGGGTTGTTAGGGTGATTTTTCATTGTGAAAACATCACTGAGCACTTGTGCACACCTAGTTGGTTACAGCATCACGTGCCATGTGAGTTGTCTGACCAAAGCATTGTCATGTGGTGCTTGGACTGTATTTAGGACATTCAGTCCTGCAAAGCTTGATTAGGAGGTGGGAATGGCAGGGGTAGCTGATGAGAGGGTTTAGGATGACTTCCAGATTTCTGGCTTAGATGATTTAATGGATGGTGATGTGACAAAACAAAATAGAAAATGCTGGGGGAAATGGATCTTTAAAGTTGAAGATGATGAGAACAGTGTTTGAACTGTAGTGAGACATCCAGATGATTAATAGCGAGACTTGACGAAAAATAAATGGGATTTAGAAAAGAGAAAAGAGCTGAGAATGTAAGTTTTTGAAGTCACTGAGAAGAATTGATAGACTCACCCAAGTATGTAGTATTAAAAAAAAGGGCTTGGAGTGGACACCTGAAGCTCCACATTAAAAGGCTACATAGAAAGAGAATTCTAGCTAAGGATTCTGAAAAGGAATGGTGGGAGCGTTAGAAGGCAGGTCCTAGAGAATACAGTATCCCTGAAGCCAAGGAGGTCAGGTCAGAGGAGGACTGCCAAGTGTCCACTGGTTTGTCATTTAGGAAGTTGTTGGTCTTGGTCGTTGCGATAGCAATTTCCCTAAACTTAAGATGGAAGCAGGGGCAGTGCGTTGGAAGTTTGAGGTAAGAGACAGAGATAATCTACCAGTGGGCAGAGTAGCTGTGGTGTAGTGGGAAACAATAATTTACTATTCATTTAGAAGAATAATATACTGCCAGTTTGAAGACTTGAACAGTATAGAAAAACATGAAGAAAACTCTCCATTATTTTGTATACTTGATCACCAATATTTCTACTAGTTTTCTCCCAGCTTTTATATATATATACTTACATTTTAAGCATAGTGATATTCTTTCAGGTTTTTGCATTTTGATTTATGTATATGTAGTTATTATTGTGTATTTCTTGCATAGCTATAAGCATTTTTCTATGAGATTAAAAGATTAACAGATCTGAATAAGCCTAGTGTGGTGGTGCATACTTGTAATCCCAGTACTTGGGAGGCTGAGACAGGAGAATTGCAGGTTCTTGGCCAGCCTCAGCTATTTTGTGAGGCCTTCCACAATTTAGTAAGACCCTGTTTCAAAATAAAGAATAAAAAATTGGGCTGAAAGTGTAGCTCAGTGGTAGAATGCCCCTGGGTTCAATCCCCAGTACCGCAAAAAAAAAAAAAAAAAGATCTGAATAGCTGCTATTCTACTATTCATTATTTAGGTTGTTTCCAGCTTTCATTATTCTCAATAATCCTTCATGAAATCTTTTTTATATTTCCATAGGAAAGATTCCTTAAAGTAAAATTATTGGATCAAAAGAAAGAGTGTGCACATTAAGGTTTATGATATGCATGGCAAAATTACTCTTCAGGAAGATTATTCCAATTTATATTTGGGTGGGAGAAGCCTTGTTGTATATATAAGCTGAGGAGAGGAAGTCAGTAGTGAATCCAAGGGAAAACTGGGAGCAAGTGAGAGGAGTTCTTTGCTGGGGTGGGGGTTGGGGTGTATGGGATTAAAGCGTAAATTAGGAATGTGGACTTCGGTATGGAATTGATTGGAACTTAAGTATCACTGTTGGAAGCATGTCTTGACAACCTGTCCACCTACTGGTTAGGCTCCTCAGTTACTTACCTACTTTCATCGCATCCTGTAGTTCTTCATGCCGTTAAATCATATTCATAATTATTTACAATCTGGCTTTCTTGTTAGACTGTCAGCTCTAACAGAGCACAGGCCTTCGTCTTTTTCACACTTTTATCTATGTTGCCTCACATATGGATACTTTAGTAAATGTTCATTAATTAAAGAAAAGTAAAAATATTGAGAAATCATGAAATTTAAAACCATGAATTTGTTGTGACAGCAATTTAAATATGTAATGTTTCTGTCTGTATACTCAGCTGATTAGGGAGGGAAGTTGAATTGTATGATTGATGCAGAATGGGAAATTATGGGTTAGGTAAGTGGGGGAACAGTCATAGTAGTTGGGGTTACTAAGAGAATATCTAAATGGACTGTTTTAGTTCAGACTGAGTAAGGGAGAAATGAAATCATCAGAGAGCTGATAGACAAAATGGAGAGATTTATATATTGCTGGTCTTTTGGTAAGGTTTAAGAAGAGATATAGAGGAATTTCTTAGGTGGAGTTCCTGAAGATACCAGGTGCAGGATATAGCAATGAAAGCTGACTTAAATGAAGAGAAGCAAAGCTTTATGAGAGATGTTGTGTCTTTTTTGTTCACTACTGTATCCACTGTGCATAGAATGATGCCAGACAGAAAATAGGTGCTGAATAAATGTCAGCTGAGTAGAGAGAAGTAGGTAGGAACAATGTCTTTTCTTCTGTATGCCCCAGCACTGTGCATTGCAGTAGTACAGAGTTGAAGGATTCAGAATTTATGGAATGAACAGAATGAGTCTTGGGTTAAGCCACCATGGAAGGATGGTGGGAGCTGCATTATTGGTGGAGGGGGAAATGAGTTATTTAACCAAGTACTCAGTTAATATGAGGAAAGTGACCTAGAAATACATAACCATCATATTTCTCAAATTATTCCTGAGTTGGTTATCTTTGATGCTTTTGAAGCTCAGATCATCCTTACCTTTTATGCCACCAGTTTTTTTTTAATGTCTTATTTTTTTTTATGTGCTTATATTGGTGTATTATGGTCTCACATCATAATGGCCACCAATTATTTTATATTCAACAAATGTAGGTAGGTTTTTTCCCCCTCCCCCTAGTTAAAATGTAGTGTTTTTTTTGTTGTTGTTTTTTGCAGTACGTGGGATGGAATCCAAGGACATTCTACTTCTGAGCTACACCCCTAGCTCTAATTTTTTTTGCGTGTGGTATTGGGGATTGAACCCAGGGGCATTCTGTCTTTGAGCTACACCCCCAGTCCTATGTTTTATTCTTTATTTTGAAACAGAGTCTCACTGAGTTGCAGAGAGCCTCACTAAGTAGCTGAGGCTAGCCAAGAACCCGCATCCTCTGGTCTTAGTCTCCCAAGTACTGGGATTACAAGCATGTACCACCATGCCTGACTAAAAGGTAGTTATTTTAATACAGAAGGGGGAAATGAAACAAGTCTGGTGAGATAGAATAAAAATGAATATTTTTGAAAGTATCTAGATTAACCACATTTGACACTTTGGGATATATTCTTTCAGCCTTTTTCTGTTCAGATTGATTTCAACCTTAGTCAAGGAAAAATTGGTTCAAGATGTATTTGGGTTACATAAGAGTCTCTAAAAATATATTATTCTCATGTATAGCACTACTTATAGTTTCACTTTATATGATTTTAATTAAAAGTTCAAGAGAAAAATCCCCTTTCAGTAATGTCTTGAAGACACCCATAATCTTTCAATGTAACTTTAAGGTTGTATAACTTTGCCACAATGAATACATTACTTGAATAATGAATATATTACTTGAATATTGTCATAATGAATAAATTATTTGAAATCACATTTCAGTTTTTCAGGAGCACAGAAACAGTTTATCAGTAGCTGTATTATCTCAGATATACTGAGTGTTGGCTATTTGCCTACTTCTGATCTTAGGTGAAAGTAAACATTCCAAAATAAGGAGAAATGGTCTGTTGATCCTAGACGTTTTGACTTTCCATAGGGAAAGCTTTGGCAGCTTGGATAGGTTTTTCTGGAGGGTAGTTAAAATGTTTTAAATGACTGCAGAGTAGTAATTGTGGCTGGGTGAAAGAACAGGCTGGTCACCAGTTGAACTTTATCCCAGTGTTTCTCTCTTTGGAGTTTAGGTAGCACAAAATCTAAGTAGTTCTCCTCCCCAGCATTTTCAAACAGGCAGAAGATGTAATAAAGTGAATACCTCTATACTTGACGCTTAGATTTGAGATAAGATTTTGCTTTATTTGCCTTATCACAGATATGTCTATTTTCAACCTATTTTATTTTTCCATGCATTTCAGAGTAAGTTTTAGGGCATTTGTACAAGTCTTTTGGTAGACATATTTTTTTTTCATTTTTCTTATGAGTAGAATTGATGGTTATATAGAAGGCATATATTTAGTGTATGAGAAACTGCTCATTTTGTTTAAAGAAATACCACGCTAACAATGTATGAAAGTTCCTCTTATGCCATATTCTCTCTGACATATTTTTTGTTTTGTTTTGTAGTTGTTTTTGTGTGTCAGAGGCATTCTGCCTCTGAGCTATACCCCTAGCCCATTTTATGTTTTTATTTTGAAACAGGGTGTTGCTAGGTTGCTGAGTCTCAGTAAGTTGTTGAGGCTGTCCTAGAACCTCTGATCCTCCTGTCTCAGCCTCCCAAGTGCTGGGATTACAAATGTGGGCCACCACACCTGGCTTCGTAGACAACGCTTTTGTAGGCTCTTTGAACAGTAGCTATGGTGGATGTGTAATGGTCTTTCAGTATGGCTTTTATTTACATTTTCCTGTTGACTTAATTGTGTGGAGCACTTTTTTCATATGCTTCTTTGTTATTTGAAGTCTCTTATTTTGTAGCTTATTCAGATCATTTGTCCATTAAAAAAAAAAAAAACTGGGTTTTCTTATGTCTTTTGTTGAGAAGTTTTTAATTTTGTTGTCTAATTTGTGAGTTTATAATTCTTGCTTTCTGCGTCCTAATCTCTGTTATTCTCAAGTTATTAAGATACTTTTACATGTGTTGTTTTAGAAGTTTTTCATAGTTTTAATTTATATTTAGGACTATGATCCATCTTTGGTGATTTTTGTATATGGTGTGAGGTAGTGATTAAAGATTTTTTTTGCCATATGGATACCAGTTATTTTATAACTATTTGTTAAAAGACCTTTCTTTTTGTTTTTGGATTATTTTGGCACCTTTGCAAGCTATTAAATGACTATATACATGTGGATCTCTTTCTGGGCTCCTTAGTTTGTTCCAACTATCTATTTTATTGATCTTTATGACAGTGCCATACTATTTTGATTGCTTAGCTTTATGATAAACCTTGAAGTCAAACTGAGTAAGTCCTACAGCTTTGTTCTTTTTCAAGCTTTCTTTGAGTTTTTAAGATCTTACATATTTTCATTTATCTTAGAATCTTGTCAGATTTAAAAAATGCCTAGAGTGATTATCATTTGGATTACTTTTACTCTAGGATTAGTTTGAAGGAAATGACAGTTGTAATGAGTCTTCTAATCCATTGACTTGACATATCTTGCCACTTACTTATACCTTTAATTTCGATCAGCGATGTTTGGGAATTTTCAGTAGAGGTCTGCTTGTCTTTTGTTCAGTTTTTAAATGCTTTGTATTTTCTGGTGCTATTGTAGATGGAACTACTTTTTAATTTTGTTTTCCTAGTATTTGTTGCCAGTATCTATTGTACAAATACAATAGATTTCTGCGTATTAACCTTGTGTCCTACAAACATGCTAAATTTACTAAATTTAATTATTATTTTGTAGATTCATATTGTCTGCACATCCAGCCAGCTTCCCTTTTTCTTTATGCCTTTTATTTATCTTTATTGAAATGGCTAGAATTGCAGTACAATGTTGAATGGAAGTAGAGTATCAGTTTTCTTGCCTTCTTCTTGGCCTTTGGGGAAGAGATTTTGTTACTAAGCGTGCCAGATGTATGGTTTTTGTAGATATGGATTGAAGCAGTTTTCCTAGTTTGATGATAGCATTTATTGTGAAAGGACATTAAATTTTGTCAGATGTTCTTTTCTGCAACTTTTAAAAATGATCCATATGGGTTTTCTGTTAATATGGTTAAGATATATTGGTTTTGGATGTTAAACTAGAAGCATTTTACCTCTGAGCTATCCCTTCTCCCCTACCCCTTTTTTTGAAGTAGGGTCTCGCTAAATTGCTGAGGCTGGTGGCAAACCTGTGATCCTCCTGTATCAGCCTCCCAAGTACTGAGGTTACAAGCATGCACCACCACGCCCGGTTTCCCAGCACTTTTAAAGGTACTAACCCAGTGTCTTCTGGCCTTCTGATCAGAAGTTAGTAGTTAAGCCGGGCGCGGTGGCACACGCTTGTAATCCCAGCATTCGGGAGGCTGAGACCGGAGGATCTGGGTTCGTGGCCAGCCTCAGCTACCTTGTGAGGCACTCCACAACTTAGTGAGACCCGGTTTCAAAATAAAGAATAAAAAATAGGGCTGGGGGAATAGCTCGGAGGTAGAATGCCCCTGAGTTCAATCCCTAGTACCGCAAAAAAAAAAAAAAAAAAAAAAAGAAGTTAGTAGTTCAGCTCAATGTCCCTATGAAAATAATGTCTTTTTTTCCTGGCTGCTTTCAGTATTTAATCTTTATTCTTAGTTGTAAGCAATTTGACTAATTTGTGTCTTCCTGTGGTTTTCTCTATAAATTGCTTACATTTTTAAGTACAACTTTTTATTGAATATTTTACAAATGAGATTTAGTCCAAAAGGCCAAAGCCTATTTCAACACCAGACTTCTCAGATTCTTCTTTCCATGCTTCCCCTTTCTTGCTGGAGCAGCAGCAGTGGAGGGGCAGAGGCCTGCTGGGGCTGCACCAGTGCTGCAGCAGCTTCTTCTGCCAGCATTGCAGCAGCGCGCCTGCTGTCGACACTGGCATGGCCTTTGCAAACAGACTAGGCCAAAAAGGTCAGCTTTCACGCCAGCTGCTGTAGTCAGGGCATTGATCCTACCTAACTCTAACGGACACCTTTGTGTCCTGCAGGATGAGCTCAGAGACTGACTGTGGTGGGCTGCTGTGCAGTGCTAGTTGCCAGGTGGAGTGAGGGCCATACCCTGACCTGGCCTTATCTTCTGCTCAGGAACTTGAGCACCTTGGAGGCAGCTAAGGAAAGCTAGCTTGCTTAGTTTGCTAGCTTCTTGAGCCATAAAGTTTTCTCTTTTACCAGATTTGGGAAATTATTGTCAATTGTTTTTTCTGCCTCATTCTTTTTTACCTTGATACTCTGTTTATATATGTATGTTAGACCTTTTGATGTTGTTACAGGGACCCCCCCCCCACTCCCCAATCTTTTTTCTCTCTGTTCTGTGGACCACATTTGTTGTCATGTTTACTAACTCTTTTTGCCATCTCCCATCTGGTATTAAGTATATTAGTAACTATTTATTTCAGATATTTTTCAGCTCCAGAATTTCCATTTGGTTCTTGTTGTAGTCTGTTCCGGCTGCTGTTACAGAATATCTTAGGTCATGTAATTTATTAACAGTGTAAGTTTAAGACACTTCTGGTGAGAGCTCTCTACATCATAGGTGGTGCTTTCTATGTGTCCTCACAAGCTCCCTCAGGCATCTTTCATAAAAGCACTAATCTCATTCCTGAGTGTAGACCCCCTAGGATCTAGTCACTTCCAAGGGCTCCTTCATAATACACCATGTTGGGAATTAGGTTTCAACATTTTAATGTTGGGGGGACAAAAAGCATTTAGATCCTTGCAGTTCTTTTTGTTTGTTTGTTTCTTTGTTGAAATTTTCTGGCTTTTAATTCAACACAAGTAAATTTCCTACATCTCAAGCACAGAAATAACAGGTGCTTTAATTTTTGTAGGTGCTAATTCCAGTATCTGGATCATATCAGGGTCATTCTCTGATGTTCAGTTTTTCTCTTGAACATGGACCATGTTTTCCTGTTTATCTGCCAAGTAATTGTTAATTGTATCCTAGCACATTGTGTATGAGTAACTTTAAAATTCTAAATAGCACTTATAATTGGTAATTAATTTTGGTGACACTTTGTTGTTTTCTGTGCTGATTAATCCTTCTTTGTCCCATGCATTTATTCTGTTTTCTTTTCACTTGCTCTCTGCTAATGTATATTCACAAGTAGTTCTTTTGTGAGAGTTGTGGTTGGTAAATTATCAGCTCTTATATGTTTTAAAATATTTTATTTTCTTCTCATTCTTGCACTTTCCTGGGAATCAGGTGTTAGGTTGATAGTTCTTTATCCTCAATACTGGGTACATGCTGTGTACCATTGTTTTTTTGGTCACCAGTCTTTGCTGTGAAGTTGATGGTCAGTCTGATTGTCATTTCTTGATTGGCAACCGCCTGTTCTTTCTGGTAGCTTTTAAGATTATATCTGTATTGATATTCTCGGTGTGACTTAAGTATGAATTAATCTTCATTTTCCTCAGTACATGGTATGCATTAATTCAGCAACATAATTTTCAGTTCTGGGAAATGATTAGCAAAATTATCTCAGGGAATACAAGTGCTTCACTAGCCTTTGTTTTATGGTTATTGTGATTCCTTCCTTTTTGTTTTATATATCCTAGATATACTTTATCTTTTTTTTTTTTTCCCAAAAAATCATACGGTCCTTTGAGTAATATTATCCAGAATGAATTCATGTCGCAATTCTTAATTTTGTTGGTTTTATATTTTAGAATGTCTTTTTGGCCTCTAATTTTTATTGAGAAGTTTAACATTTTTCGTAATTTTGTTCATCTGTCTCTTTCTGTGCTAATTTTCTCTTTCTTACAGTTTGTACTTGCTTTCTAACTCCTTGACCCCCTTTTCAGAGGCAGTTCTATATTAGAGTTTCCAGGTCTGTGCTTCAGGATGACTTAGGGAATGTTGTAGATTCAGTCTCTGATTTATACGTGTTTCAGATCCTGGTTGAGAGCTTTCTTCTTTCTTTCTCTTGAACTAGGCTACAATGTCAAATAAACCCTGGTGGTGCTATCATTATTTTCTTAGCCTCTTTCAGGAAGAGATGACTAGTCCAATTTTTGGCTTTACCCACTTAGTATGGCTAATGCTTCTCTTGTGGAGTGTTTTTAGTCTGTTTCCCCAAAGAAGGGAAGATATGTAGCCTCTAATGAGTGAGCTCACAACCCCACATCTATTGCAGAGGTTTGCAGACCCACATCTATTTCCCCACTCACAGCTTAGTATTTCTTTCCCTCATATATGGCATTGTTGTACTTTAAGTATTTTTTTTTCATTTAGCAATACTTAATATTTTATGTTTTATTTGTAGCAAAATGCAAAATGTAATGACCCTTAAATGTTGCTTCTTAATGTGTATCTCTCTTGTCTCAGTGTGTGTGTGTGTGTGTGTGTGTGTGTGTGTGTGTATGTGTGTATGTGTATGTGTGTGTTTGACTGTCCTGGGGATTCAACCCAAGGGTACTCTACCATTTAGCTATACTCCCAGCCCCTTTTACTTTTTGTTTTGAGACAAGGTCTTGCTAAGTTGCCCAGGCTGGCCTGGAACTTTTGATGCTCCTGCCTTAGCTACACTGGAATGTGCCACCTCTTTTGGCCTCAGTGTGTGCACTTATTAGTAATACTCCTCTTGTGAATTTGGCTAACTTTGAATCTTAATATCTTGTAGGGAAAACCCTAAGTTATTTTTCTTTTTAGAAATGTTGTCTTAGCCGGGCATGATGGTGCACACCCGGGCATGATGGTGCACACCGTAATTCCAGTACTTGGGAAGGCCGAGACAGTATTGCCAGTTGGAGGCCAACATACAGTAGTTAAGTGAGACCATTTCAAAATACAAAATAAACGGGTTACGGGTGTAGCTCAGAAGTAGAACACCCCTGGGTTCAATCCCCAACATCCCTCTGCCCAAACAATTAAAAATAAATAAATGAAAAGATTAAAGTGTTATCTTTTCCTAGTAAGAATTCTGTATTTTTAAAGTTTTTTTTTTTTTGGTGGTACTGGGAATTGAATCCAGAGGCATTTAGCCTCCAAGCCACACCTCCAGACTGCTTTTTATTTCTTATTTGGAAACAGGGTCTCACTAGGTTGCTGAGAGCCTCACCAAATTGCTGAGGCTGTCCTCGAACCTTCTATCCTCCAGTCTCAGTCTCCCAAGTACTAGGATTACAAGTGTGTGTCACCGTGTCCGGCTAGAATTCTGGTTTTTTTTTTTTTTTTTTTTGCGGTACTGGGATTGAACTCAGGTGCATTCTACCTCCGAGCTACACCCCCAGCTCTATTTTTTATTCTTTTATTTTGAAATTGGGTCTCACTAAGTTGTGGAGTGCCTCACTAGGTAGCTGAGGCTGGCTGCGAACCCGGATCCTCCGGTCTCAGCCTCCCGAGTGCTGGAATTACAAGCGTGCGCCACCACGCCCGGCTTAGAATTCTGTATTTTTACATATGAACTTTAAAATCATTTAATCTGGCTTAAAAAAATTCAGTGGGAGTCTGTCTTAAAATACATTATATGTACATGTTACTTTTAGAAAGATTGCTGCTTTAATGCTGTCAAGTTATCCAGATACACATTATCTTTACAGCTTTTACTATATTGTTTTTGAGCTCTACTTGAGAACTTTAATCCTGTTTTATGGTTTCCGTAGTTACTGTTACTGGTATATTCATACACACCACTTCCTTTCTTTAGCTGACTGTTTCTAGAAATATAAGATGTTTTTCCTATGTCTAATCACTTTGCCCAGATACTTAATTTTAAAAGCTTTTGGTCTTATACACACATATAATACATATGTATATATGATCATATCAGCTACATGTAAAGATGATTTTTATCTTCAAGATGTTTAGTATGCTTGTTATTTAATCTTTTATTAAATTATCTAAAACAATGGTTAACAATTGTAGGCATCTCCTTGTTCTTGATTTTAATGGAAATCAATCTTGATTTTAATGGAAATCAGTGTTTCCTTGTTGATTATTTTGCTTGCTTGTATTTAGTCGACTTGGAAGAAAGTTTGAGTAATTCCCTTTTACTCTTATTTAGCTGGAGTTTTTATGAGGAATGGTGACTGAACTTTATCAAGTGCTGTTTTTAATCTTGATTATAATCATGCTTGCTTAAGAGTTTTAACAAACTGGATCCAGTTTGCTCTTTTACTTAGTTTTTGCATCTGTACTTATAAAGCATTGCGTTACACTTCTCCCTGTTTTAAACTTTATCAGATTTTGTTATTAATGTTTTATAAACTTTTGAAAATTAATCCATTGTTTAGGTAGATTTTGTCAATTTGATCAGTTTTAGAAAACTTTTATATGGATATCCTAAGGCATACTCTTTAGTGTAGTTTTATTAACTATTTTAGACTTTTTGTATGAATTTGATATTTTTTTCCAAATATGAATCTGTGTCATCCTCTTTTTAGTGGTCTAAATTTTCACTGTGTCCTTTTGGAAACATTTGTATCTTATTTTTTTCCCATAAATTCTTTTTTTTTTTTTTTTGCGGTACTGGGGATTGAACTCAGGGGCATTCTACCTCCAAGCTATACCCCAGCCCTATTTTTTTTTTTTTTTGCAGTACTGGGGATTAAACTCAGGGGCATTCTACCTCCGAGCTATACCCAGCCCTATTTTTTTTTTTTTTGCGGTACTGGGGATTGAACTCAGGGGCATTCTACCTCCGAGCTATACCCCCAGCCCTATTTTTTATTCTTTATTTTGAAACCGAGTCTCACTAAGTTGCAGAGTGCCTCACTAGGTAGCTGAGGCTGGCGGTGAACCCAGATCCTCCGGGTCTCAGCCTCCCGAATGCTGGGATTACAAGTATGCGCCACCACGCCGGGCTCCCAGCCCTATTTTTTATTCTTTATTGTGAAACAGGGTCTCACTAAGTTGCGGAGTGCCTCACTAAGTAGCCGAGGCTGGCCGCGAACCTGGATCCTCCTGTTTCAGCCTCCCAAATGCTGGGATTACAAGTGTGCACCACCATGCCTGGCTCCTATTTTTTTTTTTTTTTTGAAAAGTTATAATCCCCCAAAATTATTTGTAGAGAAAAAGGGAAAGATTTTTTTTTTTTTCCGGTATTGGGGATTGAACTCAGGGGCATTCTACCTCTGAGCTATACCCCCAGCCCTATTTTTGATTCTTTATTTTGTTTTGTTTTTTGTTTTTTTGCGGTACTGGGGATTGAACTCAGGGGCATTCTACCTCCGAGCTATACCCCCAGCCCTATTTTTGATTCTTTATTTTGAAACCGAGTCTCACTAAGTTGCGGAGTGCCTCACTAGGTAGCTGAGGCTGGCCGCGAACCCAGATCCTCTGGTCTCAGCCTCCCAATGCTGGGATTACAAGCGTGCGCCACCATGCCCGGCTTTGATTCTTTATTTTGAAACCGAGTCTCACTAAATTGCAGAGTGCCTCACTAGGTAGCTGAGGCTGGCCGCGAACCTGGATCCTCCGGTCTCAACCTCCCGAATGCTGGAATTACAAGCGTGCGCCACCACGCCAGGCTTTTTTTTTTTTGGTTAAAAATTACAGGATTTTTCATAGTAAAACTCCTTAAGGTATTACTAATACTTTGGGCACATTTAAGAGTATTACTAGCCGGGTGTGGTGGTGCACCCTTGGGAGGCTAAGACAGGAGGATCACAGGTTCACGGCCAGCCTCAGCAATTTAGCAAGGCTCTCTGCAACTTAGTGAGACCCTATTTCCAAATAAGAAATAAAAAATCAGGCTGGGAGTATAACTTGGAGGTAGAATGCCTCTGGGTTCAATCCCCAGTAACCCCTACTCCTAAAAAAAAAGAGTGGGTTACTGTAGGAGTTTGCTGTGAATCTGGGCTATGTGGGTGCTTAATATTGCCTTTGTTGCTTTTCAGTAAATTATAATAACCTTTTGTAACTACCATAGGTTTCAACTTGGGCGTGGGTCTGATAATGTTTGAAAGCTTGATAATTTATACACATAAGACTATAATAACCTGTATTTCCTTCCTCTCCCCATCCCCCCACAGTTACATGGGAATCGGTCTTTCTGCTCAAGGTGTGAACATGAATAGACTACCAGGTACACTTGCAATTGAATTATAGTATTATGGCTAGTTTTTTCTGGTTAAAATTTTCAAATAATCAAAATAATTAAAGATTGATTTTCTGTATTTTTAATGATCTATTATGCTTTCTAATTGGAAGCTGAATGGTTTTTAATGAATTTCCTGCTATTTACTAAAACTTACATAGCATGTATACTATCCTTCTTTCATCTTTCCTTATTTGTTTGGTTCTTGGTATTTTTAACTTTAAATACATAGTTATACTGGCTGCTTTAAACACTTTAATGTGAGTGGTTCTGTTTGTTACTCATCACATCCCTGGCTTTTAACCCATTTTCATTTAATGTTTAATGTTGTGGAAATACAGACTGTATTAAAAGTGAGCTAAGAAACATATGAATTGAAATGGCAGAACTTATACCATTTAACAGAAGGTAGTGTTTCTTGGGTTATGTTATCTGGTATTCTGTTTGCTAATGTTAAAAATTAATTTTAGGGAAATTTTTTTGAAATAGAAAGCAAAATGGGAGCTGGGTATGGTGGCACACGCTTGTAATCCCAGCATTTGGGAGGCTGAGACTGGAGGATCTGGGTTCCTGGCCAGCCTCAGTTGTTTAGTGAGGCCCTCCGCAACTTAGTGAGACCCTGTTTCAAAATAAAGAATAAAAAAGTAGGGCTGGGGCTGTAGCTCAGAGGTAGAATGCCCCCAGGTTCCATCCCCAGTACTGGAAAAAAAAAAGCAAAATGGCCAATGTAAAAACTACATGAACTGTCTTAAAACAGAAAAATAAGCCAGCATGGTTGTCATCTAATTGTAATCAGATGTGTTATCTTGATATACTTTCCTTGTACCTTTTTGCTTAAAATTATACATGAAAGAGGTTTAAATAAGGTTCCAATTATCTTAAAATTCTCTTTGAAGTAAGATACATGTGCTGATAAATTTCCTAATAATGACATAGTAGTCTGGTGTTTGGTATACTTTGTTGTTGGGGGAACACCACTAGTTGTCTTAACTTTTCCATTTGAATCACAACTTTGTAAAGCCTTCAGTGAGTGAATAAGAGAAAATCTTCTGCTATAGATAAAGTGTGTGCATGCATGCCTTTGTGTGTGTATCTGTGTTGCTTTTTCAAATCACAGCAAAATTCCTCTGGTATATTACCAAAAGAATTATGCATGGAAAACATGTCCTGCTGTGGATATTCCATTTATGTATTTTTTCTCTGGTAGGGATCTTTTCTGTTTAATACTTGTTTTAGTGTTCTGTGTGGTGAATTTATTTTCCTTAATGTTGCAGGCAGTATTTTAATATGCAGTATCTTAATGTAGACATAGTTACATAGTATAATTGTTGAGAACTTAAATGTGTGTTTTGAAATTTTTTCATTATATTATCAGCTATACTATTCTGGTTTATTTTATAATCCTAGTGAATAAATCTAGTATTGAGGAACCTTATTTTTCATTGTAAATATACCGAACTTTTCTCTTTAGGTTGGGATAAACATTCATATGGTTACCATGGGGATGATGGACATTCATTTTGTTCTTCTGGAACTGGACAACCTTATGGACCAACTTTTACAACTGGTGATGTCATTGGCTGTTGTGTTAACCTTATCAACAATACCTGCTTTTATACCAAGAATGGACATAGTTTAGGTACTGAGAAAATGAATTGCATGCAAAATAACCAGATACTGTGATTATTATATTTCTAGCCTGGTAGTCCTATTTATTATGTGATTCTTCTTTATAGATAGATGCTTCTGGAAATGGTTTCTTCTTTTCAAGTAGAAGTTCAAGGAAATTGTGAAAATCTATATTCTGTGAAAACTATTTTATATCATACGTTGAACAGTAACAATAGAAATAATTCCCATATTGAGATGTTTATTCTAGTAGTAGAAATGCCAAGAGTTTTGCCTCAATAAAGTTTTGCTTGAATGAAACTTTTTAAGCTGGGCTGGTGGTGCACACTTGTAATCCCAGTACTTGGGAGGCTGAGACAGGAAGATCGCAGATTCAAAGCCAGCCTTGGCAACTTAGCGAGGCCCTCCACAATTTAGTAAGACCCTGTTTGCAAATAAGAAATAAAATAGAGTTGGGGGTATAAGTTGGAGGTAGAATGCCTCTGGGTTCAATCTCTAGTACCAAAAATAAATAAATAAATAAATAAATAAATAAATAAATAAATAAATAAATCCTTTTAGAAGCTTGAGGAAAGAAAAAGACCAAATAATACTATGTCTGTATATGACAGTATTACTAACAACCTTACTAATATATATGGTGAGTTAGGAGGGTGTAGCAGGATAGGTGTAGGACAGAACCACATCCAGAGATGTTGTGTGTATATATGAATGTATCGCTTTGAATCTTATTATGATGTATAATTATATTGCACCAGTAAATTCTTTTAAAAACAATTTTTTTTTTTTTTCGTAGTATGAGCAGTTCTCTAGGTAACAGGTACTGTGAAGAAAATGTTACCAGTTCTTACGATAGTGTGGGGAATAGTTAAAAAGGAATGCAAAACTCAGTTCTTCCAGTAAATGAAGGACATTGACACACAGGAGGTCATCTGTTATGATTGCTATAGCATGGCATCTACAAGCCAATTCTGAGGGAGGGAGCAGAATTAAGCAAATAATAAAACTTTTAAGAATAAAAGACAGATGACTAGTAAGAAATAGTTAATGAAAAGAAACCTATACATTATCAGAATAATAGAAAATTACGGTTCTTAGCTGAATATGCACATGCTCACTAGTATTTCAAATTTTAAAATTGTGTGTGGTCATTATATTTTCTTTTCTTGGCTCCCCCTTTAAATAACAAGTTTAACGAATAGTAAGACTGGTGCTTTTTACTTTTGGGGAAATCATTCACTTGCAGCATGTTACTTCTAACGGGTTAAAAGGAAATGAAGCCAAACTCTGAGCAACCTCAGGAAGTAGAGACTCTCATTGTGTTTGTGAATAATGCTTTAAAAAAGTGTGAGGCTGCGAGTAGTCTGCTTCCCTGTATAAGTCATGTTTTTAATAACACAAAACTGCTTCTGTCACAGGAGAATTCTATATTTCTGGCTGCATAGATAACAGTTTTATTTTCCCTGTGTCTCAATATAATCCTTTATATAAAGTTATTTAGCTGGGCATGGTGGCACATGTCTGTAATCCCAGTACTTGGGAGGCTGAGACAGGAAGATCAAAGGTTCAAGATCAGCCTCAGAAATTTAGAGTGAGGCCCTCCGTAACTTAGTGAGACCCTGTTTCAAAATAAAAAATAAAATAGGGCTGGGAGTGTAGTTCAGAGGTAGCATGCCCCACAGGGTTCAATCCCCAGTACCACCCACAAAAGTTTTTTCATACTCAGTTTAACATTTTTGTTGCTGATTATTTTAATCTGAAGTTCTGTGTTTTCTGACTTAAAGGTTATTTCAGGCTCACAAAAGACTTATCTTCTCATCAAGTACAATAATGTTAAGGACCCCATGCAGATTATATGTCAAAGTAGTTATCTGGTAATAGTCTTAGTTGGCCTGGCTGTCCAACATGTTGAAGATCTTAAACCAAGAGAAGCCTGCTTTTAGGTATGATCTATGCCTCAAAATTACAAAACAAGACATTTTTAGAAAACCACTATTAATCTTCTTAACACTAACTTTTTAAACTTTCCAGAGAAGAAATTTTATTTAGGGAGATGGGAAAATCACAAGTGATGTGATTTTATTTTTTTTGTTAGATTTTTACAAATGTTTAAGTCACATCTTTCCTCCTCCTCCTCCTCCTTCTTCTTTTTTGCGGTACTGGGGATTGAACTCAGGGGCATTCTACCTCCGAGCTACACCCCCAGCCCTATTTTTTATTGTTTATTTTGAAACAGGGTCTCACTAAGTTGAGGAATGCCTCACTAGGTAGCTGAGGCTGGCCTCGAAGACAGATCCTCCGGTCTCAGCCTCCCAAATGCTAGGATTACAAGCGTGTGCCACCACACCCAACTTAAGTCACATGTTTCCATTGAATAAGAAAGCCATTTTTAAAACATAAGATGCTTCTTAAAAAAAAAAAAAAAAAGGGTACCTAGATTACATTCTTATTAGTAAATTCAAAATGTTTGGGGTTATTCATGTGTTTATTAAGTACATGAAGAGGCAGTATAAACTGATTAATAAGGGTTCTTTAGTTACACTAGACTGGGTTTGACTTCTGCCTTATACCCTGACTTTATGAAAGTTTCTTAACATTTCTGGACCTCAGATTTCTAAGTTTGTAAAATAGGATAACTATCATACCTTCTACATTAAGGTCATTAGAGTAAACTTCAGTGACACATGAAAAGCTCTTTAGTATCTTTGGTTGCCATGCTCCGGGCTTAAGTGCTGGGGATGCAGTGTTGGCATATGGGTGAGCCGAAATGATTTCTCTTTTTGCAGGCTATGGTCTTAAGTGGCCTCCTGCCTGTTTCTTATCTGAAATGCCTGAGACCAGAAGTTTTTCAGATTTTTTTGAATTTTGGAATATTTGTTATATATATATTTGTGTATACATATACAATTTTGAAATATTTGTGTATATATTTGTGAATATACATATATGTAATAAAATATCTAGGCAATGGGACCGCTATCTAATCACAAAATTTATTTGTTTTATATATACCTTTATACAACTGGCCTGAAGGTAATTTTATCTGGTCTTTTTAGTGTGCCTGTGTTTTGACAATGTTGCATCACCTGGGTTCAAATGTGCAATTTTACACTTGTGGCATCATGTTGGCACTCAAAAAGTTTTGGATTTTGAACATTTGGGGTTTTCAGATTAAGGATGCTCATCCTGTAGTATTTATATTCAGTTTGTCTTTTAATTTTGTTATTTTAATAAGTGGAGTTAGATAGCTTGTGTTTAGCTGGTGTTTTCTGTTAGTACAGCAGAATTATAGAATCTTGAGTGGGAAGGGATCTTAAAAATAATTTAACAGAAATACCCTTAAACTTTAGATGGTCATGTAACTAGAGTACTCCTTTTTGTTTTGATTTAATATATGTTTGGACTAAAATAATAGATTAACTGACTTATTGACACCATCTTTTCCCCATTATTCTAGAGCTTAATCTTTTTAAACATATTTTTGAGATATTACAGAAATACGTGCTATGTTTATTATCTTATTTTCAGCTAAGTAATGTGTTTGAATACTTGAAAGGAGATTAAATCATTGGGATGCCACTAGACTTATTCCAATAACATGGCCATTGCTCAAGTTGTATTTGGTACATGACTGTGTTGAAAATACTGTCAAGGAAGTTCTCAGCTGTGTAAATCTTCATCCTTTGAAGGAGGAATTGAATTTTTTCTCAGAGTAATCAAAAGTTATTTAAGAATGTGCTTTTATAGCCGGGCGTGGTGGCGCACGCTTGTAATCCCAGCATTCGGGAGGCTGAGACCGGAGGATCCGGGTTCGCGGCCAGCCTCAGCTACCTAGTGAGGCACTCCGCAACTTAGTGAGACTTGGTTTCAAAATAAAGAATAGGATGTGAGGGCGATCTGGCTGCGACATCTGTCACCCCATTGATCGCCAGGGTTGATTCAGCTGATCTGGCTGGTTAGGCGGGTATCCCCTTCCTCCCTCACTGCTCCATGTGCGTCCCTCCCGAAGCTGCGCGCTCGGTCGAAGAGGACGACCTTCCCCGAATAGAGGAGGACCGGTCTTCGGTCAAGGGTATACGAGTAGCTGCGCTCCCCTGCTAGAACCTCCAAACAAGCTCTCAAAGAATAAAAAATAGGGCTGGGGGTGTAGCTCGGAGGTAGAATGCCCCTGAGTTCAATCCCCAGTACTGCAAAAAACAAAAAAAGAATGTGCTTTTATAAGAAACTTTTTTTGAAAGAAACAAGTACTATCCCATGTTTACCTTATACTGTATAACGGGAACTCTTCTTTTCCTTCTAAAGTTATCTAAAACCTAGATCTAGATGAAGATTAAGTGATGAGGCTGGATAAAAGAGGTTGGCTATAAAAAACAAAGTCAAATATGACCATTTGTGATCCCTTTTCTTATATTGTTCCTAATGGAGCTTTGAAGATATATCTGAAACCATTTTAAAAATCCAGAGGTAATATCAGCATCCCAGAAATAAAATTTAGGTGTGACCAACAAGGCCAGTGATCTTAAGTGGGACAATATTCACCTAGACATATGTTAGTGTTATTGAGAAAAATTAATCCTGTTGCTTTATATTTAGGTTTAAATTTTTTTTCCTTTTCTCTCTTTGCCATTCTTTCCCTTCTTTTTAGTTAGAAACTCAGTTTGTCACTGTCATCTGCCTTTGAAAAACATCTTCTAATGCCATTTTTTTTCCCCCCTTAGGTATTGCTTTCACCGACCTACCGGTAAGACACTATTTTTTAAAAGCAATTTTATGTTTTCAGTGAAAGGAGGCTTATTGATAACTGAGTTTATATACCATACATAGAATAGAGATTCCTTCTGTAGTCATGCTACATATGGACCTTCAGAAATTAAACTTCAAATTGTACTGAATCCTGCTGCAAAAAGGAAAATAAATCAAGCCAAGTGGGCTTGATGGTGCTCACTTGTAATCCCAGTACTTGGGAGGCTGAGACAGGAGGATCGGAGGTTTGAGGCCAGCCTCAGCTACTCAGTGAGGCCCTCTGCAACTTAGAGAGATCTTGTTTCAAATTAAAGGAAAAAAAAAATAGGGCTGGGGTAGAATGCCCTGATACTTAAAATGTGCTAGTTTTGTTGTTTTTGTTTTTTTGGTGGTACTAGGGATTGAACCCAGGGCATTGTACCTCTGAGATATACCCCTAGCCCTATTTTTTATTCTTTCTTTTGAAACAGGGTCTCATTAGGTTGCAGAGGGCCTCACTAAGTAGCTGAGGCTGGCTGCGAACCTACGATCCTCCTGTCTTACCCTCTCAAATACTGGATTACAAGTGTGCCACCATGCCTGGCTTATGCTCTTTTTTTTTTTTGTCTTTAAAAATATATATACTTTAAAAATATCTTTTTGGGCTTCAGTCCATGGTGTAAGCATTTGATCTCCTGAACTACACTCCTAAAAAAACTTTCTATTGTCACTACGCATACATTTGAAATACGTTTCTATGGTGTCCTTGGACTGTTCATCAAAAGACTGTACAGCAATTCTAAGTATTTATTTATCCAGGGCATATTGAGGCCTGCCATATGACAGATTCTGTGCTTGGAATATCATCATTTGGCAAAAGAAAAAATTAATGTTATAATTTTTATTTTTTATACAAAGGTATGTTCTTTGTGGCTCAGCATTAAATGAAAGCAAATAAATATTTCTTTAAAAATCCAACGGAGAGCCTAATGTGGTATTTATAATCTAAGCTACTAGTTGGCAGAGGCAGGAGAGGATTCCAAACTGGAGGCCAGCCTGGCCAACTCAGTGAGACCCTGTCTCAAAATATAAAAAGTAAAAAGGTTGGGAATGTGCTTAGTGGTAGAGAGCTTGTATAACTTACCCAAGAGAATTTGCTATTGGATTAGGTGTGAAAATGTGAGAGATTTGACTTTAGATATTGAGCCTGAGGAATTAAAAGAATGGAAGTATGGAAACATGATACAGCGAATGGAGGTAATGATCCTTACTGATACAGAGAAAGCTTTAAGTTTCTTGTTTTGTGGTGCTGGGGATGGCACCTAGGGCATTGTGCATGCTATGTAAGCACTGAGCTATACTCCCAGCTTTTTGTTTTTTAGGAGATAGGGTCTTATTATATTTCCTATATTACTATATTCTCCAAACTTCCGGGCTTGAGCGATCCTCCTGTCTTGGCCTTCCAAGTAGTTGGGACTATAGGTGCACAGCGCTGCACCTGGCTTAGGTTGAGCAAGTTTGATAGGGATAATCAATCAGTAATGCAATTTTCCTAAGTTAAAATCCTGGAATTCAAGGGAATTACCTGTGCTGGCAATGAAAATTTCAGTCTCATTGGTATTTAGGTATTATTATTTAAAGTGAAAATTGGTTGTTATCAGAAGAAGAGTGAACCAGGGACTGAGTTTGGTGTTATGCTAAATTTTTTATAAAAGAAAAACCAACAGAGAAGTTGAGAAGAAGCAATTGGTGAGGTAAGCAAAGGAAAACGAGAATCGATTCTGAAAGCCAGGGGAAGAAATAGGAGAGAGAGAAGGGGTGATGAATGGCATTGTGTGCCAGTGATGTGTCGTATTAGATTGAGAATTGACCATTGCATTTAGCAGAGTGGTGGGGAAATCGTGACGGTTTTAAGAGAGAATAGGAAGAGGGAAGTTACTGTGGTCAACTTCAGAGGGCTTTGGCTATAATGAGGAGTAAAGAAGTGGGGTGGTAGTCAGTGTTGGAAATAGGGTCAGTAAACAACTTCTAAGTTACATTTAGTGGAATATTTGCTGATAAATGGTCCACTAAAAAAAGTTGTAGCATATAGAGATGAACAGTACTGTTGTGATTTATTTTTGAATGACAAGTGTGTAGTGGAGGGGATTAGCTTTTAAGTAGAGCTTTTGTAGTGATAAGGTAGCAAAGTATGCAGGTACAGGTTCTAGTAGGTGAATTGATTGGGTCATTAACTATTGCAATCTGTGTAAGAAGATGTTAAAATTCACTTGGAATGGGATGAAGGGCATAGTTGCTGGTTTTTCTTTCCATTTTTTGGAACTAAGCACATAAAATGAACTTATGAGAGTGACCATGTGCCATTATCTTCTTTGTTGGTAAATAGAATAAGCTTTTCCTTTAGAAAAGCCTTAGTTGGTTATAAATATGTTGAGTATTTTTGTGCTGGCTTCTAATTATTTTCTGTCCCACTTTTGAATCACCAGTTATATTGCAGCTTTGTTGAAACTGTCAGTAGGCTGGTTGTGATGGTGGTGCTGGTTATAGGTTTCTCCTGTTTCTTAGAGGGTTTTTTGTTGTTGTTTTGTGGTGCTGGGGATGGAACCCAGGGGCATTCTACCTCTGAGCTGCACCCCCAGCCTTATTTTTTATTCCTTATTTTGAAACAGGGTCTCACTAAGTTACAGAGGGCCTCACTAAGTAGCTGAGGCTGGCTGGGCACCTGCAATCCTCCTGTGTCAGCCTTCCAAGTATTGGGATTACAAGTGTGTGTCACCACACCCAGCTTAGAGTTTTTCATTTTTATGACAGTAAAATCTCCTGGGACTTCCACATGCTGCATCTCAATTTTTCTACTTCAAGATAAAGGGAAAATTTAGTGTTTCTCTTAAATGAATCACGAAGAAAAGTATATGTATACTCTGTACTTGTGTCCTCTGATTAGCTAATCGTAGTATTGGATCCTAGGGGAGTATATATGCAGAAAAACCAGTTTACTGAGACCCTGTTTAGCACCACTTATAGATCATAGTGTGTTAATACAGTTCTGAAAACCTTAGATCTTTTTGAAAATAGTTTTTCTTCCCCAGCTCACCTCACCAATTTGGGAAATGTCTTTATCTATAAATTAATTTATTCAATTTGGTTTTAGTTATATATTCCTTTTGGTATAGGAATTATTCCTCTTTAAAAATGATGCTGTTTTCCAGTTCTGGAAGCTGACTTGAAGTAAACTTGTTATAGATAAATTACTTGTTTTTATTTTCATTAGAGGAAATATTTTAAGTATAACAGAATAAAACTATACTGTTAAATATTAGTTTAATTATGTACATTTTGTTTTTGAATAATTTTTAGATTGAAAATATTTTTATTTTTATTTTTATTTTTTTTGCGGTGCTGGGGATTGAACTCAGGGGCATTCTACCTCCGAGCTACACTCCCAGCCCTATTTTTTATTCTTTATTTTGAAACCGAGTCTCACTAAGTTGCAGAGTGCCTCACTAGGTAGCTGAGGCTGGCCGCGAACCCGGATCCTCCGGTCTCAGCCTCCCGAATGCTGGGATTACATGTGTGCGCCACCACGCCCGGCTCTGAAAATATTTTTAGTATCTATATTTTTCACAAGTTAGTAGGAATAAGATAAGTTTTCATAAAGCCTTAAACTTTTTTCTAATTCTATGAATAGGCAAGAATGATTTTTTTTTAATTTGGGAAAAAAGCCCATTATTTCTTATACATCTATAATCTTGATAGACACGAGCACAAGATGAGCCTTGAAAATGTGGAACATGTTGGAAGGCATTGACAAAAGACCACATATTTGAATAATTCCATTTATGCAAAATGGCAACGGGCAGATCCATACTGTCAGAAAGTACATTAGTGTTTGCCAGGTTTTAGGGATTGGGGAGTCGTTGCTAATGGGTGCAGGCTTTCCTTTTGAAGAAATAAAAATACAAAATCAGATAGTAATGATGGCTGTGAAGTTATTAAAAACCACTGAATTTTATGTTGACTTTAGAAGGCTATTGGTTTTTAAAATCTATAATTTAATAAATTAAGGGCTGTGTTCTTGATCCTGTTTCCCCAAATTATTCAGTTTTAAGGTTTAGTAACTAGGGCATAAAAATTATAGTTCCTAGTTGGGCATAGTGATATATACCAGTAGTCCCAACTACTCAGGAGGCTAAGGCAGGGGAATCACCTGACCCCAGGAGTTTAGGACCAGCCTGGGCAACATAGTGAATCCCTATGTACAAAGAAGTTCCTCATAATTCCAGCTTTTTTTTTTTTTTTTTTTTTTTTTTGCGGTACTGGGGATTGAACTCAGGGGCATTCTACCTCCGAGCTATACCCCCATCCCTATTTTTTAGTCTTTATTTTGAAACCGAGTCTCACTAAATTGCGGAATGCCTCACTAGGTAGCTGAGGCTGGCTGTGAACCCGGATCCTCTGGTCTCAGCCTCCCGGATGCTGGGATTACAAGCATGCGCCACCACGCCCGGCTATAATTCCAGCTTTTAAAAAAATCTGTGTTGGCTCTTTTAACTTGAGTATATAGTCTTCTAGACCTTTTAAAATATATGTTTTTTTTTTTTTTTTTGGCGGTACTGGGGATTGAACTCAGGGGCATTCTACCTCCGAGCTACACCTCCAGCCCTATTTTTTATTCTTTATTTCGAAACAGGGTCTCACTAAGTTGCAGAGTGCCTCACTAGGTAGCTGAGGCTGGCGGTGAACCTGGATCCTCCGGTCTCAGCCTCCCAAATGCTGGGATTACATGCGTGCGCCACCATGCCTGGCTAAAATATATGTATTTAAAATGCATAAATATATATATGATAGTATGTCTGTAATGTTTACCCAAAATGGGGTCATTATATACTCCATCTTACAGCCTACTTTCTTCTTTTAGTGATGTGTATTGGACATATCTCTGTGTCCATATATACATTTTTATTCTGTTCTTTTTGCCTGATTTATAATATTTTGTAAATGTACTACCACAATTCATCAGTTCTTCAATAAGATTGTTTTCATATTTTATCATTTCTGAAATGGGAATGCATTGTAGAATCTATAGTCTATGAGATTTTAATTTGTAGTATTTTTCTTAGACATAAGATAATAATATATCTTATTGGAATTAAAATTGAATGAATGTGGTATATTATCACCTATCTGGACATTCTTTTGAATTTTTTTGCCATTCCAAATAATTCTGCTCAGGGCCGGGCATGTATTTCAGTGGTAAAGTGCTGGCCTGGCATGCTCAATGTCCTGGTTTGATCCCCAGTACTGCAAAAATCAGAAAAAAAAATATATAATATTGTACACAAACAGTCCTATCTTTGCACATGTTTGATTTTTGGTAGATTAAACTCTTTCAAATAAAATTGCACTGTCAATTTTAATAGATTTTCCCAAATTTCTTTTTTGAAAGATAATCAGTTCACATTTCTATGTATACTGGAGGAGAGGGTTTATTTTTTCAACACACGTCAATATTGAATATTCCCAGTCTTTTCAGTCTTAACCTGAAAACTAAGATTGCCTCTTAATATGTTTATTGTTATTTTTTTATTTCTTTAGGTTGTTTACGTTTCTGTTTTGATTGTGAAGAATTTGGGCTGATAGTTTTTGTTTCCTTTGGTCTTATATATTTTTGTTTTAAAAGTATCCTACGGTTCTGTAATGGTTTTTTTTTTTTTTTTTTTTTTGCGGTACTGGGAATTGAACTCAGGGGCATTCTACCTCCGAGCTACACCCCCAGCCCCTTTTTTTTTATTCTTTATTTTGAAACAGAGTCTTACTGAGTTGCGGAGTGCCTCACTAGGTAGCTGAGGCTGGCCGCGAACCCGGATCCTCCAGTCTCAGCCTCCCGAATGCTGGGATTACAAGCATGCGCACCACGCCCGGCTTGTAATGGGTTTTAATGGCAAGCATACTGTATTAAAAGTACAGAGACATGAGTTTTTTCCTTATGTGATGCCATGAATGAACTGTGTGCCTTTGGCTTGTGCCCTTAACCTCTTTAGATCTGTTTTCTCATTGGTGAAATAAGATTGTACTAAGTATCTCACCTACTTTTGGTTTAAAATTCTTTGAACTTTTTGGTTCTGTTGATTATTAAGAGTCAGTACATTTGCATATATTGTTTATTTCTTCCCATAATCCTGTGGGATTTTATTTCTCCATATTTTGACAAATTTGTTTTGTTTTATGTTGTTTGGTTGAACAGTTGTTTTTAAACACACCCTTTTAGCTTTCTGCTTTGAAATGTATTTAAATGTCATATTTATACACAAATTATCCCCTTTACATCTTTTCCTTGTTTTGTACTGACAACGCTGTGATAACTATTAAGGCAAAGAGATAAGGCATAAATAATAGAGAATGAAGATGTGGTAGGATATGAAATTACAGGAATAAAAATTGAGCCTGTGTTTGGTGTCAGATAAACCTGTGTTCTAATTCTTTCTCTGCCACTTGTTTGCAATGACCATGAACAAGTTATTAAATCCCAATTCTCAATTTCTGTGTCTTTGTAATAGAAATAATAATTGTTACCTCACAGGATTATTATAATGATCAGACCCTGGCATTTCACAAACACTCAGTAGCACATTCTCTCTTCAGATGTAACAGCTAATTAATGATAAAGCCAAAGAGATTCCTGTATTGTTTTGTGTATTTTAAGCTACCACCTTTTACCCTTCATTGTTTAGCTTTGAAATTTTGGAGTACATCTGAATGCGTTTTTCTCTCTTGAAATGTGTACATTTGAATTTTTATTTTTATTTTTATATATAGAATCCCCATTGACACTCTGACTGATAGTTGTTATCACATTTCCTTTGTAAAGACAGGACTCCAAAAGTTCATGTAAATGAAAGTAGTAAATTTAAAATAGTACATGCCTAGCTAGGATGGTACTTTTATGGGAACTAGCTTTAATGGGCAGTTTGTAGAAATGTATCATATATATAAGCTGAGATAAGCCTGTGAGTTACGTGTTTATTTTTTATTCTGTGTAACTACTGTATGATATACATTTAAGAGCAAAAATGGCATCTTCATATATTAGAATTATAATGCCATATGGTATTATACAACATAGTCCCTGAATAATAGTATAAATAAGTATCTTAGTTTTTTTTTCTTCTTGATTAGATTGCAGAAAGTGATTTTTTAAAAAAATCTATGTGTCTTTACATCATTTGTTTTAGTCTTCCTCTATTAATACTTTGAATGAGAGTTTTAAATATCTGTGAAGTAAATTAGTGGTTCTGTTCTTTGAAAAATAGCATTAGAAGAATAAGTAAGTTTTTAATGTAAAATGTATAGATGTTTAATGAAATATGTTGTCTTCCAGCCAAATTTGTATCCTACTGTGGGGCTTCAGACACCAGGAGAAGTGGTTGATGCCAATTTTGGGCAGCATCCTTTTGTGTTTGATATAGAAGACTATATGCGAGAATGGAGAACCAAAATTCAGGCACAGATAGACCGGTTTCCTATTGGAGACCGAGAAGGAGAATGGCAGACCATGATACAAAAGTAAGAGTGAAGAACTTTGAATTGATGTAATTCAAAAATTGAGATTTTTTTCAAGACATATCTTTGGTATTTATAGAAGCTTTTAAATCTAATTTAAATCTTAATCATCCTAATGTATTATCGATTATATTTTAATTTCAAAGAAGTAATTTACTTCACCTTTTTAAACAAAAATGTTGATTTAACTAGACATTCAGAATTATGTTTCAGTCTGGATTAATTTGATGGAAGAAAGAGCGATACTAGGTCAATTCATTTGTTATCCTTAGCAATAGGATTCAGTGATTTCTATAGATCATGCAATTAAGTTTTAATAATATTGATGCAAAAGATAAATTCAAATGTATAAATCTAGATTTCAAGTTCAGGATCTTTGACTTTTGGATATGAACTTTTATTCAATAGTCATTCAATTTATCAAAATGTATTGGAATACAGATATGAAATGTCCATTTGGTTAAATTTTTCCAGTGTTTGGATCACTCTAAGAATAATAGTAATAATACCAGTTATTTTTTGATTACCATTATCCTTTTTTTGCTCAATATTTATTACTTAGCATTTACATTCAAGGTGATTATAATTGCTCCTATCTGGTATGGAAAAATATAACCAATAGTTTCTAGTTAAAAGAATTTTAAAATATTTTAATGCTGCTTACTTCTGTAAGCTATTATTAGACATTTTAGAGTAGATAAGACTGGGTGTGGTGGAGCATGCTTGTAATCCTAGTACTTGGAAGGCGGAGACAGGAGGGGATTGTAGGTTCGAGGACAGCCTCAGCAAGTAGTGAGAATCTCATCAACCTAGCAAGACCTTGTTTCAAAATAAAAATTAAAAAATAGGGCTGGGGGTATAGCTCCATGGTAGAATGCCCCTGGGTTCAATCCCTAATACCAAAGATACACAAAAAAAGAATAGATAAGGAATCTGGGTGTGGTGGCATGTGCCTGTAATCCTAGTACTTCAGAAGCTGAGACAAGAGGATCACAGATATGAAGCCAGCCTCAGCAACTTAGTGGGACCCTGTTTTAAAATAAAAAATAAAAAAAATAGAGCTGAGATATATATCTCCGAGGTAGAATGCTCCTGAGTTCAATCCTCAATACTAAAAAAAAACTCCCAACAGATAAAGGCAATGAAGATCAAGAAGCAGCCACTATGGAGTTAGACTTCTCAAATGCAGTATATAAATGCTCAGAATTCAGTAGTGGTAATGGTGGAGGGTGCCAGCAATTTTATGTCAAATAAAAACTGTAAAAAATGACATTATCTCAGTATTTTCTTGGCCACAAATTTTCAGCCTCTTTTATTAGGGAGATTTTTGGGTTTTGTTTGTTTTTTAAAATAGAATTTTAGCCAGGTGTGGTGGCACACGCTTGTAATCCCAGTACTTGGGAGGCTGAGACAGGAGGATCCGGGTTCATGGCCAACCTCAGCTACCTAGTGAGACCCTCCACAACTTAGTGAGACCCTGTTTCGAAATAAAGAATAAAAAATAGGGCTGGGGGTGTACCTCGGAGGTAGAATGCTCCTGGGTTCCATCCCAGTACCACAAAAAAAAAAAGAAAAAGAATTTTATTATGGAAGTTATGAAAGAAGATGAAATTCCTATGATAGTCATCTTTTTAGACTATACCTTTGCCAAAGGTCCAAAGATGTCACCTGGATGTCATTAGTACTGAATGGTAACTCTTAAGCTTGAAATAATGTAAACTTAAATGCTACTAAATTTAAAAAGTCATCTTTATTATGTAATCTAGGCCAAGAAAATAGTAATGACCTTTAAATACTGTCAGTCTGACACAATTTATCTTAATTGTCTGTAATTGAACATTCTTAAATTTAGAATTCTAATAAAACCGGGTACTTTTTGGGAGGAAGTGGTGATTGGGACACATGATGATGACTCTGAAGTCAGGCTTCTGTCCTAGAGCTGTTACCCTGTGTAGTACAGAGCCTGAACACTAGTGTCTTTGTTCAGCACAGTTGAAAGAATAGACAACTCCAACTCAGAATCCCATATCACCATGACTGGAGTTTTAATGCTCTAAAAGTTTGCTACTGAGCATCATGGCAAGATAATTACAAAGAAAATATCATTTGTCTTAATCTTGTAAACACTCCCCCCCCCCACGTTCTTCATAAAATTCCTACCCTGAACTCTTGGAAAGTCTATTCTAAAAGGTCTCTTACTTAAGTTGATTTGAACAACTAGATGAAAATCTGTTTCTTAGAGATCTTTGCGGACTTCCCCCTTCCCTTCTCTTTTCCTCTGTTTCATTGCCTCCTACCATCTTACTGACCCTTGGTAATGTCAGTAGGTAGCAGATTTAACAGTTGAAGTTGGAGATACCAGATTTTGGATTAATATTGTTGAAATTGTTGAATTGCCAGTTTTTCTAACTACATTTAGGTGCAAGTATATGTTTTGACCACTTGGTGGCTTTAAAAAAAAAATAAATGTTACTCTAAATCCTATTTGAGTAATTGATTTCTTGTATAAAACCACAGTAGTTGATTTAGATCAGAAGACTCATTCTCCTTGATTAGTAGTGCCCTGTACACTTTGTTCTATGTGATTTGCTTTCTGAGTCCCCTTAGTATGTCTTCAGTTCACACTTTGTGATCTCATCTCATTTAACTGATGGATAAAGAATGTAGTTGAACTTGGGAACAATAGCTAATCCATTATTTTCAAATTGAGTTTTTTATAAAATGCCAACATAATATTGGGAAAAGTCACATGATAAAAGTGAAGTAAAAATTATGGTTAGTAGTATTGAATAATAGGAAAATGAATAGAAAGGGACCTGAGGGTAATGGAGATCCAAGAATAAAAAAGAGAGAGTTGTTTAATGTCCTAGGTTCTCTAATAATATTTATTTTAGAATAGTCTTAATATACTATTTGCTATGATCTTTTTCTGGAAATACGCATGTCTAGAATATAATGTTTTTTCAGCTTACTTTAAAGTTGTTCTTAAAGCCTTGTTTCAAGGAAATAGATTGATTTTGTACCACTAGAGTAGACTGATATAGATTGTAGTATGAAGCATGTGATCTCTTCACTAAAAGATGTATGTTTCTTCTTTTTAAGAATGGTTTCATCTTATTTAGTCCACCATGGGTACTGTGCCACAGCAGAGGCCTTTGCCAGATCTACAGACCAGACCGTTCTAGAAGAATTAGCTTCCATTAAGAATAGACAAAGTAAGGAACACTGGTGCATGGCTAACATTTGTTTTCAAATTATAGGTTTGGTTAATTTTTTACGATGTTATTTTTTTGGTACTAGAGATTGAACCCAGGGGCATTCTACCTCCAAGCTATACCCCCACCCCCCCACCCCAGTCCTTTTTATTTTTTATTTTGAAACAAGGTCTCACTAAGTTGCTGAGGCTGGCTTCAAACCTGTGATCCTCCTGTCACAGCCTCCCAAGTACTGGCTTCATAGGTGTGCACCACCATATCCAGCTCAAATTAGGGTTTTTTTTTTTTTTTTTTTGTAGTACTGGGGGATGAAACCCAGGGGCATTCTACTTCCAAGCTACACCCCCCAGCCCTGTTTTTATTCTTTATTTTGAAATAGGGTCTCACTAAGTTGCAGGGGGCCTCACTAGATAGCTGAGGCTGTCTGCCAACCTGCGATCCTCCTGTCTCAGCCTCCCAACTACTGGGACAAGCCTGTGCCACCATGCTCAGCTCAAGTTTTTATTTTTTTAATTAAAAAGTTTTCAAATATAATTTAAAATAGATGCTTCTAAAATTTATTTTCATTGACCTTTTTGTGGATAATTTTTAAAAGTTTACATAGGGCTTCCTAAATTAGAATTTTAAATGTACAGAGATATAATTTTGGAGAACTTTTGTAAGTAATGTCTTTACCAGGGCTAGAGATGTGGCTCAGTGGTTATAGTGCTTGCCTAGTATGTGTGAAGCCCTGTGTTCAATCCCCAGTACCCAAAAAAAAAAGTCTTTACTATTTTTTTCTTAAAAATACTTTCTTAAACTTTTATGGAATACATTTAACAAGTTTTTTTTTTTAATAGTCCTAATACAGTGGAAATAGTATATGAAGGAAATTTAAATATCTTTGGGTTTAAATTGGTATCTAAATTTAAGATAATATTAATTGTATGTATTTATTGCTTGGCTCCTGGTGCCAGCCAGACCTATAGGGCCTTTTTTAAGCAAGCCAGATCATCCTCATAACTGGTCCACAGTTAGCCATCCTAAAGTCAGTGTTGCTAATCCATCAGGGTGTGTATGATTGATGGGTGATAGTATAGGAATGAAAGCAAAACAAATGGGTGAAGTCATGGTGGATATAAACAGTCTCACTTATAGGTCAAAGAGCTGTAATAGCACTGATTACATCATGTTGTAGCAAATTGTATGCTTCTCCATCTCACTTTCTTAATAAGCTCTGTGAACAGAGATGATCACTTACTACTTTAACAAATGTCTGACACATAGTTAATGTTCAAGTGGCTGTTGAATTTAGACCTTTCTCAAAAGCTAGCATTCTTTGAGTCTGGGTTCAAAAAGTCTGATAAGACATTTTAAATATGATTTCTTTAAAATGTAGTCTTCTAAATCTTACTGTTTGAAACTTTCATATTGTTTAATAGGTCTTTTTTTTAATGTTACTTGTATGCTAGTTTATGATTTTTAACTAGTTTGTGAAATTACTTGTTTTCTCATTTATAAATGTGTTTGAAAATTTTCCATGTATTGCTTAACAAAAACTGATTTTAGAAAAAGAATTTAATAATACTAATTAAAATATTTTTTAACTAACACTTTTTCCCTGAGGATCCACCAAGTTCATGTTTCTACTTTTATAGAAATTAATGGTTTTCTTTCTTTTTCTCAATAGGAATTCAGAAATTGGTGTTAGCGGGAAGAATGGGAGAAGCCATTGAAACAACACAACAGTTATACCCAAGTTTACTTGAAAGAAATCCTAATCTCCTTTTCACATTAAAGTGAGTTTGTTTAATAAAGTGTTATATTTATATAGTATACATAGTTCTATTTATTTATTCATTCATTCATTCATTCATTTATTTTGTGGTATTAGGGATTGAGCCCAGTGTCATTCTACCTCTGAACTACACCCCCCAGCCCTATTTTTTTTTGAAACAGGGTCTCACTAGGTTGATGAGAGTCTCACCAGTTGCTGAAGCTGTCCTTGAACCTGCAATTCTCCTGTCTCAGTCTCCCAAGTACTGGCATTACAAGGGTGCGCCACCATGCCCGGCTATTCTTATACATATTTCTTGTGTATGTTGTATAATTAAACTCATTGTCATTCTTTCATAGCTTTAAATTTTATTTTACCTTGCTTCAAATATTTACATGCAGTTTTTTAATCTAAAGTATTTAATGAGTTATTAAAAATGTTTTTGAGGCTAGAGGTGTAGCTGAGTGCTATAACAAAACAAAAAAACCCACTTTTGTGTTAAGGAATATAAGCAAATGGCATCATTTGCTGTGTGTTGCTCTTTTGTCAATTTCTGTGTATTTAAAAATGTGAAAATCTTACAGGTGTCTTATTCTTCCTTAAAAGTACCTTATAGTAACTCTCCTTGGCATTTTTTTTTTTGGCAGTACTGGGGATTGAACCCAGGAACATTCTACCTCTGAGCTACACCCCAATCCTATTTTTTATTCATTTTGAAACCAGGTCTCACTAAGTTGCAGAGTGCCTCACTAGGTAGCTGAGGCTGGCCTCGAAGGCAGATCCTCCAGTCTCAGCCTCCCAAATGCTGGGATTACAAGCGTGTGCCACCATGCCCGGCTTCCTTAGCATTTTTTTTAATGTGGTAAAATATAACTAGAATTTTCTGTTTTTACCATTTTTAGGATGTACAGTTCTGTACATGTAAGTACATTAACATTTTTGTGCAGGGTATACCCACTATTCATCTCTAGAGATTTTTCATCTTCCCAACTGAAACTCTGCCCCATTTTTTCCTCCCCTTCAGGCCCTTCATACAGTACTCCTGATTTTGTGATTAGCTTAGTCACTCAGTATAACATCCTTGAGGTTTATACATAATAGCCTGTGCCAAAAATTCCTTCCTTTTAAAGGCTGAATAATATTCTATCATACGGTTATACTGTTTTGTTTATTCATGATGGACCCTTGTGTTCTTCCATCTCTTGGCTCTTTGAATAATTTTGCTATAACATAGATGTGCAAATATTTGCTTGAGTCCTTGCTTTTCAGTTCTTTTGGTTATTTACCCAGAAGTGTAATTCTGGTTCGTATGATAACTCTGTTTGACATTTGAAAGAACCACCATACTGTTTTCCTCAGCAGGTGTATCATTTCATATTCCCACCAGTAGTGCACAGATTTCCAGTTTCTTCATATTCCATCAACACTCATTTTCTGTTTTTGAGTAATGGCCATCCTAATTTGGTATTTTTTTTTATTGGCCTTATGAATTTTTACTATTTGAAAAAAAACAAATGTTATTGTTGCTTCTGCTAAGCAACAGAACTCCTTTGTAAGTCCAATGACAGTTATTTTTCTGTAAAGTAAAAGTTTAAATGAAGCCCATTTTGGTTAAGAGGTTGGAAGAGAGACTGGGGGTGAGAAAGGGTGGGAAGAAGGCTGTGCTTTGTATGAGTCAGACGTGAAAGAATCATGGTCTCAGGCACTGTTTGATTTGCTACCAAGAACAAATATTATTGATTAATAGTTTTTAGGTTAAAAATGAGGTCCATTTAAATTTTATCTAAAATGGCTATAGATAGATTTTCATTTTCTGGAAAGAGATAATTATTGTATCTTTTATCTTATACTTTGATTTTTCTGGAAAGATCAAACCTATTGATATAAGCCTTTAAAATATTTTAAGAAATGTGTGGCTATTACATAAGCAAAAAGCCATTTGAAGATTAAGTTTAAATGAATTGTTCTTTTTTCTTCTAGAGTACGTCAGTTCATAGAAATGGTGAATGGTACGGATAGTGAAGTACGATGTTTGGGAGGCCGAAGTCCAAAATCTCAAGACAGTTACCCTGTTAGTCCTCGACCGTTTAGTAGTCCAAGTATGAGCCCCAGCCATGGAATGAATATCCACAATTTAGCATCAGGCAAAGGAAGTACTGCACATTTTTCTGGTGAGATTCAGTCTTAAGACTATACTTTTCTTTATAGTTTTGGCACAAAAGAAATGTCCTTAAACATCTAGACATTTTCCGTGTAGCTGTTTTGCAATTATGTATACTCGATCTCGAGGTGTTCTGGATGAAAAATTATAGATTCAGATTCATGTTATCTGGTACCAAAAGGTAACTTGAATAGCTGTTTCTGAGAATTGTTTATTAAGGGGATCTTCACTAACAAATGTCACTCATTTATCATTGATATTTAGTGATGAGGAGGTAGTTTTGCATTCTAATACAACAATGACTTAACAGGCGATCTGGCTGTAATGTCTCATGTCAGTGATTACCAGCCTCACGTGGCTGCTTCTGTCAGTTCTTTCCCAGCCACCTACTTGTGGGTCTGCTCTCTGCCTGGGACATTTCCTCCTATCCCCTTTTCAACTCCACCAGTCTTACTCTGTGGCTTTTGGTGTTTCCTTAATTGAAACTCCTTTTTGGCTTCCATAATTTCATTTCTACAGATTTATTTCTGACTCTTCTCAGTCTTTTCTCTTTGCTTCTCTCTTTAATTTTGTGTTTCCCAACATGTTACCTTTCCTCTGTACATTTAACTTTCTAAAACAAGTCAAGTAATGCTTTTTCTCACAATCAGTATTCCCTCTTTCTGCATTATTACCTCTCAGTTTGTTGGCATAACTGTCCTGTACAATAGGATGATTTTGTATCCTCAACCTGTCACTCCTTTTGAATTTATACAGTCAGTTCAGGCTTGGGCAAACACTGAGTCTCAGTGTATTTATGTCATATGGGGCTGATTATGATAACCCATATAACAACATTTCTATCAGTGATAGACCATAAATAGGACAGGGTCTCATGAAATTATAATGGAGCTGAAAATTCCTATCACATAGCATTTTTACTATACTTTTTTATGTTTAGATACACAAATATCTATCATTGTGTTATAATTGCCTTCAATATTCAGTACATTAACATGCTGTCCAGGTGTATATCCAAGGAGCAATATGCTATACTGTTTAGCCTGTGGGTGTTGTAGGCTGTGCCAACTAGATTTGTGTAAGTATACTCTGTGATGTTAGCAGGACAGTGACATCACCTATCAACACATTTCTCCAGATGTATTACTATTGTTGAGCAATGCATGACTATAGTCCCCTCATAGGGGAACTGTGCGGATTAAATGGGATATGTATATAAACTAAATGTTAGAGGAGATAATTGTAGTTTACAATGAAGTATTCTTAATATCCTCTCAAAGAAGCTGTTTGTTTACTGTTTAAATAGTCTGCTGACTTTTCTACATTCCAAAAGTCTTAAATATAAAATCAAGATACAGGAGCATTACTTAAAACTATTGATAAGTTATTTGTTTCTATTTCCATGTGTTATCTCCCCCTGCCCCAGGTTTTGAAAGTTGTAGTAATGGTGTAATATCAAATAAATCACATCAATCATATTGCCATAGTAAACACCAGTCATCCAATTTGAATGTACCAGAACTGAACAGTATAAATATGTCGAGGTCACAACAAGTTAATAACTTTACCAGGTAAGTGATTTCCTTAGCTTTTATATTAATATAAGCAACCAAGTTATGGGTGTCATCATCATTTTAAATAATTTTTTTTTTTTTTTTTTTTTGCGGTATTGGGGATTGAACTCAGGGGCATTCTACCTCCGAGCTATACCCCCAGCCCTATTTTTTATTATTTATTTTGAAACCGAGTCTCACTAAGTTGCAGAATGCCTCACTAGGTAGCTGAGGCTGGCTGCAAACCCGGATCCTCCGGTCTCAGCCTCCCGAATGCTGGGATTACAAGCGTGCGCCACCACGCCTGGCTCATTTTAAATAATTTTGAAAGAACGTATATGACTCATACTGAACGTGTGGAAGTTCCCAAGCCCCTACTGAATGGAAAGGGTAGGCGGTCAATTCCTCAAAGCTTTTGAGTCTCCTAATGTGCACATGACTTTTCCCTTTAGTTTCTTCCTCTACTACCTTCTTTCCTTTTGTGAGTTTACCAGTTCAGATGGAGGTCCTCTGTGCATCCTCTTCCTCCCAACTGAAGATCTGTGTAGGTCATCACAAAAATGCCATTTATTGTTTTCAAGTTAAGACAGTACTATATTTAACTTCATTTGCTAATATTAACTTACACCTAGGTTATTCGTTGTGGAGTTTTTGGTGTGTAAGTATGTAGGCTGTTGTCTGAGTTCAAAATAAATAACTTTACATAGAAGTTTTTTGAAAGTCTGTCTTTAAATAGCCTTTAAATGCAGATGGGTAAGTCATTTAGTAGACATTAGCATGGCAACAATATTGAGCACCTATTGAGTACCAAGTATTCTAAGTATGGTATCTTGACTTTTAAGAGAAGCCGGGCGTAGTGGCACACGCTTGTAATCCCAGCATTTGGGAGGCTGAGACCAGAGGATCTGCCTTCGAGGCCAGCCACAGCTACCTAGTGAGGCACTCCGCAACTTAATGAGACTCTGTTTCAAAATAAAGAATAAAAAAAATAGGGCTGGGGGTGTAGCTCAGAGGTAGAATGCCCCTGAGTTCCATCCCCAGTACCACAAAAAAAAAAAAAAAGTTGTGAGAGAAGATATGTCTCATACTATGAGCCTTGACACATTCAGGTTTAATATTCATGGGTCCTAATAGTCTATTTAATGGAACCATTTGAATTCTTCTACATTCAGCCTGCCCAAACATCAGCTTCTGAATCACTTTGATATTGGTTTTATCCTATAATTTGAATCATTGCTTTCTTGGGAATGTTCATCAGCACAATTTTCTTATTAAAGACGGGAGAACCTAATCGTTAGGAAATATTTTTCTTTAGAAAGGTGTCTTGAGTGCTAGGTGCGGTGGTGCACGCTTGTAATCCCAGTACTTTGGAGGCTGAGACTGGAGGATCCAGGTTCGCGGCCAGCCACAGCTACTTAGTGAGGCCCTCTGCAACTTCGTGAGACCCTGTTTCAAAATACAGAATCAAAAATAGGCCTGGGGCCAGGCATGGTGGCGCATGCTTGTAATCCCAGCATTCCGGAGGCTGAGACTGGAGGATCCGGGTTCGCGGCCAGCCTCAGCTACCTAGTGAGGCACTCCGCAACTTAGTGAGACTCGGTTTCAAAATAAAGAATAAAAAAATAGGGCTGGGGGTTCAGCTCAGAGGTAGAATGCCCCTGAGTTCAATCCCTAGTACTGCAAAAAAAAAAAAAAAAACAATAGGCCCGGGGGTGTAGCTCAGAGGTAGAATGCCCCTGGGTTCCACCTCTAGTACTGAAAAAAAAGAAAATTTGGAAATTAATCAAAATTTCTGGGTTAAGCTATCACGCATGACAAAGATTTACATAAGTAATTGTGTTGTGCAGTACAGGTTGTAATGGAGAGACACAAAAGTGGTATGAAAAGAGCAAAGAAAGGGGCTGTCTTGGCTGAGGAGATTGACTGGGATGGTGTTTCACAGTAGAGTGGACATTGGAAAAATATAAAATTAAAACACTGTAGTAGTGAAATTATGAATGGCAATTTTAAATGTTGAGCCTTTAGTAGTTTATCCTTGATAGAGGGTTCTGCCTTTAATGATAAGATTGCAGTCAGTTTGTGGGTTTTTCTCTTAAATACCCTCATCATGGTAGGAAGTTGCCAAATAGACCTATTATTACCTCAGTTGAGTTTAACAGAAGGGTTGATGACACAGCATTCTCCTTGTGTGCAGGAGAAGGGAAAGCAAATAAACTTTTGAACTGCTTTATAAATGTTAAACAATAAGAATTATTTTATAGTTGGTAATGGGTTCCTTCAACAGTTTTGTGAAGTAGACAAAAGGTGGTATTAATTATTTGAACCATTTTACGGATGTAGAGCTGACTATCAGAAAAGTAAATGACTTATTTTAAAGGTCAATAATTAGTAGGTAGTATGTTGCAGAGCTGACACTACTTCTCAGGATTTCTAACTTGTGGACTTCTGCTTTTTTTCTTATACTTCCCATCATCTGAAATGCTCTTCTCCCTTCCCTCCATTGTGACTTCTGTTCAGGCTGCAAAACTTAAGTTCAGATGTTACCTGTTCTAGGATCTAGTCCTTGATAGACAGCCCCACCACAGGCCATATCACTCCTTGTGATTAAGTTTCATCATGGTACTGATGATGATCACTCTATAATACAATAATTTAATTAGCTTTGTACAAGATCTTAATTTGCTACTGGAGGGCAGTGGCTATTTCATTATATCCTTAGCACCTAATATGCCTTAGAGGCTTATAATGTGTGTAAATGAATGAATATCTCTCAAATGCCAAATTGAATTGTCAAAAAAATCAAATAAAAGCTTTAGTGTATTATTAAAAGCTATAATAGCAAGGATTTTCATTAAGTTAAACATTATTTTTGAAGTTTAGCATTTCTTATTATTTCTTAGAATTTGTCAAGATAATAAACAAGCTTTTCTGATTGAATAAGTCTGGTCTGTAGTCTTAGGGCCATTGCTTCCTTCTCCCCAGATCTATGTCTTTACCTTGCAGACTACAAATAGGAGCATCTGCATCCACACCTTTGAATACATGCGCGCACATGTGTGTGCACACACACACACATGCACACCCACACTGACCCTAAGGCAAATGGTTATATCAGTATTAAGTTTTTCTATAAATGAACATATATTGCTTTTGTAATGCAAATGATTATTTAAAAATTTTCTAATTAATTGCTTTGGTATGTATAACTATTACCTAGATCTTCACACACACAAAAAAATCTTAAAGATTATGTGGATGGCTATGAAAGGGCATGTTTAAAAACTTTGATATATTCAGATATAGTTACTGGCACAGAGAGGGATTCATTCATTCAGTGTGGGATGAGTGAAAATTGGAAACTGCTCAGAAACCATCAGTGACAACAGTTTAAAAATAAAGATTCATTGAGCTGGGACCTGTAATCTCAACTGTTCAAGAGGCTGAGGCAGTAGGATTGTGAGTTCATGGTCAGCCTGGGCAACGTAGTGAAAAACCCATCTTAAAAAATAAAAGTGAAGCCGGGCGTGGTGGCGCACACTTGTAATCCCAGCATTTGGGAGGCTGAGACCGGAGGATCCGGGTTCGCGGCCAGCCTCAGCTACCTAGTGAGGCACTCCGCAACTTAGTGAGACTCGGTTTCAAAATAAAGAATAAAAAAAAAGGGGCTGGGGGTATAGCTCGGAGGTAGAAAACCCCTGAGTTCAATCCCCAGTACCACCAAAAAAAAAAAAAAAAAAAAAAACCTGAAGATTCCAGCAACAGTTTAGAACCATTGCCGCTGAGATAGCCTGTAAGAAAGAAATAGTGTTGAGTACTGAAAAGATGGGAGCCAATGAAACTGAGTTGTTTTTAAAAATATAATTTACCTTTGAGAGAGCACATAGTTAAGTAGTAAGGACAAAGGCCAAAATGTTAAGACTTAAGAAATAGTCTATAAGTGGATTGAATATGAAGGCAGGAAGGAAGTGCAGTGAATTCCAGACGTGGGGTTTACTGTTTGAAGCGAGAGGTTTTTCCCTTAGGTGCTGAAAATGAATGTTGGGGGTAGGGGAGATGGCTGGTTGGGGAGATTGTGGGGCAGCAGTTGATGAATAAAGAGTTGCAGACTAGAGTTTGAAAAATAGAAGTATTGTGCCAAAGTATGATTACTCCATATTAATGCAAAGTCATAAAAATCACTACACCTTTGCAATATACCTTTTCTTTCCTCCCTTATCTCCAGGGGTATGAATTTGCTCAAAGTCAGCTACATGTTTGGCTTTGCATACATTCAAGATTTATTTAACTAAATTCCTTCTTTGCAGATTGCTATTGCCTTTTAAAGTTAACTTATAAGTAGGCAATATAGTTGAGTAGTAATTTATCTTAAACAAATTTTAGAATGATATTTCTAAAATTAGGTTTTTTGTTTGTTTGTTTTCAGTAACGATGTAGACATGGAAACAGATCACTACTCCAATGGAGTTGGAGAAACTTCATCCAATGGTTTCCTAAATGGTAGCTCTAAACATGACCACGAAATGGAAGATTGTGACACCGAAATGGGTCTGCAGTGATATTTATTACATTTTTAATAAAAAATGATGGCTACAAGGTTATGTTTTTACTTGTACTGATTCACAGCTGATGAGCATAAATTATATTTAAAGAATAAATATTATTTAAGCTTTCTTGTGAGAGTGGGTTGCTAGAGAGAGTAGAATACTTTTTAGTTTCTTCTGAAGTTAAGTACCAGTTTTCTTTGCTCAGCTCTTTGTTTAGGTTCAAACTTTAGTGCTCCCATCAATGCGGGAGTACACACTTGAAGAGTTTTGAGCTTAAGGGGTATTTATGGTAGGAGACATGAATTTTTTTTGCACTGCAATATAGGCGAGTCTAAATGGATAGAAATGATGTTATAAATTTTACTTAAATTCATTTAATGCAAACACATGTGCCCTGTGCGTTATACTGTGCCTAGCACGTAAAAGGTGCTTAAGGATAACCTGTCCCACTTTTTAAAAAAATGTTACTTAAAGATACATCATGTGCATAATTTTGTTGATAACTTATGTAGTAAATTGTACTCTAAACTGTCAGCATACTTTCCCATCAAATGGAGAGTAAAAATTATTGAAGTTAACAAACTATTTAGGGAAATTCCTTGGCAAAGTTAGATTTCTTAGTATTTTGAGATTAAAAGGTGTTTATTCCACTTGTTAAAAAGGCAGCCTAGTTTCACTCTTTTAGATATCAACAATCTGAACCTCCAAAGAGTTATTTAAACATAATGGTAGCCAGGCATGGTGGCACATGCCTGTAATCCTAGTATTTGGGAGGCTGAGAGAGGAGGATCTCAGGTTGGAGCAACTTAGTGAGGCCCTGTTTTAAAGTAAATAAGAACTACGGGTATACTTCAGAGGTAAAATGCCCCTGGGTTAAGTCCCAAGTACCATAAAAACAAACAAACAACCCAATATAGTGATGAAGAGCAAACATTCTAGAGCCCAATTACTTGGGTTTGATTTCTGCAACTGCCACTTACTAGCTGTTTGACCTTGGACAAATAACTGCAAGGTGCCTCAGTTTCTTCATCTGTAAAATGGGTAAAATAGTAACTATCAGGTTATAGTAAGAGTGAACAAATTAATTTGAAAAGGTAATACAAAGTACTTAGTAAATGTTAGCTATTATCATCTTCACCACATCAACGATTTGTTATTAGTAGCTTATATGGTTAAAATGTTGTTGATCAATGACACTTATTAATCATGATATACAATAAGTGCATGCTGTAGTACTTTGGAGGTTGAGACGGGGGATTGCAGTTCGAGGCCACACCCAGCAATTTAGTGAGACCCTGTTTCAAAATAAAAGAAGGCTGGGTGTAACTCAGGTAGAATCTCTCTGGGTTCAATCCTGAGTATCATATAATATTTTTTTCTAAAAATGATATTTTTGAGTAGTGTAATTCTTTTGTTTAATAAAATATAGTATTTTCTTTATATTTATTTGAGTTGTTTTTTAGCTTCCACAAACATTTTATTCCGTCTCTGTTCCATCAGTTTTAAGCAACCTGAGAAATAGTTTTTTTTTTTCTTTTTCCTTTTTTACTCTTGCTTAACACAGCTTTAGAGAATTAAACTGTTGTTTTGCAGTGCTGGAGATGGAACCCAGCACCTTGTGTGGCTAGGCAAGTGCTCTGCCACTGAGCTACATCCCTAGCTATGCACTTTTAACTTTTCATTCAGTTCTCCTTGACGTAGTTAGGTCCATTCTAACACTGAAAGTTGTTGCCTGATGCCTAGCTGCTTGCTGGATATTGGATCTTAGACTTTTGAGACCCAGATAGGTAATGTATACCTTTCATCTTTTAGCAGCAAAGTTCCATATTAAATTATAAAAATCTCCATATTTAAATGAAATACTAGGAAGTCATTACTGAATGAGTGTAAAAATGTTATAATTTTTTTTTTAATTATTTTCTATTCCATAGGTAGTAAAATACTTGTTTGTTTTGGTTACAGAAGTTGATTCAAGTCAGTTGAGACGCCAGTTGTGTGGAGGAAGTCAGGCCGCCATAGAAAGAATGATCCACTTTGGACGAGAGCTGCAAGCAATGAGTGAACAGCTGAGGAGAGAGTGTGGCAAAAACACTGCCAATAAAAAAATGTTGAAGGTAAGGATGCTTTCCCTCCAAAAATTATAAATGGACCCAAAGGAACTAAGGTGTAGTTTTGTAGAATACTGGGTGTGCTAGAAATTCTTGTCAGGGAACTTGCTCATTTGCTAGTGAAAACGTTTGATGGGGTAGGCAGCTCTGATCTACTGGGAAGACTACTGGACTTCATGGAGAAAAATATGTTTGTCTGAGTTCCAGTTCTTCTACCTAACAGTGCTCTGTGCCCTTTGTCAACTTTCCTTCATTCTTAGTTTTATTTTCTTGTCTCTACAATTAGCAGAGTTATAAAGAGTAATGAGAAAATGCTGATAAAACTGTAAAACTTGAGTTTATTATTTTAGTAAATGTTCATTCAGAGTTGCAGCAAATTCAGTATTATAATAGATGTTTTTTGCCAGGTGTGATGGTGCACACCTGAAATCCCAGTACTTGGGAGGCTGAAACAGGAGGATCACAGGTTTGCAGCCAGCCTCAGCAACTTAGTGAGGCCCTATGCAACTAAGTGAGACCCTATTTCAGAATAAAAATAGGATTGGGGTGGGAGTTATAGCTCAGAGGTAGAATGCCCTAGGCTCAACCCCCAGTATGACAAAAGACATGTTTTTTTTGTTTTTATAGGGATTAGTGAAGGATTGGGTAATTTTTCAAGGCCAGGGTAGTTAAAATATATTTTAAAGGTTTTTGTGGATTTTGATGTCCATGATGGATAAGAGGGACAAAATTTTAAGTAGTTCAGTAAGTTAGCTACAGTTTTGTGTATCAGTTGAAGATGGAAGAGTTTTCTACTAAAGTCAGATTGCAATTAGTTGTGAAGATGTTATGGGTCCTTAAATGTTGGTTTGTTGTAAACATTTTCTCCTGAATGTTTTGGAAGAAGCTTTGAAAAGCAAAGGAGAGATGCTTAGGTATGGCGGAAGAGGGAAAGAGTCTTGCCATTTCTTCCTGACCTAAATCAAAAGTAACAATTGGCAACAATTGGCCCTACTAGCCCCTTGACATAAAATCCGTGAAAATGAACGTCTACCTGCGCAATAGGTCTCAGCACAGCACCTGTGTAGGCAGCAGGTCTGCCTCATCTAGGATGTGTTAAGGAGCCGCCTGTAATACCACGTCAGGTGAAGGGCATACAGTCTTGTATTTCAGTAGCCATGGTGAGAAAAGAAGTATATTCGCTGTAGTTAGTACTAAATCTACTACAAAGCATAATTGCTATTTGTGATCCTGAGCTACAAAAGAGTTTCAAATTATGGTTTCTTATGCTAAATTTAAAAACTAATGGGTAATAGAATTGAAGTAAGTTTTCATTTAAACTGTCAAATCAGACATTTATATATCAGGAAAATGGCTGTCCACATTTGCTTCAAAAGAATCAGATTTTCTTAAGGTCATTATGCCTTTACTTACCTCCCCTTTTAAATATGTTTTCTAGTAGCCGGGTGTGGTGGCGCATGCTTGTAATCCCAGTACTTGGGAGGCTGAGACAGGAGAATTGCCAGTTCCTCAGCAAATAGTGAGACTCTCATCAACCTAGCGAGCCCCTGTTTCAAAAATAAAAATAAAATAGGGCTGGGGTAGAATGCCCCTGGGTTTAATCTCCTGTGCCACACAAATAAATAAGTAAATAAATAAATAAAGTTTTCTAATGTATATCTCTCTACTATATAGCACCATTTTCTTTCACTATGCAACTTTTTAGAACTTTTTCTGAAATCAGTGCTAAGAAGAAACTTAATATTTTGGCTCTTTTTTTAAGTTATCTGATTATCCGTTTGGGAAACTGAGTACTTTGCTAGGTACTGAGGATGTTTATGGGCAGTGGTTCTTAATGTGTTGGTGTCTGAATACTTTAGAAAATTATAGCCGGGCCGGGCGTGGTTGGCGCATGCTTGTAATCCCAGCATTTGGGAGGCTGAGACCGGAGGATCCGGGTTCGTGGCCAGCCTCAGCTACCTAGCGAGGCACTCCGCAACTTAGTGAGACCCGGGTTCAAAATAAAGAATAAAAAATAGGGGTATAGCTCGGAGGTAGAATGCCCGTGAGTTCAACCCCCAGTACCGCAAAAAAAAAAAAAATTATAGCCGGAGCTGGGCGTGGTGGCGCATGCTTGTAATCCCAATACTTGAGAGACTGAGACAAGAGGAACGCAGCTTCAAGGCCAGCCTCAACGACTTAGCGAGGGCCTCTACAACTTAGTGAGACCCTGTTTCCCAATAAGAAATAAAATTGGGCTGGAGGTGTAGCTCAGAGGTAGAATGCCCCTGGATTCAATCCCCAGCGCCACATTAATTAATTAATTAATTAACTAACTAATTAATTAACTAATTAATTAATTAAAATAAAAACCATTAAGGATTCCCAAAGAGTTGTTGTTTATATGGTTTACATTTGTTGATATTTACCACATCACACCTGTAATCCCAGCTACTTAGGAGGCTGAGGCAGGGTGATTGCAAGTTCCAGGCCAGCCTGGGTAACTTAGCCTAAGACCCTGTCTCATTAAAAAAGGGGATGGGGGGAGTTTGAGACCAGCCTGGGCAACTTAGACTCTGTCTCAAAAAAATTAAAAAGGAGCTGGGCTTGGTGGCGCACGCTTGTAATCCCAGCTTTTGGGAGGCTGAGACCGGGGGATCCGGGTTTGAGGCCAGCTTCAGCTACCTAGTGAGTCACTCCATAACTTAGTGAGACCCTTTCCAAATAAAGACCAAAAAGTAGGGCTGGGGTATAGGTCGGAGGTAGAACACCCCTGAGTTCAATCCCCAATACCGGAAAAAAAAATTAAAAAGGGTTTGCGATGCAGCTCATGAGTAGACTGTTTGTCTAGCTGCAAAAGGCCCTGTAGTACCACAACCAAAGAAAAGTTAAAACTAAAATTTAAGTTCTAAATCTGAAATTATCCATTCATTCCAAAATAAGTCCATTAAATAAACAACATATTTCTAAGAAAAATAACTGTCCCCCCCCATGAGAAGTAGCATCCCTTTATATTTTATAAAATCTTTTTAGTACTTGGTTTAATAGATGGGCTGTATTCTCATAGCTACTTCTGCAGTCTGATCACACATCCTGTAGCGTCTGGAAAGCTCCACTGTATAGTTCTGAGAATGAAAATTAAAGAGGCAAAGAAAACTCGAGTGTTACTATGAAATGGCTTGGATTCTACAGACCGCCTGAGACGGTCTTCTTGGACTCACGCGTCCCAGGCCACTTAAAGAACTCTGTGTTGAGGGCACCTGGGAGTATAAAATATTTTTAAGGATTACTAGCTTGTTTACACTAGGTCACCTGACTCTGTTTCCTTGTTAAAACTTTATGCTAAGCGAGCAGTGAGTAATATGCGACTTTAGTAGTACTTAGAGAATTTAAGATTGTGCTCCATCAGCTTACTGTGTTTTTGATTCTAATTTACTTGAAGCTCAGAAAATGACACTATATGGCTACTTCTCAAAGACATTTCTTGATGGTATACTGAATTATGTGAAGAAAAACTCACCTTCATCCAAAGAATGTGGATGTCTTTGCACCTGACCTCTGAGCAAGTACCAGCTGCTTCCAGACACTGACATAGTCCCGGCTGCTTCTCTCTCCTCAAACTTACCTTGATCCAGATAGGAGTGGGCAACTGACCTACTTTATAAGGAGCCAGAGGGTTTGAAAGCAGCTGAAGAGAAAACATTTTTTGTGTAGTTGAGGTTTAGAAATTATTCCTTTTTTTATTCTTCACTTCAGGGCACATGTGAGTGTAGGGTTAAAAAAAAATAAAAGTTCCTTAATGTTTTGAAATTTGTATAAGGGAGCCAGGCATGGTGGCACACGCTTGTAATCCCAGTACTTGGGAGGCTGAGACAGGAGAATCCGGGTTTGCGACCAGCCTCAGCTACTTAGTGAGGCCCTCCCTCCACAGCTTAGTGAGACCCTGTTTCAAAATAAAGAATAAAAAATATTTCTGGGGATGTAGCTCTGGGGTAGAATGCCCCTGGGTTCAATCCCCAGTACCACCAAAAAAAAAAAAGAAAGAAATTTGTATAAACTTCAAATCAGATGTATAATCATGCATCACTTAATGACAGGGATGGATATGTCACAAGAGATGTATTTTTGGAAAAAAATTTTTTTAATCAGGTAGACATCATAGAGTATAACGTGGGTTCTATGGTACTACATAATTCATAGTCATATGTTGTCGTTATCAATATGATGTACTCCGTGTAATTGTATGTGCTACACTTTTATATGACTGGCAGCAAAATAGGTGAGTAATGCCTTGTGCCAAAATATGACAACATTTATGATGTCACTAGTCTGTAGGAATTTTTCAGCTTTATTATAATTGTTTTTCTTTGTTTTGTGCTACAGGGATTGAATCCAGGGGCATTCTACAGGGTCTCACTAGGTTGCCAAGAGTCTCACTACTTGGTGAGGCTGTCCTTTACCCTGGAATCCTCCTATCTCAGCCTCCCAAGTACTGGGATTACAAGCATGCACCATCACACCTGACTCTCTGTTGTACTTAAGCAACTATTGTGTACGTGGTCTTTCATTGGCCTAGATGTCTTTATGCAGCACATAACTATATATACAAAGGGAAGGCTTGGTTGAAGTTGAAGGTAAGATTTACCTAAATAGCTTTGCTGTAGGTACACGTGTGTTTTACTTCCCTTTGGAATGTGTAGTAGCAGGCATACTGCAGCCTGTGAATAGCCCAGCCCCGGTGGCCCACTGTTTTTACTTTCTTTTCTAGGTTTTTCAGTCTTCCTTTCCTCTTTTCCTATCATCTTGTTTTTGTTCCTGTTGACTGGTTCTGCCAGTGGCCCCCAGAAGAGCGGCCTGAGTTGGCTTGTTGTGGCTCATTCAGCTATGAGTGAGCAGCCCCAGCCTCCAGGAGCTTTTACTCTAGTAGCCGTGACAGAAGTAGAACCAGTTAGATGTTGCCCAATTTACAGACTGCTCCAGGTTTTAAGTTACATAGGAGTATAGTCAAAACCCTACCTAAATGATGTCACATTTATCTCAGAAATTATTTCCACTGAGGTAATATCTTTTTATTGAAAATGAAACATAACCCATAATGGCACAATTTTCAGAGATATTTGCAGTTTTATTACTCCATGTGCGTATATTTTACCTAGTTAGTAATTGTGGTGGCACTGTTTTGTATTGTTCAAGTATTTCTCCTAGCTTCTATGCATTATTTTTGTTTTTGGTACTGGGGATTGAACCCAGGGGCATTTTACTTCTGAGCTACATAACCCCAGTCCTTTTTATTTTTTATTTTAAAATGGTCTCTCTAATTTGCTGAGGGTCTTGTCAAATTGTTGAGACTGGCCTCAAACATGTGAGCCTTTTGTTTTAGCCTCTCAAGTACTGAGATTAGGCATGTGCCAACATACCTGGCATATTTACAATGATTTTTAAGCAGCTGCATGATGTATTGTGTTGCTGTGTCAGTTTAAGCATTGCTCTGTTGTATTTTTCTATTTGCTTTTATGCCAGATACTTAAGTAACAACTTTGTACACTTGTTTTTGTTTCTTCCTTAAAGTTATTCTGTTCAGCTGGGTGTGGTGGCACATTCCTTTAATCCCAGTACTTGGGAAGCTGAGACAGGAGGATTGCAGGTCCCTATCCAGCTTCAGCAACTTAGTGAGACTCTGCAAATGAAAAATAGGGCTGGGGGTATAGCCCGAAGATAGAAGGGCCCTGGGTTCCATCCCCAGTAATTCATATATATATATATATATTATACAGACACGCACACACACCACCTCCCCCACCCCCCATTGAGATAAAGTCCTAGAAGTAGAATTACTGAGTCAGAGGATACGAGTATTACCATGGCTTTTGCTCCACATTGCTTGCCCTTTACAGAAACCTGCCAAGTAGCCAGCAGATACAGGAGTGGACCAGTGGCACTATGGCTTTTAGGTTAATGTTTGTCAATATCTTCAGTGGCTTCTCTGTGTTTCTTTGATTATTATCACAAATTCTGTGTTAACAGCAGGGTTTAAAACATGTTGCTTTGATGGCTTCATTTTCTTTTATAAAGAAAGATAAAGTTCTAAATGTTTACTTCTAGGAGCTTGATGATGGTATAGATTTATTTGTTTTCTTATATCTTACTCTACCTCAAGCCTTGTTTCATCGTGTTGCTTTGTGGTCCTTCTACAGTCAAGTCCCTGTCACTTTCCTTTATTTAAAACCCCATTGCCAGCCGGGCGTGGTGGCGCACACTTGTAATCCCAGCATTCGGGAGGCTGAGACCGGAGGATCCGGGTTCGAGGCCAGCCTCAGCTACCTAGTGAGACACTCCGCAACTTAGCGAGACCCGGTTTCAAAATAAAGAATAAAAAATAGGGCTGGGGGTGTAGCTCGGAGGTAGAATGCCCCTGAGTTCAATCCCCAGTACTGCAAAAAAAATAAATAAATAAAAAAAATAAAACCCCATTGCCTTGTTGAAAAATGTCAAGGTTTTTAGTATGGTTGTGGGTATTTAGGATGTAACTCCTCATCCATGGTTCTAGCCATTCTTTTTCCTTTCACTCAGCCCTAGATTGCTTTTATTTTCAACATATTTCTACTAGGTCACCAGTTATGCTGTATGCTATCTATCTGCATGGCTGCCTTCCCCTATAAGACTATGTGAGTTCTTTGAAGCAGTGACTAGATGCTGGTCTTCAGTGTCTGTATCCTTAGTGTCTGACAGCTGTGTTCAAAAATACAAGAACAGAATTTTAGACTTTCCTCTTACTATTTAGATTGGTAATTAAAGAGAAACTGCATCTTAAATTCTTTCCTCTTACTATTTAGATTGGTAATTAAAGAGAAAAGCAGTACAGTATTAGCTGTGTGATGTTAACCTCTTAACTGCCTCAATTTGCTTCTCTGTTACAATGGGGATAAGAACCTCAGAATGTTATTAAAGGAGATGACCCATATTAGTGCTTGAAACATTGCTTCACAATATTAGTGCACAATAAATTGCTGCAGTCATTACCTTTTCTATGACCTTTTTGTTTTAAATTAGACAGTGATGTTGAAATTTCAGACTGCAACATTTCACCTTTGAGTGACGTGTCAGGATATAGACCCATGAGGATAATTTTGTACTTGAAGATTTCATGTACCAGTTATTCCTTGACAGATTCTTCAGTCTGTCTTTCAAAATTTATCTGTACTATGGAGATAGCACCTCATTAGATGGTTGTGGGGTGAATTAAGTCTTGAGCAAAGTCTTTGGAAATAGTGTAGTTGATTAGAGATAGCTTTATGGGATATCGGATATTGTATTCTTTCCATGATATGTTTTAATTGGGGGGAGGCGGGGAATAGAACCAAATAGCTCTGTGGGATATATAAAACATCTTCAGTACCAGAAGAAGCAGGTCTTGTCATCAGCAGGTATAGACAGAGTTCTTTGTACCCAGCATCTGTGAGCAGCTACAGGATTCAAAATAGCATGTAATTTTTATCTTCAGAGAATGTGTATTGGGGCAGAAGACTAACCTGAATGAAATATGTAGTGATATATAAGGCAGTGGAGGAGCCACATATATTTATTTAGAGGCATATGTATTCTCTTTGGCTTCAGGCTGATCCCATAGATTCCTTCATAGGCTACAAAGAGCAAGAGTACAGTAGACCAAGAAGCCTTTCCCCCATCTCTACTGGAGTAATGACCTGACTCAAGTAATGTAGGATAACAGGAGTAGAATCTCGATTGCTTGAGCAACCGAATCTAGGAGATCATGTTCTTTAGAAATTTTAGTAGTTCGCATTTTCAAAGTCTTAAGATCCTGGATCCGTAGGTTTACAGTTTCTGAAGCACCTCTCTGTATGACTGCCTTCTGAATTGGGAAGGAAATATTCACCGTGTAAGAGATGTACTAAAAGGGAGCCAATCTAGTATTTTCCCCTCACTACTGAATTTGAAAAGATGGTCACTTCCCACATCCATTTTAAAAAATCAGGCAGGCAGGCCCTCTTTTTTCTTTTTGTTTCTTTTGTGGTACTAGGGATTGAACCCAAGAGTGTTTTGAAATAAGGTCTCACTAAGTTACAGTGCAGTGGCCTTGAACCTGTGATCCTCCTGTTTCAGCCTCCCAAATTCCTTTAATGTCAAATTCCTCTCAGTGGTAACAAATGATAAAACATCTGCCTTCCCATCTGTTTTCATCAGCATTAGCCCATTCTTTTGGAATTAGTTTTATAAAAGCCTTTTCTCCTATTTTGTTTGTGTTGTAGGAATGGGGGAAGGGTGACAGAAATGAACAATGACTGTTCACTAGAAAAATGAAAACTATTTATTAGGCTTTGCTGCATAATATAGTTATTTAGAAGTACAGAGCATCTCAGATACAGGGGGAAATGGGTTTAAAGGTTACAGTAGACTAGTGCCTTAAAGCCATATTTTATCTTTCTACTTGGAACCATTGTGAGCACAGCAATTGAATGTTTGAAACCAAATTGTTTTCAACAGGATGCATTCAGTTTACTAGCATATTCAGATCCTTGGAACAGCCCAGTTGGAAATCAGCTTGACCCAATTCAGAGAGAACCTGTGTGCTCAGCTCTCAACAGTGCAATATTAGGTAAGTAAAACCAAGACGCTCAACTTCAAGTAGATTCTCTGAATATTTGAGAAAGGGTATTTATGCTAACATTTTGATAGTCATAAGAGAAATGCTTTCTATATTTATATAATATAAAATTACCTTAAAATACAGAAGCCTTCCTCCTTTATCCCATGTCTAGGTGACATGGGTTTAAAGGAATAAAAACAGTAGATTGGGGTGCATCTTGGGATGCTTGGAAAATGAAAGTTTGTGTGTGTGTGTACATGTCTTTCCAATAGCCACAAATATTTGCTTCTCCTTTAGAATGAGGTATTTGGGTGGCTCTTATGTTTAAATTTAAAATATTACCCTATCATAGATACCTTTTGTAAAGCCAAGCGTGGTGGCGCATGCTTATAATCCCAGTATTTGGGAGGCTGAGACAGGAGGATCACAGGTTCAGGGCCAGCCTCAGCTACTTAGTGAGGCCCTCCACAACTTAGTGAGACCCTGTTTCAAAATAAAGAATAAAAATAGGGCTGGAGGTATAATGCCCCTGGGTTCAATCCCCAGTACTACCAGAAAAAAAAAAAATCTCTTATAGCTCTCTAGTAAAAAGTGCATCCTACCACTGGTTTCTACACTAGGAATTAGGAGGCAGCATTCTCCTAAATTTTCATGTTGGCAGATGTAGTGAACTGTGAGAGTGAAAGAGCTTGAGTGTCTGAGGAGTCTGAAGGTACTCCAGTAGGTCAGGATTTCTAGCTGGTGCCTTCTGCTTGAGTTTTCAGTGGGCATTCCTGAACCTATCCGCCATGCTTAAAATACAGGCACAAGGGGCCACCACCCTGTCAGCACCAGCCCTTGGGAATCAAATTACTTTTGCATTTAAATTAACCAAATTCAGTTACATGTCTTTACCCAGCAAAAGGGGTGAACCACGAAGAGAAAAGGAATTGAAATAGCCAGGCTTTCTTTAGCCAGGGGGTGTTTAGGAAGTAACTTTGAATTTGCTTTTTCTGGCCAGCTTCTATGTCTGTGAACTGACTAGAGTTATAGTATAAATGTACTGAGCGAAAAATCTCTGAATTCTGACACTGCACATTTTCTACATTTCTGTATAAACTCTACAGGGCTGATGGTATATATAAAACCTTTAATTTCTGGGCAGTTCTCTTCAAAAGTAATTTAGATAAGAGTGATTTTTTTCATCTGACTTTAGAATCTACTTCTGGAAAAATGGAACTTCAGTCCAATTTAGAAGTCTGTGCTATGCTATTGGCCCTGTTAGGTTTGGGCTTTTAGTCGCATGTTTCAAATCATTTTAGAAAGGCAAGGGCAACATCATAAACGGTAGATTAGTTTAGACAGGAAAACTTCTAATGAGGGCCTAGGCTGGTGTAGCAGGAATGTAAAGGAGGCAACAAAGGTATTCATATTTAGCCACAGTCTGTTTCATTGCCCTATATTTGATTAATGCATTATTTGTTAAGGACTGATACTGGCATTTGGGAACAGGAATAGTGTCTTTTGTGTTATAGTTTTCTTAAATTTAGAATTTTTATATAATAAATGATGTGAGTTTCTTTTGGTTAATGTGTCCCATTTTCTTTGGGTATATAAAATTCATTTAGCATTATTGGCAAAAATAAGAGAACTTAGTAACAATGGTAGCATTATAAGGAAACTATTGTTTACTATAATTGTCTTTTTGAAATTATTGTGCTATAGTCATGAAAACTTAATTGCTAAGTAAGACTCAAACCTGGGAAGAATTTCTGGAGAAAAGTGACCAGTTTTCTTGAGTTTATTTCTTGGGTTCCTCAAATGAATTAAAATTTTGAATGTCAAATTGTTTAGGGCCGTTTGTCCAAGACTTGTATTCTTACACGTATGTATTCTTACAAACTGATGTATTATATAGGTTTGGCTATAACTAGTGTTTAAATTCATATAAAGTGTATATAATTCCTGTAAAGTAAATGACAAGGTTACAGATTGCTGTGCATGGCTCTGCATGTTTATATTTTGCTGTATTTTATATAGGTCCATATACATATAGTGCTCAAAGTTTTTTAATTATATGCAATTCTTTTAAGTTTCCTATGTCCAAAAAATTTAAAGATGCTTATTGCCAAATGCCTCCTTTAGCTAAGATAAGATTGCAGTTATAGATCTCTCATGCATACATTTGAGTAAGGTTACTTCTCAGTGAACCTTCAAGAGACTTTAAACTTTTTTTTTCTTTTTCTTTTTTTTTTTTTTTTTGCGGTACTGGGGATTGAACTCAGGGGCATTCTACCTCCGAGCTATACCCCCAGCCCTATTTTTTAGTCTTTATTTTGAAACCGAGTCTCACTAAGTTGCGGAGTGCCTCACTAGGTAGCTGAGGCTGGCCGCGAACCCGGATCCTCCGGTCTCAGCCTCCCGAATGCTGGGATTACAAGCGT
>PVLC010000518.1:13028-39985 GCA_004027655.1 Graphiurus murinus | reverse complement strand
TGCCTGGCTGACTTTAAACTTTTTAAAATCATACCTTCTCACCAATCTGTGTACCTTTTCTTGCATATTCTTAATTCTTTATTTTCCCTTGTGCCTTTAAATCCTCAGCTCACTTTATTTTTTTGCTTCATTCAGAAATTTTTCTTTCTACCTCTACCATATTGCAGATTCCCAAGCAAGGGGAACTAAACCATAGAGTCTTCCTAATCACGTTTGTTTTTGCCTTTTCTTGTCAACTGTTCCTAGGAAGAACTTATTAGTAATTTTACTAATTGAGAATGTAAAATTTGAATCTTGTCTCCATACAAAGAAATGATCAGCTTCTAAGTTAGGCTACCTTTACCTGTAGTTCACTTTTTCATCTCTGGCAAGGAATTTTGTTACTGTATAAGTCTGACCAAGTAGCTCGTGGTATGCAGCACCCAGTTTTTAAAATGCCTGAACTGTCAACTGTAAGTTAACCCCTCCAAAATTATAGGGTTGCTTTGCTGTATTCTCTCACTGACACTGTTACTTGCTCCCAAATAACATTTACTACTACTCCTTGGAGACAGCAAGGCAGCTTCAGTTGAGTTGTGTACACTCAGGTGGGAGAATCCATCAGTAGAAACTTAATGAAAACCCACTTCCAGCCGGCCGTGGTGGCGCACGCTTGTAATCCCAGCATTTGGGAGGCTGAGACTGAAGGATCCGGGTTTGAGGCCAGCCTCAGCTGCTTAGTGAGGTCCTCTGCAACTTAGTGAGACCCTGTTTCAAAATAAATAATAAAAAAATAGGGCTGGGGTTGTAGCTCAGAGATAGAATGCCCCCAGGTTCCATCCCCAGTACTGCCCCCAAAAAAGAAAACCCACTTCCTTTTTTATTGTTAATGTCAACTGACCTTGGTCAAGTACAAGAGAAATTCTAAGTATTCCTTACTCTCCACTTCAAATATCAGATAAGTTACTTTTTTCCCCATCATAGTTAATATATAGAAATAAAGTAACTCTTTTCATGTCTGATACTTTTACAAGTCTAATTTTGTAATAATTTGTCTTATGGTTGGCTATGTCCAAGGCCTCAATCTACCTTTGCTTAGTGAAGTAGTTACCAACCATACAAGCACTAATAATTGTGTAGGAAATGCATTTTTCCCAGTTGAGATACTAAAAGGAACATCCTACTAATTGCTATTTCCATGTTTTACTCTTTCCTCAGAAACCCACAATCTGCCAAAGCAACCTCCACTTGCCCTAGCAATGGGACAGGCTACACAATGTCTAGGACTAATGGCTCGATCAGGAATTGGATCTTGTGCGTTTGCCACAGTGGAAGACTACCTACATTAGCTATGCATTTCAAGAGCTCACACTTATATTGTGGCATATAGTCCATGGAAGTAGACCAGCTCTGCTGATTTGAAATTTAGATTTTTTTAATTATGTACTGGGGACAGGTTTTTGTCGCTTTACATTGCTTCCTAGTTTACAGCATGATGCAAATGATTTTCTAACTTAGTGTTAGGAGAAATTATTTTCCATCTTTAACCTCTTAGTTGTCTAAGAGTTAAATATTACTGAATTTCAGAGGTTCAAATTGATCATCAGAAATCCTTTAAAACAATTACCTAAAAGAAACCAAAAAAATCCTGCCTTCTTTTTGGGGGGAGAGGGGAAGGAAATGGAACAAGTTGTGTTTGTGTTCGCATGTGGGTGATGTAAACTTCAAATTGGGAGATGTTCCGACCCCTGCTCCCATATAAGCATTCAATCAGTGTAACTTGCAAAATGCATAAACATCCGACAGTTTGAATTTATAGTGTTGATGGAAGAAATCATTTTTAATGTGTACTGTAAAACTTGAAATACTCAGGAGCTGAGTGAATATGTTTGTTGCTACTTACAATCCCGACCTGTTAGTCCCAGTAGTTTTGTTTTAACATGGTCTTTTCAACTTCGTTTCCTGTTTAACTACAGATGACTTCTGTTGTAGACTCACAAGTTTAACTGTTGTATTATAACAGTATTACATGTCAACAGTGTGGTTATGACCTTTATTTATATAAAAACCAAATATTTAGTCAATTTACCGTGTCTTAATTTAATCTTTGTACACCTTCCATTTTTAAGTGCTTAAATGAGTACTATATTGCAATAAAAATGTAGTGATATAATTAACCAGCCATTAAAAATTTACTTCTACAGATACTAGAGTGTCAATTGATTTTATGTATTAGGTATTTGTAATATGGTTTAATATATAATTAGAACAATTAATGTTGATAATGTTTTAACTATCACTCAGTTCTACAACCTTAGACTTCCTTTGTTGTACTGGCTTTCCTGGATTAGGGTCAAATCTGATACTGCACATGACAGAAAGACAACAAGAAATTAACTTCTTTGTTTTCATAATCATAATATGGCATATAAGATTTGCCAGTCAAGTAAATTCAAAACTAGTTAAAAGTAAAATTTAAAACACTATTCAACAGATTAACCTGGTCCTTTGATTTGGCAAAGGTGTTAGTTGATTATTTTGCACACTGGTGCTTGAACCTTCTCTAAGATCAACTATTTTACCTGCACTTAGATTTTGCCCTTTCACAGTCACTTCTCTCACTCACAAAGGAACATTACAAAGCAGTATTCTGTGAAACCAAATTTCGTCAACAGCATCAAACACTTGATAGCTGTGCTTGAAAGACCTTTCCTAGATATCCTCTCTCTTCTCACCCATGCCCAGGGATGGAAGAAGTGCTATTACTGTAGCTGGCACTGCCTATATTCAGTTAAATAGATTAAAAGAATTGAAAACAATTATTTTTAAATTGCTTTTTCTTCAAGGACTTTCAAAGACAAGGCACAGTTGTACTCCAGAAAGATGAAACATAACCATTTGTATTTCTCCAAACAGATTTATGGTTTTTATAAAGACCCTTTAAAATGATACATAAGTGATTAGATTTTTTAGAGAAATTAATCCTCTTAAGCCACTTTAAATCTGCACACAAAAGGACAGTCTTCATTTAGCTTTAGCTTCCATTTACTTCTTAGAAGTCTTCATCTTTCTGACCATCCACCTTCTTTTAAACCTCTTAGCATTTTGTTTTTTCTGTATTCCTAGAACAGAAAGTTTTATGTAGTTAGAATACCAAATATTAAAGTTTCCAAGAAATAAAATTCAGAATGTTTTTTTCAAGACTTGATATGAGGGAATACACTAAACTAAGGCTATTAAATTATAATCATGAGCGATCTTTCTCAAAATAACATTCAACATACAAAACTATGAGAGCCAAGAGAATGAAGCTGAATCTTACCCCAAGCATGATTTAAAAACTGGGCTGCAGCCTTTTTCACTGGTAACCTCTTGTTGTCAAGAGACAGGAACTTATTTACTAAAAAAGATAGTTATTTATCAGTTCTTTTGTTTTCTCTGCATAGAAAGCAAGAACAGTAATCCGTAAGAATATTACCGGTAGTTCTGTTGGTTCCTGGACCATACAAAGCAGCATGTATGAAGGCTTTTGCTGCTTGTTGCCTTGAATCTCTCAGGTCTTGGTCTTTTAGCCTTATGGCCAAATAGCTTTTATTCTGGCTAGTGAACAATACAAAAGGTCAAAATAAATGATATGTGCTTGCTTTCACATGCAACTTTTTTTTTTTTTTTTTGCAGTGCTAGGGATTGAACCCAGGGCCTTGCATGTACTAGGTAAGCAGCCCCAAAAGGCTTTTTCTTTTTTTGCTGCTAGGGATTAAACATAGGCCCTCACATGTGCCAGGTAAATTACGGCTCTCCCACTGAGCTAGACCACCAGCCCCAAATGCTTTATTTTCAAAAGTATTTTTGTCTGTCTTCTTAAACAGTGATTTAATTTTGTATATACACAAATAACGAATACAACTAAATCACAGGTTATTTTATAAGAAATACTCCTAACATTCACGTTTTAGTACAGTAAGTAAATGTATAGTTTTTATAGTCACCAAAACTAATTTTTTTTTACAGAGGTTCCAGTTTTCATTAAAATTACTGCTTATTAAAATATTTTCCCACATAAGCCAACATTTTTAACTCAAAAGGTCACCCTTACATTCAATGTAAAAAAAAATACATTACCTGACAGACTGTACTTTTTCTTTAACTTTCTTGGAGCCACTTCCATTTTCACATTCTTCATTTTTCTTTTGCAAATTAACTAAAGAAATTTGAGTTCCATTGTCTAATTGGCATTTATATAAAAATAAACCAGAAACATTTACTGTAGTGCACTTTACCCCCTATACACCAATCTGGCTGCAAGTTTTATTTGTAAGAAAAATGGGGAACAGGTTCAAATAACCTTGGCCAGGTCTGTGCCCATGCTCTCTAAGAGGGCCAATAACATTTAACTGAAAATATCTGCAGTTATCTGGGAAGTTAAATGAAAACAGTGCATACCTTCTTTCAGCTTTCCTGGCGGTTTTTTTATGCTATGGGGGAGAAAAAAAACACTGATTGGAAGGGCAAATAGCAAGGATTACTTAAAACATGTTACACAATTCATGTGACTTCACAAGTAAGAACCTTCTTTCATTACTACCACCACCCTCAATTTTTACTCAGGATCTTTCATCTGTTTTAGAAAGCAGAAGTTACTCCCCAGTGCAGAACACCAACTCCCAATCCATGTACTAGTATTACTAGGATGGGAGTATGTTCTCAGCATTTGAACTGAAAGCACATTAGCAGGCTTTACAAAGCAGAAAGGTATGTTTATAATAGAGTTCAAGTAGAAGACTTAAAAGCGAGTTACATACAGCTTTGGGGGAGGGGGTACTGGAGATCGGACCCAGAAGTGTTCTACCTCTGAGCTACACCTCCAGCCCTACTTTACTTTTTATTAAGGTCTTGCTAAGCTGTGGAGGGCCTGTTTCTAACCACGAACCTGCAACCCTCCTGAGTACTGGGATTACGAGTGTACATCACCACTCCCAGCCCATAAGACAGTTTTCAAAATAGGAAGTCAAAGGCCTCATACTTTGGAGAAATCATAAAGGATTAATTGAACAATTTAGGCACTGGAGACAAGGATCAGCCTCAAGAGACAAATGTCAATTGACAGAATACAGTATAACGATACAGATATACTTACCTAGAAGAAAGACCACAAAGGACGTGATAGGAGGGAGAAGTGAAAAGGAAAGGTGACATGTGAACTTGAAGAATGAAAGGGAATTAACCAGCAAATGGATCTGCCTGTGTGCTTAATATATTCAAGAGCTGATGATTCTGGGAAAGTTCTTTTACTGGAAATCTGGAAACTACTGGCTTTGGTAAAAGATACACAGCTAAACTTCTGAACTTAAAGCAGTAAGGGAGCTAAATGGAATGGGAGGGGGGAGTCCAAATATTTAAAGTCTAAATAGGGTTTGATTCCATGGAATAGAGGAGGAAGAGGACAACTTCTGCTTTTGAACATTCAGTGCATGGCAAAAGCACTGGAGGAAATGGGAAACAAGAGGAAGGAGAGTCGAGTGATGGGTGAAACAAGTATGAGAAAAGTTGGGTTTTAAGATCCTGAGGACAAGTGTCTGCCACTCTACTAAATGATAAAACACTTATTTGCCACCTCTACCACACCCTGAGTACAAAAAATGCTCAACAAAATTTACTGAATGAACACACTGGCATCAGGAACTCAGATGCGAGAGATACCTATGAGAATAAAAAGTGGCAAGGCACTAAAAAGTGGAATATTTCCTTCCATCTTCCCCACCAGATTCAAACACCACTGTGTAGCCTTTTAATTTAGGCTCTCAAATTCCTTCAATTATATGGATTCAAATAAATGTTTTGCCAGTCTGCAATTCAAAAATGGTTGTATGAGAACAAGGAATATAAGGAGATCATTACTTACTCCGTCTGGGAAGCTGCAGTTAACTGCTCAAGGATAGTATCTGGAAGGAGCTTTCTTTTCTTTTAGAATAAACGCATTTAAAAATAAGTTAAAAACTATGTACATAAAGATATGCCTGCGGTTCTTCTGATTTAAGGATAAACCTACATCTAGGCAAATGAATCCGGCTGAACAATGCCCTCATTTTCTCTAAGCTGGGGGAACACTGGGCTCAGAAAACTCAACTTATCACAGATCTCTAGACTTAGTGAAAACTAGAAATGTCAGGTCACTGTTAGGCGCGGCTATCTGGAGTCAGTTCTCTGTGGCGAGTCTGCTGGGCATTGAACTGCAAAGCAGTAATACCTGGGGCTTGTATAACCTTTACAGATTCTCACAGCAACCTAGTTTCAGATGGAAAAGAAACTACCTCTGTGAGGCTAAAAGACTAAGGTGTTATGGCCAGCTGAGTGTCAGTGCTGGGGTCCTAACTTTCAACACTTCAAATTCACGACTCTCCCCGCTTCTATTTTCAATAGCTGGTCAGTAAAGGGTACAGCCCCTTTTCACCATTGTCAGAAAAAACCTAAGTGATGCTCCCCCCACTCTAAATCCCACTAGTCCAAGAAGCACCAAACATGAGAATTCTAACCCGGGCCGGATTGTTTTTAAAATGACCTTTTGTTCAATGAACAGCTCCTCGCGGCGCTTCCTCTTCTCCTTCAGGAGCGTTTTATCCCTGGGAGGAAGGAGACAAGTCAGCGCGGGGAGGGACAGGCCTATCGGGCGGGTGCAGGTCTCCAAGCCCCGCCGCGGGATCCGAACCTGCGCACGGTCTCGCGCACTCGCCGTTCCTCTTCTCTCGCTTCTGCCTGGGCGCTGGCGAAAGTCAGCTCCTCTGGGGCCTCGTCGTCAAACTCATCGTCCCCTTCTTCGTCTTCCTCCAGCGGCTCGGCTGCCGCGCCGCTGCTGGGCTGCCCGAGCAGCAGGCTGTGCTCCGCCGCCTCCGAGGCTGACTGGTCCTCGTCCACCATCGCCTCCGCCGAGGCTGGGGTCCGAGACGCGCGCGGCCGCAGCTGCACCATGGCCTGAGCACTGCTGAACCGCCTGACCTCTGACCCGGAAGCAGCCGCCAGCGGAGCGCGACGGGAAAGAGCCAGCGACGCGGGCCTTTCATCGCCCCCTGCAGGTTCGGAGGCCTCAGGACGGGCGGAGGCGCGTGCGCAGAACGAGGGGCATGGCCTGGGACCGGCCGAAGGGCGCGGGAGCCTTGTTTGTTCCGAGGCGGGAACCACTCATTGTGCTGCCTACTTGGCCCTGATACTGCTACTGGGCTGGGGCGGCGCAGTCGCTCTGCCCCCGCCATTTTTAGCACTGGGTTCAGCTCCAGCCATCCTGGTCGTCGGTATTTGTGGCGAGGAGGCCGCTGCTGTCAGTCCTGCTGTCACCAAGAAGGGACACAGCCCGCCTTAGATAAATCCTCTGCACCAGATGTGTGCTTGGCGGCCTCTGCCATACTGCCACTGTTCTGCGTTCCCCCGGCCCCTCTCCCCTCTAGAATGGAAGCTCTGTGACTGTAGGACCGCTGCCTGGCTTCAGGCTGTAACCGCAGGACCCTGAACGGCTGCACCATCACAAATGTGGAATAAGTATTTGTCAAATGAATGGCCTTTACTTATTGAATGCATATTTACACGCAGGTGTAATTTTCCCCAAGTATAGTTTCTAGGCATACACTGCCCTTGTGGTCTTTATCTCCTCATTTTCTGAACAAATCAGGCTATTTCACACTTGCCTTACATTTGTCTATCTACTGATAGGCACTCCTCCACGTAGAACTATTGAGGCTTCAAAAACTCCCACTCAGGCTAAGATCAGGAACCTTAACTTACTTAGATAGGCTATTCTGCCCATCTCTAATTGCAGTGTTCTCTGTACCTTGGACAGGTTTCTTTTTTTCTTCTTTCTTTTTTTTTCTTCCTCGTTTTGAAATTGGGTCTGGCTAAGTTACTGTACACTGGCCTTCAACCCGAGATCCTTCTGTCTCACCATCCCAAGTACTGGGATTACTGGTGTGTACCGTCACACCTAGCTACAAATTCATATTACTGCAGTTCCACAGTGTACAATAGTTTAGATGGTGGTTGTGCCAATCATTCTTTGAACTGAAGGGTCTTGCTAATCATTTCTTTTTCTTTCTTTTCTTTTTCTTTTTTTGTGGCACTAGGGATTAAATCCAGGGCCATTCTACCTCTGAGCTACACTCCCAACCCTATTTTATTTTTATTTGGAAACAGGGTCTTGCTAGGTTGATGAGAGTCTCACTACTTTCTGAGGCTGCCCTTGAACCTATGATTCTCCTGTCTCAGTCTCTCAAGTACAGAGATTACAGCCGTGGGTCACCACACCCAGCTTAATCATTTTATTTCTAAGGCCTATTATATGGTAGATGTTTAGTAGATAACTAACCTGTGAATCCAGGCATGGATCATCCCTTTTTCTAGCTTATCAAGTTTTTCTTCCTTCATTCTACAAGTTTTTGTTGTTCTTTGAGGTAAGGCAGCCAAACAAAGTGAACACAGAAAGAAAACGCTCCCAACAAAAACATCTTTTGAGGTCACGTCTTTATACAATATATTACCTACTGGAGAGATTGACTTTATTTTTCCACCAGAGTTGTACAAAAATCAGAATTAAATACCAGGGTTTTACTCCTCTCTATCTTTGCCCAAAGAGCAAAAATACAATCAGGATTAATTACCCTTAAAAGATAATCTAATTACAAATTTTTCCCTCCCAATAACCAACCAAACAAAGCAAACATACACTTATATCCATTCAAACCTAATAATATGCATTAACTTTACAGTTCTCTGGCTTCTTCCAAATGTTTACTATTGCTTGCTACTTCTAAGCCCAATCACTTAGCAGGGTTGATTCCAGTCACAGAATCAGAGGGTATTTTTAGATCTTTCAATATTCAGCTCACCATTCACAGGACCATTTCTCCTCTTTGTGACCTAGTTCTTTGCTGTACTCTAATTTCTAACTTCCCCAGGACACTTTAAGAAATAGTTTCTGTTTCATGACGAGCAAGGGCTTCAGGAAGAGTTGTTCCACAGGGTCCCTGGAAATGAAACCTAAACAGAAAGATCAAATACAGCAGAGTTATGAGGTACAAGTTAGCAAAATGAATGTACAAGTGCAACAAATCACACATTTCTTAGCCATATAAAAAGTAAAAACCAAAGCCGGGCGTGGTGGCACATACTGGTAATCCCAGTACTTGAGAGGCTAAGACAGGGGGATCACAGGTTCGCCACCAGCCTCAGCTACTTAGTGTGGCTCTCTGCAACTTAGTGAGACCCTGTTTCAAAAGAAAGAATAAAAAGTAGGGCTCTGGGTGTAGCTTGTAGGTAGAATGCCCCTGGTTCAATCCCTAGTACTGAAAACCAGATCCTCACAATTATGGTATTTCTGTGCTCACTTCTTTAGTTCCTGACAACTCAAGATGTATTCACTGTGGCTGACGAAGGGAATTTAGAGATGCAAATCATTAGAATTTATGTGTATAAGTAAGAATTTTATTTAATGGATAGGGGAAACAGAACAATAGTGTATAATTTATAGGTTACTACATTGCCCAACTCATAATTGAAATAGATAAAATGGAAAGATATCCCATGTTCATGGATTGGAAGGATTAATATTGTTAAAATTTTCTTATTGAAATTCCAGTGTCATTTTTCATAGGAATAAAAACAATCCTAAAATTCCTATAGAAACACACATACACTCCCCCTCCAAAATAACTTGAAGAGCCAAAGCAATCATGAGTAAAAAGAACAAACCTGGAGGTATTGCACTGACATCAAAATATACTACAAAGCACTACTCTGATCCACTATGGTTTTTCCCCACAGTGTGTCACCTTCCCTCATGCTGTTGAATTTGCACACTATATTTACTACTGTCCACCTCTACCACTAGAATGTAATCAACATAGAATCGAGTTTTTTAAACTGATGTATCCTATCTTTAGCACCTAAAATGTGTCTAGTACGTAGTAGATGTCAATTAAATTCCAAAGATTAGAGAAAATCAAGGACAACCTGGTAGCTGCAGGGTACAGAGGGGCTTAGGTGCTCAAAGACCCTGCACACAAGCAGAGCTTGTGTTAACAGTCAAAATACTGAGGTTTAAATCAGAAAATGCCTCAAGTTTACTGTAATAGCAATCATCCAAGACAACCCTCTGGAATGCAGAAAATGATAAAACCCAACTGGGAACTAATTAACATATTAAAATATTGATACCTTTCTGTGGAAGGTGAATTCTATGGCTTTGTTTCTAAATTAGAACTGGGGCAAAGAATCTAAACAACTTGTGCAAGGCCTAAAGAGCCTTATGAGGTCCAAATTTACAATTCAGGTGACACACCAATTGTTCAGGTAATATAAAAAGAATATCAGGTTAATAAAAAACAGGGAAGATTGTCTAGTTTTCTTTTTTTCTCATTAATCTTAAACAGTAGTTGGCAAGCTTTTTCTCTAAAAAGCCACATAGCAAATAGTTTAGGCTTTGCAGACCAAACAATCTCTGTTGCAAACTCTGCCAGTATAGTATAAAAGCATCCATGGATGATATATAAACATATGGCCCTGGCTGTGTTCCAGTTAAACTTTATTTATAAATACAGGTGGTGGCCAAATTTAGTGCATCAACAGTACTTTATTGACTCTTGACCTAAAGTTCAGCCAAAATCTATTTAAGCATGAGATGTAAGAGAAAATCCTGCCCTTCTTAAGCTGTGTGTTTAAACACACACGCTCTCAGGTTGGTTCCCCAGGTAAAAAATCAAGTAGGATGTGAAGATGATGGTGGGCATTTCTTCTGACCAACAGCTTTGATAGCTCTTAGCCACAAGCCTGGGCTGGCTTCACTGATCAGCTATACTCGTGAGGGCAATGTCTCTGACTAGTGGCACAGGTAGCCCTAGCTGCTTCCCAAAGAAGCCAACACACAGATGATGGTTCTTGTGGTCAACGAGGAGCTTGTCATGTTGGTAAGAGTTTCTACCTAGCAAATGGCCCATTTGTCTGAAAAGAGACATCACAGGTTTTTGAGACAATAAGAAGCTAAAGAATTTTGGTTGAAGAAGTAGCAACTGAAGCAGGTCTATGGTTTTAGGAGGCTTGACTTGTGAAATGATATGCATTCATTACATGCCAAGACCCTCTTCTCAACTCGTGGGGAGCAAGCACCCTTATGTCCAATGTCCTTCACGTGGGGACATGACCGCCATATGCAATGGATAACGAGTCCCTGCTAGTCCACCCACAGCACAAGAGGTGGAGGCGAACTCTAGTTTTATTTTCTTCTTTTTCCCTATCTACATTTTCTTACTTTTCTACAATGATTATTGTTTTCAATTCTCTATTATCATTAGAGATGAGATGGAGAACAAATGACTGAAAATAAACCACAGGAGAAGAACTGCATGGGTGAAGTAGCCCCTGGCCTACTTCAGAAGGGCATCCTGTCCTCCTCATCATTGTTCTGAAGGCCCTTCAGAGGAGGGACTTGAGTTCCCTGGCTCTGATGTGACTTTTAATCATACTAAGCAGTCTGGCTGTTACACCTATTGCTACAATGCAAATTAGAGGGGCTCCACTATCTAATTTTCAGTGATAAGTTAGAAGACAATTTTTATATGATTCACCACCGAATGTATAATTCAGTGGTGTGTGTGTGTGTGTGTGTGTGTGTGTGTGTGTGTGTGTGTATATTTACAGAATGTACAACCATCATCACAATCAATGTTAGAACATTTTCATCAACCCAAAAGGAAGAACATTTTCTTCAACCCAGAAGGAAAACTTACACCCATTAGTACTCACTCCTCATTCCTTCCTGCCATTACCCTAAAACAATGACTAATCTACCTTCTGTTTCTATCCATCCTGGTCATTATAAAGTGGTATCCCCTTGTGGTTTTATTTTATATTTCCATAATGACTATGACGTTGAACATCATTGTAATATGATTATTAGTCACGTATGTATATTTGTAGAAATGTCTATACAGATCTTTTGGCCCAATGTTTTTAAGTGAAAATATGCAGCCTCAGTGGAAAGCCACTGATTAGAGACAAGAAGTTTCAGTGAAGTTCCGTGTTTTGTTTCTTTCTTATTTATTACTTATTTATATTCTACCTTATTCTTGAAAGGAATTCAGCCTTCTGGCAAGAATTAAAAGTGAAAGCCAAAAAAGTAGGGGTGAGAAAAACAACAAAATAAGGGAAAAAGTGTAATGTGGAACCTAGAATGAGACTTTAAAATGCATTACACAAGCCAGGCGTGGTGGTACACATCTGTAATCCCAGTACTTGGGAGGCTGAGACAGGAGGATTGCAGGTTCGAGGACAGCCTCAGCAAGTAGTGAGACTCTCATCAACCTAGCCTGTTTCCAAATGAAAATAAAATAGGGCTAGGCATGTAGCTTGCAGGTAGAATACCCCTGGGCTCAATCTCCAGTGCTACAAAAAAACCAAAAAAACAAAACAAAACAAAAAAAACAAAAAAAGATCTACACTTTCCAAACAAATTTAGAAAATAGGGACAGATATCACACAATGGCCACAAATGCAAATATTCTTAGCAATTAGACCAAAGGGGAATATGTGCGGGTGGTCTCACAATGAGAACAGTAGATAATGAAGCTCTGCCTGGGCATTTTCCATCTTGCTTCTTGATCACTGCTTTCCTACATCTAAAGGCCATTACCAAATCTAGTTTAAAAATACAAAGAAAGGCCAGGTGTGGTGGCGCATGCTTGTAATCCCAGTACTTGAGAGGCTGAGACTGGAGGATCTGGGTTCGTGGCCAGCCTCAGCTACTTAGGCCCTCTGCAATAGAAAGATCCTGTTTCAAAATAAAGACTAAAAATAGGGCTAGGAATGTAGCTTGGAGGTAGAATGCCCCTGGGTTTAATCCCTAGTACCACAAAAAAAAAAAAAGTAAAGTCTAAGGAATCAAAGAAAGCCCTTTCAGAATGTGTAAAAACAAAAGCCACATGGCAAATCCCATTTTAAAAAATATTATGGAGCCGGGCGTGGTGGTGCACGATTGTAATCCCAGCATTCGGGAGGCTGAGACCGGAGGATCCGGGTTCTCGGCCAGCCTCAGCTACCTAGTGAGGCACTCCGCAACTTAGTGAGACTCGGTTTCAAAATAAAGAATAAAAAATAGGGCTGGGGGTACAGCTCGGAGGTAGAATGCCCCTGAGTTCAATCCCCAGTACCACAAAAAAATAAAAAATAAAAAATATTATGGTCCCCGTAATCTGCATGTTGTGATATTTTGTTTGTCCATAAAAGCAACTTTAGACCAAATAAGAAAATACAAATTCTCTCCTCATTTAAAAAAAAAAATAGAACATTAAGTAAACAATGTTGAGATGACATATCCAAGTCTTCCCTCCACCTCCATTGCCACCTTGGTTACCCCTGTACCTGAATCTGTCTGTTGCTGGGGTGGTCTCCATGTTAAATTCGGCCACTGGCACTCCCCTCGCGGCCACCTGGGGGGCAAACATGGCGGCTGGGTAGACCACAGAGGAAGTTCCCACCTGCAAAGCAAATGCATGGAAAGGGACAATGACCGCACTACGGAGAGAAGAAACACTTTTACGGAAAAAATTACATAAATTCAGGTAGGTCTATGGTCATAGGTGTGAAAAAAGCTAAGCCGGATGAGATCAAGTGGAGGGTGTCCACGTAACACATAGAAAGGAGGTGTCCTTTTGATCAATCACTAGATTTGGGAAGAACATGCCATACAAAAAGGAGGGTCATGTAAGTGGACACAGTGGCAAAGAAATGACCCAGTCAACATGTTTTGGGATATGGTTCTGCAGGTTACACAAATTATCCATGTTCTTTATTTTAAGGTAGGAAATACAAAGAAAAAACATACGCATGTCACCATAATCCTCCTACGTAGCCCAAGATAGCCACTTGTTAACATTTTGATATGTATCCCTGCAGGTTTTTCCTTATACAAATATACTTACTTATAAACATCCTTTATAGGAATGGAAAGACCAGAGCATGCTTGTAAACCAACTTTTCTCACTGAACAATCATCGTGAACACTGATATTATGTTTGACATTGGGAGGCACTCAATGAAATATTGGCTAAATACACCCACAAGAAAGTACCTCTGCTTTTAAAGGCATTTTAAGGAAATTTTGAAATTTGTATATACTTTTTCCAATTTATTGCACTTCCCGGAAATGTATACTGAGAAATAATTTGAAGAGCATATACTAAGATTTATATCTAAGGATATTCACTAAAGCATAGTTTAAAATATCAAAATTTGAAACAGTTCAAATGCCCAGTAATAGAGGGTTAGCTAAATATATCAGTTTATATCCATATAATAGAAAATCATGCAGTCAATTAAAGAATGATATAAACTAAGTGTGGTGGCACATACCTATAGTCTCAGGACTTGGGAGGCTGAGAAAGGAAGATCACAGGTTTGAGGCCAGCCTTAGCAACCTAGAGAGACCCTCAGCAACTTAGAGTCTGTTTCAAAATAAAAAAAAATACTTCTACACTGTTGGTGGGATTGCAAATTAGTGTAGCCACTATGGAGATCAGTGTGAGGATTCCTCAGAAAACTGGGAATGGATCCATCATATGACCCAGTTATACCACTCCTGGGTATCTTTCCAAAGGGGCTGAAATCAGAGAACTATAGTTATATATGCATACCCATGTTCATAGCAGCACAATTCACAATAGCCAAATTATGAAATCAATCTAGGTGTCGATTAACAGATGAATGGATTACAAAATTATGGGGTATCCACACAATGGAATTTTACTCCGCAATTAAGAACAAAATTATGTCATTTGCAGGAAAATGGAAGGACCTGGAGAACATTATGTTAAGTGAGATTAGCCAGTCACAGAAAGTGAAGGGTCATATGTTTTCTCTAATATGTGGAAGCTAGGGACTAATGGGGATACCAGAGGGACTTCAGACAATGGAGGAGAAACCCCAGTGGAACCAGGTAGGTGGTCTAGGGGAAGGGGAGAGGCAAGAGTGAGAATTATTGAAGGAATTGCTACCATGGGTTTTGTGTAAGTATGTAAAAATATCAATGTCAATCTCAGTACTCTGTGTGGAGAAGGGGTGGAGCACCAAGTACTGAGTGTATGCATGTCACTCTCAACATTATTTATATTATGATGTGACACTATAATGCACACCAATAGAAGCATAAAAAAATAAAAATAAAAACAATCTTTAAAAAAATTGGAGTTGTAGCTCGGAGGTAGAATGCCCCTGGGTTCACTCCCTAGAACCAAAAGCAACAAAAAAAGTGATACAGATTTGGATGTTCTGACATGGAATATGCTAAGTGAATAAAACAGGTTCAGAGAATGCAAATCATTAACTCGATTTTTAATTGCAATCAATGTGTGTGCATCTACATAAGGTCTAGATCAGAGGTGGGCCGACATTTTCCAAAAAGGGTTACACAGTCAATTTTGTAGACTTTGCAGGTCATTGGTCTATGTCACAAGGACTCCACTCTGCCCTTAGAGTGAAGGCGCCCACAGCGCCCACAAGAGCGGCCGTCATCTATCTTCTAATTCTACTTCATTCACAAAACAGGCTGCAGACCAACTTGGGCCTGCAGGCTGCAGTTTGCTCCCCCTCCCCCAGTCTAGAAGAAAACATACCAAAATGCTAACAGTGACTATTTCTGGATGGCACAAGTATGGGTGATTTATTATTTATTTATTTTTTGGTACTGGAGATTGAGCCCAGAGGCATTCTACCTCTGACCTAAACCTCCAGCCCTATTTTATTTTATTTTGAAACAGGGTCTCACTAGGTTGATGACAGTCTCACTACTTGCTGAAGCTGTCCTCGAACCTGTGATCCTACTATCTCAGCTTCCCAGTCTATGGGTGATTTATAACTTTCTTTTTATAATTTGACTTGTTTGTATTTTATTGACAAAATTTAATAATGAGCATGTATTATTTTTAAAATCTGAATTGATAATATGTTCCTTTTTTTTTTTCAGGACTGGAGAGTGAACTCGGGCATTCTACCTCTGAACTACACCCCTGGCCCTATTTTTTTATTCTTTAATTTGAAGCAGGGTCTCATTAAGTTGTGGAGAGCCTCACTAAGTAGCTGAGGCTGGCCACAAACCTGCAATCCTCCTGTATCAGCCTCCCAAGTACTAGGATTACAAGTGTGCACCACCATGCTCAGCTTGTATATGGTGTTTTTTTTGTTTTGTTTTGTTTGTGTGTGTGTGTGTGTGTGTGTGGTACTGGAGATTGAACTCAGAGGCATTCTACCTCTGAGCTATACCCCCAGCCCTATTTTTTATTCTTTATTTTGAAACAGGGTCTCACTAAGTTGCGGAGGGCCTCACTAGGTAGCTGAGGCTGGCCGCAAACCCAGATCCTCCGGTCTCAGCCTCCCAAATGCTGGGATTACAAGCATGCGCCACCACACCGGCTGCATGTGGTGGTTTTTTAAAGATGCTCAAGATATGGTGTCAAATAGTTTCATATTTTAAGCTCAATTCTTATTCACTGTTTCTTAGTTTTTCTGTAGGACACCAAAACACCTTTCTACACACATCTTTCAGGGTGGAGGAAACAACAGCAAACTCTACTCCTGTCTTCAGTGCCTCATAGAATCCTCAGGATTAGGGACGCCGTGACCTACCACTAGACACAAGTCACAGGCAGCGAGCTCTCGGTCCACCTCCTCCAGAACGGCAGGGTCCAGGTTCTCTCCAAACCACACCACGTGGGGTCGCAGCAAGCCCCCGCACCCTGCTTCCTCACACCTGGAAGAATGCGATCCTTAGGCCACCCCCAGCCAGGCTGGCAGGTAGAGCACCCAGGAGCATATGAAGACGGCTGGGCCACCCCGAACCCAGGGTGTCCAGGTGGGTCACGGCTGACCCTTCTTTCCCCCATATGAACTTGTCCTGGATATGAAGTGCGAAGTTGAGCTATCCTGTGACGTTTGTATCTGTTTCTGTCCTCTAAGCTGTGTGGACGTGTTTCAGATGAGAGTGGCCTTCTCTTACTAAAAAGCTCTGTCTTTCCCAGTTACCCCACTACACTCACTGGCACGATTGTGCCCACAGTTGCCTGGGCCTGGGTGTAACACTGGCCTCAGTTTGTCTCCAGCACTTGAACCATCCTGTAATGCCATCAGTGGCCTTTGGGTTTTTTCCTCAGATACGCTTCTTTCTTGAGACCTGCCTAGAGCCAAGCTCTCCAGGGTCTATTACCAAAACCTCGCATCCTTCACTCCTCCTACCTGTAGGTCATCTTACATGTGGAAGCCCCCAGAACTCCCTATCTTCTCAAAACTTTAAAATTTTGTAATGAAAACCCTTATAAGGAAGATAAAAATACTGTGGTTAAAATAAACCTGAGAAGTGTTAACATATTTTAACCACTTTTTAGAAAGCAATAATGTACTTTAACATATTAAATGCTCTGAGAAGTCCCACAGTAAAGCAAATATATTTTAATTTTATTTAATCTAATGCTTCTATATTTATTTGAGCACATGACATCTTTTTTTTTTTTTTTCAAGTAATGCCTACTAACACCACATGGGTTACATTATTCTATGAAACACTTAGAGGCATCATTTCAATGTCTAGTTTTGAAAAACTGATGTAAATTTTTTATAGGGTTTTTATTATTATTAAAATTATCTATTAAAAAATCTGTTTGGAGCCGGGCATGGTGGCGCACGCTTGTAATCCCAGCATTCGGGAGGCTGAGACCAGAGGATCCGGGTTCGTGGCCAGCCTCAGCTACCTAGTGAGGCCCTCCGCAACTTAGTGAGACCCTGTTTCAAAATAAAGAATAAAAAATAGGGCTGGGGGTGTAGCTCGGAGGTAGAATGCCCCTGAGTTCAATCTCCAGTACCACAAAAAAAAAAAAAAAATCTGTTTGATCCTGTGATTTCTTTGCAAAACCTTTACTGCCTCCCTAACTTTTGATTAATAGTACTGAGGACAAGGAAAAGAAAAAAAAAAGTGGAGGATGAGAAGAAGGAGGTCAGCAGCTAACATTTATTGACTAATTACAGGAAGCTGGTATCTGTGCTTCCATGCATTGGGTAACCATCTGTCATGTAACAGTTTTAGGAACTTTTCAGATTTCAAATTATCCACCAGAAAACAAAGTAAAAAGGGACTGGAGCTGGGCATGGTGGACATGCCAGTCATCCCAGCTACTCCCGAGGCAAAGGGTAGGATCGCTGGGGCCCAGGAGTCTCTGGCCAGCCTGGGCAACACAGTGAGACTTGACTCTAAAGTGGGGGGAGGGCTGCAGAGAAGATGCTTGCTTGGTTGATCTCTTGGCCTCATGGGTCAGGGCTAGTTTCTACATTTGTGTCGAGAGCCTTCTTAGAATTCACACTGAGATTATCATCTTGGACTAGCTCTATTGCTGTCCGCAAGCAGACAAATTCCAAGGGACCTGGTGTCATCTTTAAGGTACAGTCTTTGATGTCCTCTCCACCCAGTAATGTTTAGTCCCTCCTTCCTCCAAGCTTGTCACAAGTCTGCCTCACCGACTTTCCTCATTGTAACTCGTGACAATTGTTAGCTTCTGTGTTTGAGTAACTTTTATGATGCCTTGTCTAAAGTTTCTATAAAAGTAAGGTGCTGGCTACAGATGGGCAGGAGAATTATCTATCTCCTCCCAGACCCCTCAATTATTAAATTCTCTTAAAATTATTATATCAGGCTTCATGTCATTGTCGTGTGAGAAGACTATTGTCAGGAAGCTGCCTTGGGCAGCACCTTCTGTGGCAGGAACCACAGAATAATTTTCAGGGAGCTGCACGAAGCAGCAACTTTCTGTGGTGGGACTCAAAGCAAGCAGCATCTGTTAGAGCCCGTGATATAGCTGTACACTCGTATATTTAAGAGACATTTCACTAATAAATCTTTAGGTTTTGAGTCCTACTGTTCTTTTCTTTTACAATCTGGAACACCAAATGTCAATCAAAGTTTGGTTTTTTTTACCCACCGGGGAAGTTTCTCAACTGGAATTCTGGCATCTTCAGTTCCAGGCTCGGGGGCACTGAAGTGAATATTAGAAAAGAAAGAAAGCCATCGGTACAATCAAAGAACAAAGAAATAACATAAGGCCGAGGTACGTGTATTTGCTTGGCAGTATATGGTACAAATGCCTAACTAATGCATGCTAACGTGGAAGGGTACTAGAAGGATGGACTCCAAATGACAATTTAAGAGACAGAATTGGAGCAGGGGAGAGTTGGGAGTGACCAGATGTGCTCGGGGGAGTTCCATGACTTACCTCCTGCTTCCTCACCATTTGAATCTTCTGCAATCACATTACATTAGTATATTACTTAGATGAATTTGTACTGTCCTAAAGTGGCTAAGGAGAATTTTTCTCAATATTTTGAGTCCATTTTTGAGTTTTTTCCTAATTATAACAATAATACATATTCATAGTAGAAATGTTGGAAAACTCAGAATGGCATAAAGAAATGAAAATTAGCCACAATCCCTCTACTTCTGATACTGTTAACATTTTATTCTATTTCCTTCTGGTCTTTTAGATAATACATGGATACATAAACATGGAGTATGCACATGTGTTTAAATAAAAAGTTGCGATCACATGGCATAGAGTTTGGCATCCTACAGTTTTTACTTAATATCCAAATTGTGAGCAAAGTATTTCTTTTGTCTGTACTATGTCTAGTCTTACTTCCCATAAATGAAGATTCAATTTCCTCACATTTATGTTCAAACTAAAGTAGGAACCAGCATATGTTTAGTCTGTAGTGCAATGTCATTACCCTTTTCCTGATAAAGCTGGACAAATTGGGCTCTTGTAATTCTCAACCACAGCTCCACAAGAGGTGCATCGAGTTTTAAATAAGGTACCTGAAAAACACATGTGCAGCAAGTCCAGAATTCAGTATAATCACGAGCAATTCTCTCCATGTTGAAAAGGTGTGAGGAGCATTCCTCAAAGACCCATGTGTTAAGTAAAAGCTTGGTCCTCAGCTTGGTGCTACTGGCAAGTGGTGGAGTCTTTAGGAGGTGGGGGCTAGAGAGGGAAAGTTAGGTCATTGCGGGGGGTTAGTGGGACCCTCCCTGGCCCCTCCACTTCCTCCCTCTTTGCTCCCCAGCTGCCATACGATGAGCCACTTGCTCCACATGTGCTCCCTGCTAGGACATGCTGCCTTGCCACAAGCCAATAGGTCTGCCTGACCATAGACTGAAACCTATAAAACTGTGAGCCAAAATAAACCTTTTCTCTTTTTAAGTTGATTACCTCAGGCATTTTGTTACACTAATAGAATGCTGTCTCTTGTTACTGGCTGGCTAGACAACAGATGTGACACAGTTGTCGTGCTGGCACAAACTTGTTGAGTAACACTAGTGAGTAGGGTGGTTCCCCTGTCGCTGGAGTGCCACAGGGGATCAGTGCGCCCCTGGGTGGAGTGCCACAGCATCCTAGGGAAGGACAGTGCCCGTGGAAGCTGGGGCTGCACGTGTGGTTTAAGTCTGCTTCCCTCACCGTGGATTTCCAGAAGGTTCTTCGTGCCAGCCCTGCGGTGCAGCTCGTCGATGTTCTGGGTGATGATCATGAGCCGCCGGCCCTGGGCACACAGCCGGGCCTCACACTCAGCCAGGGCCAGGTGCCCGGGGTTGGGCTCCTTGGTCAGCACGACCTCACGCCGGTAGTGGTAGAATTCCCACACCTGCGACGGGTTTCGGGCAAAGGCCTGTGGGGTGGCCAGGTCCTGAGGGAGAGGAGGTGGGTCAGGGAGGGGAGCTGCAGCCAGGTGCCAAGCTGCTCAAGACACGAGGCGGGCCACATCTTCTTTAGGTTCAGACTGTGAGGCACGAGCTGCGAACCTGGACCTGGGAGAAGTGGCTCTTTTCACCCTGAAGACAGAGCAAGGTCACTGGCCCCCCAGGCAGCCTGGAACACAAGCAACATGGGAGGCCGGAAGGCATGTCGGGTGGAATCTGCTTTTTCACAGAGCCCTAGAATGCATGAAGTCAATATTATTTTGAGGTACGCTCAGGAAAAACATGAAATGCAAAATGCCCAAGTGACGTACAACGGTCATAACTGAGAAACTCGGTTTTTATAACTCTAACTAGAACTATGTGCACACACACACACACACACACACACATACATACAACTACACATACATATATACATACAAATGTACACATCTATATACAACTACAAAAACATGCACTATACATACGCAAACTATACACACATACAACTACACACATGCATATACACAACACACACATATATACATACAACTACACATACACACAACTACAGACATAAATACATACAACTACACAAATACATACGACACATCCAGGCATGCAAAAAACAGCATATATATTAAGAGAATATCAAAGTATCTGTACTTTAAGGTATGAGTGCTCTTCTAGAAAAGACCAGTCTCCCCTCTGGTGAACAGACAACACAGGGCTGTCTGGGGCTGGAGCGGATGGGAAGGACACAAGGAGCACCTGACCAGTGACCAAAGCATTCTACATCTTGCTTGTGGGGATGGTGTTGTTAACTCGGGTGCACACACCTTTCAAAACTCAGCGAACTGTACACACGATATATATATGTGCATTTTTTTTCCATGTAAATCCTGCCTCCAGAATGCTAAGTTTAAAAAGCTGTGTGATGCTAGCCAGGCGTGGTGGCACACGCTTGTAATCCCAGCATTCGGGAGGCTGACACCAGAGGATCCAGGTTCACGGCCAGCCTCAGCTACCTAGTGAGGCACTCCACAACTTAGTGAGACCCTGTTTCAAAATAAAGAATAAAAAATAGGACTGGGGGTATAGCTCGGAGGTAGAATGCCCCTGAGTTCAATCCCCAGTACCGCAAAAAAAAAAAAAAAAAAAAAAAAAAAAAAAAAAAAAAAAAAAAAAAAAAAAAAAAAAAAAAAAAAAAAAAAAAAAGAAAAGAAAAAGAAAAAGCTGTGTGGTAGCCAGGCATGGGGATGCATGCCTGTAACTTGGGGATGGTCAGACAGGAGGATTGTAGGTTCAAAGCCAGCCTCAGCAACATACCGAGGCCCTGAGCAACTCAGCAAGACACTGTTTCCAAATAAAAAATAAAATAGGGCTGGGAGTGTAGCTCAGAAGCAGAATGGCCTTCAGTTCAATCCCAGCACCACCCCCCCTCCTCCACCACCACACACCCACATGGCAGTGTGGTTTCTCTGCCAAGGAGGAGCGTCCCACGTTCATGGGTGTGCACTTGGCCAAATGCCAGGCCCCCCTTCTCCCACGTCCTGACGTTAGCCTTGCCTTTGTGAGCACATCGTCAGTGTGGCAGATGATCCGTCTGGACCCTGTACCCCTTCCCTCCTGCTCGCCACACAGGGGCCTGGAGCTGTTCACAGGGGCACTGAGCTGTGAACTCAGGGCCTTGGAAAGGACTGGCATCGAACACTCTGTTGACGTCTTTGCTTGCCCACAAGCTCTGAGCCACCGCTGTCACTGGGAACACCCTCCTCCCGCTCCTCCTGGGGTCCTGGGACCTGCCACCCCTGCTGCTGCTGTCCAGGAACGCCCTCTCAGGGACCCTCTTTCTTGCTGTACCCTTGTGGCCCTCAGCTCCTTCTTCTTCTCCTTTGCCTTTATGAGGGATCCCCAGGCCTGGCAGGTGACAAAACTCCAAACATCTGCCGACCTCAGATACACAATAGAGAAAGAGGGGCAAGCCCATGAGCCTGCATTCAATGAGAAATTACCTACTAAACTTGGAAGTCATGTATTGAAATAATAATTTATGACTGTCTTCATTCAGCCAACAAAAATCTATTAAATATCTATAATACGCCAGAGCATAAGATGTCTGGGCCGGGAACAGCACAATGAATAAAGCAGACAAAATTCCCTGTTCTCTAAAACTAAGAATTCCCCAAGCCAGGGGGATGGGAAGGGACAGAAGGCAAAGGTCATGAAGGAATATTCTAGAGGGACGGTGCTACAGGTTGGATCTGGAGTGTCCTCCCGCCAGGGCCCCTGGTAGAAGGCTTGGTGCCCAGCTTGGCACTGCTGGGAGGTGGTAGAAGACCTAAGGGGGGGGTGGAGGGCGAGGCTTTAGGTCACTGGGGCATATCCACGAAGGGGGGACTGTGGGACTCTGATCTCTTTTTCTCGTTTGCTTCCTGGACATGAGGCGAATGGCTTTGCTCTGCCGTGTGCTTCCCATACCCCCTTCCATGATGTGCTGCCTCGCCACAGGCCCAAAAGCAGCACAGCCCAGCAGTCATGGACTCAAACCTCAAACTGTGAGCCGCAATAAGCCTTTTCTAAATTCTTTATGCCAGATGCTTGTTACAGTTGCAGGAAGCTGAGACACAGAGAGAAAATTCCTGTGTCATAGACTGAATCATACACTTAAAAGTGGTGAGTTTTAGCTGAGCGTGATGGTGCACACCTGTAATTCCAGTACCAAAGAGGGTGAGAAAGGAGGGTTGCAGGTTCAAGGCCAGCCTCAGTAACATAGCAAGACTCAGCAACCTAGTGAGGCCCTGTTTCAAAATAAAAAAGCTGGGAATGTAGCTTGGAAGTAGAATGCTCCTGGGTTCAATCCCCAAAAGAAAGAAAGAAAAGTGAGTTTTGCTGTATGTATATCTCAATAAAAACTGAAATAAAAAAACCAGATCCATACCCTCACAGAACTTATATTCTAATGGCCTTCATATAAATGTTTAAATACCAAGCTCTAAGTCTTCAATGATTCAACTTTAGTTTTAATATAAACATTTCATAGAAACTTCAAAAATGCATAATTATCTTTAGAAAAGCAAAGAATTGTGCTAATCAAGATGTTCTGATTCTACTTTCATATGATTACTAGAAGAAATTTACTGTGTGTGTGTGTGTGTGTGTGTGTGTGTGTGTGTGTTTATGTGTGTTACTGGGGATAGAACCACCCAAGGACATTCTGAGCTATACCCCTGGCCCTTTTTATTTTTTTGTTTTGAAACAGGGTCTGACTAGGTTGCTTTGAATCTCACTAAGTTGCTGCATCTCGCTAAGTGGCCTAGAACCTGAGATCTTCCTGTCTCATCCTCCAAAGTCCTGGGATTACAGGTAGGTACCACTATGTTGGCTAAGAAATATAACTTTTATCTGAATCAATGCAACCTATTCACATCTACAAGGTAAAGAAAGTGACTGCTTTGCCTAAACCTGAGATCTTTATCATGGGGACTTCAGGCTGATGCCCACACAAATCAACAGAACAAAAAGGTCAATGTTAATTTCAAAACGTGTCCCTCTGGGTTTCAGGCACTGGTATAGGTTCTGCGTCAAACTCTTTATGGATTCATTCAGAAAAGCCTTTCAATGTCCTGGAAACATTACTCACCTGAGCTTGCCATTTCCTCCAGTATCCTCCAGCTCCTCTGAAAGTCGGAATCCCACTTTCCGCACTAATGCCAGCCCCCGAGATGACCACAATGTGTTTTGCCTTCGCAAAGCACTTCCGGAAATCTGCCATGTCTAAACAGAGAGTGAAATCCGTATTAAGCCAGCATACCACTGGGGATTCCTATCCCATATCAATTGCCTATATTTGAAACTTGACCTTGTATGAAATTATACTTCAAGATACACAAATCAAAATCACTTTGGTACCATGAAGTCACCACCTCGCGTGGCCTGGTGGGTGAGTGTACAGCGTCTTACAGAAGCAGGGGCTTTCGCAGCCACACTGCTGCCTTCTGGTAAAACCCACCCCAAACCCTGCCAGCCAATCATGCTAAAGTCCTGGCTAACACACACCCCTTTCAGAGAGACTGGTGAGAAAAATAAGTTCTACCTGGAGATTAAAGCTGCTCAGCACATTGGAATTTGGGAAAAAGAAACTCAATCTGGGTGGATTAGAAATTCTAATCTGATTTAATCTGCTAGTACTTTTCTACAAACTACTTAGATAACTCCTGGTTTCAAGCCCTATGAACGTCTCTAAGCACTTCAAGGTTCACCCGTATAACTATCCCTAGTCTGGAAGGTCTCTTGCACGCCTCAGGGACACTCTATCATTTCCTGATAAATATATCTCTGAGTATGAGTGACTTCTATTAAGGTATCACATTAAGCAACTTCTACAAACGAAAAAGTTAAAACTGGTTCTTAGAAAACAGGATGCAAAATTCAGTAATGTTAATGCAATTCAAAATCTCTTTAAAAATACATTTTCTGGGGCTAAGAGGACAATTCAGTGGCAGAGCGCTTGCCTAGCATGTATAAGCCCTAGTTTCCATCCCCAGCACTGAAAACAAACAAACAAACAAATCATGTTTGAGGAACTTGAATGCAAACAGTCTGGGAGAAGCAACAAAACATCCAAGGTGAACTTTACCTGGGTAGTAAGAGAGTAGCTCTGACCCTGTCTGGAATGGACTTGTCCGAAAGAGAATAGGACAGGGTGGCTTTGTCCAAATTCTTGCCTGACACCTACTTTGATACAGATGTCCCCTGACCTGTAGGAATGCTGGGGAACTTCTCAGCCACTGGAGAGGAGATAGATAGAGAACGAAGCACGACTTGCCTGAACTTGGACGCGCCATTGTTAGACAAATCTTGCTTTGAGCGGAGGCTGGAGGCTTCAGTCCATAACACAGCTGGGAAATTAATCGGCTAGGGCCAATCAGAAGAGGTCTCATCAGGTTCTCTTTCAAGTACTAGTTCTCCAGGTGGGCTTTAAGAAAAATCAGAAAACATAATAGAAACAATCAGAAAATATTCAAGTGTGTGTGTGTGCGTGTGTGTGTGTGTGTGCATGAATGTGTTGTTAAGGACATTCTTGCATATTTGTGCATATATGCAGATGCTCCTTAACTTACAATGGGGTTGTGTCCCATTGTAAAAATATTGTGAAAAGATTGTTAACTACAGATGCATCTAACCTGCAGAACATCACAGCTTAGCCTGGCCCATTTTAAACGTGCTCAGAACATTTAACCCTGGCCTACAGCTGGGCAAAATCACCCAACACAGAGGCCCTTCTGTAATAAAGTGCTGACGGCCCCATGTGATTTATTGAGTGCGGTACTAAATGTGAAAAACAGCACCATGGTAAAGCAGCAAGATCATAAGTGGAATCTTCATGAGTAAAGCTGTCTACACAGATAAGAATGCTCTTAACCAAAACCTTCAGTGATCTTCATGATAGCCACCTCTGAGCTGGCTGTTTTCAATTTGTGTTTTCTAGTACTCCTCAGACGTCCAGAGCTTCACCTAGTTAGAAATGCAAAGCTTCAGGTGCCGCCCCAGACCTCGTGATCCTGGTGTGTGTGTGTGTGTGTGAGAGAGAGAGAGAGAGACAGAGAGAGAAACAGAGAGAGACAGAGAGAGAAATATTATTTGTTAATTGAAAAAATTTAAATGATGGTAAGAATATTACAAAGGAACTGCAAAAACCTTCATAAGGTGTTCAATCAATGTGTGTGTGTGTGTGTGTGTGTGTGTGTGTGGCACTGGAGATTGAACACAGGGCCATTCTACCTCCAAGCTACACCCCCAGCCCTATTTTTTATTTTTATTTGGAAACAGGGTCTCACTAGGTTGATAAGAGTCTCCCTACTTGCCGAGACTGTCCTGGAACCTGCAATCCTCCTGTCTCAGTCTCCCAAGTACTGAGATTACAAGTATGTCCCACTATGCCGGCTTAATCAACATATTCTGGACACCTATGAGCTACATAAATGCAACATCCTAGTCCCCAGGTGTTGACTCTGGCCGACTCTATGCTCCGTCCCCTCCAGCAACCAGTACCTTGCTAAACCTAATGGTCCAGCCTCTGACCTAGGCGATGACCTCTCTGCGTCCCCTGGCTTCCACCTCCCCATCCTCTCCTGGTTCTCCTCCCTACCTCTCTGGACCCCACTCTGGATATCCTATTATCTCAAAGCCCCAGACTGCACCCCTAACCCCATGTAAAACAGCGGCCCCCCCCCCC
>PVLC010000518.1:0-12928 GCA_004027655.1 Graphiurus murinus | reverse complement strand
GGGGCTCGGGGGTCACAGCGGCCCTCCAGGCCCACTGGCCGGCAGGATTACTTTCCAACCTCGTGTCCTTGTGTCTCCCTTGTCCCTCTGGCTGCAGCGACCCCCTCGCTGTGCCCAGATGACCTCCGGCCTAGGCACAGGCCGCAGCCCCATCCCGGGAACCCGGGTGCCCTGGTGCAGCGCCTTCCTCCCGGCCTGCAGCTCATCTGGGGGAGCTCGGGACTGAAGCCCGCCCCCTAGGTCCCCCCCTCCACCTTCTCCTGCGCCTGCGCTGTCCTCCTCAGTCCCCGGTGCCCCCGCCTTAGTCCGCGGACGGCACCCCGCTGCGCCTTTCCCGCGCGCCTCCCTCGGTCCCCAGAGTCTCCTCCACCCGAGACCACGCATGCGCACCGCGGGCGGGCGCACCTCGCGCGATCGAGCCGGCCGGTGCACCCCCAGACGACCAGGGCCTGCCCTGGGGTGCATCGCCGGGACCCCAGCCCCAGCCTTGGAGTCCGGGCTCAGCTCCCGCGTGGACGCACCTGCACCGGGCGGAGGGCGGGCGCGGGGCGGCGCTGGAGCTGGACGGGGCTGCGGGCGGAGGCCTCGGCGTCCGGGCAGGCTGCAGCGGCCCCTGCCGGAGACCTAGACCCCTGCCCGGCTCGGAGCCGGCGGGTCCCGGTTGAGCGGGTGGTCTGTTACTTTTTCTTTTTCTGTTTTTGGGGGGTGGGTGGGTGGATGGGCTACTGGGTTGGAAGACGGTGCGGTGACTTGTTTTATCTTCCTGAGCTTCCAAGTTTTACTCCATTGCCCAAGATAAGTTGTGAATTACCGTCAGCTTTGCTAGCTGGATCACACTTCTGGACAGAGTTTCATGTGTTAGAGTAATTTTCTTTGAAACCATTTTATTTTTGTGGTACTGGGAATTGACTTTTTACCTCCGAACCAAACCCCTAGCCTTGTTTTTTCGTTCGTTTTTTTGTTTATTTGCGGTACCAGGGACATTCTCCCTCCGAGCTACATCCCCAGTCCTATTTTTTTATTCTTTATTTTGAAACAGGGTCTGTCTAAGTTGCTGAAAGCCTCACTAAGTAGCTGAGACTGGCTGTGAACATGTGATCATCCTGTCTCAGCCTCCTAAAATACTGGGATGACAGGCATGCGCCACCATGCCCGGCTTCCTATTTCTATTTTTTAAATTTAAATTTTTTTCTTTTTTCTTTTTTTTTTTTTTTTGTGGTACTGGGGATTGGACTCAGGGGCATTCTACCTCCGAGCTACACCCTCAGCCCTATTTTTTATGCTTTATTTTGAAACAGGGTCTCACTAAGTAACTGAGGCTGACCTTGAACCTGTGATCCTTCTGTCTCATCCTCCCAAGTACTTGGATTATAAGCGTGCACCACCACGCCTGGCTATTTTTTATTTTGAAACAGGGTCTCACTAAGTTGCTGAGGCTAGCCTTGAACCTGAGATCCTCCTGTCTCAGCCTCCCAGTACTTGCGTTCATCACCACGTCGGGCTTGAAACACTATTTTAAATGATGGTGAGTTGGTTCTCAGGCTAGTCCACCCAAACCTCTCTAACCTGTAGATGAATGCAGCCTGCCCTACTTTGCAGTTGCATTGTAGGAATGCCGGTGCCTGGGATCTGGGGACTTCTTTTCTGATGGAGACTTACCCTTAGTACAACCTTTCCTAGATTGGAATTGAATACAGATATGCCAATGGACCAGAAAAGAAGTGGTTGGAGAACTTGAGGGTAAAACATTTCACTTTATTATTATTTTTTAACCTAACTCAAATCTCAACCACATTCCACAGTTTGGCTGGAGATTTGCCCCACTTTGAGGCTCCTCTCACTCCCACAGGTTATCCTAGCATGTCAGAGGCTTATGGGGTCCAGGAAAATTGGCTGGGCCCTCACATTTTGCTGTTACTATTTTTTTTCTCTAACATGTGTACTGTTCTTATGCCAGGCATTTCTAAGGACTTCACATATATCGATGACTTAAATCTTCCTGATGAAATAGGTACTTTTACCCCCACTTTACAGAAGGGGAAACGGAGGCCCAGGGAGGTCAAGTAACTTCCAAAGGCACAAAGCTGTCAATCAGTAGAGCTGAGATTGGACCTAAGTGTTTGGGCTCCAGAGGCCAGGGTCCAAGCCACTGCATAGACCACCTCTCATAGTTGGGTTTCGTTGCTTTCTGTGCTTACCCTATTAGCCACTATATGTTAATCTTTTTATCATTCAGATATTTGGGGGAGGAAGGGAAAGTGAGGCCCTTATTGCAGCCTTCCATGGTCTAGGAGCCTAATATGGAGTCCTCCACCACCCACAGGTTCTGCCACTTCTGGGGCATGGTACTAAGCCCCATGTCCATAGCCCTGAACCCTCTCCGTTCTCCCAGGCTTAGAAATGGTGAAGGGTGGAGATCCAGTGTAAGGGTCAGGGGCTGGCAGCTCTCCTTGAATCTAACTTAAGACCATCAGGGGTTCACAAGAGGAATTGAAAATGGACCAATTAGGGTCCAGAGCTAAGGACCAATCAGAAGAGTGGCCGGGCTATATAAGCTAGTCTCTAGCGGGAAGTAAGGAGGAGAGGGGAGGCACGGAGAGCAGCAAGACTGGCAACAGCGACAGCAGGAGTGGCCAGAAAGAGCAGAATGCTTGCAGCCCCAGAGCTGTACCACCGCCAGCAGCAAAAGAGCAATATTTGCAGCTGCAGAGCAGGAAGAGTAGCAGCAAGAATAGCAGCAACAGCCATTTAATGGAGCCTCCAGACATGGCCCAGGGTGAGCACAAGAGTGTGGTAACCTTGTGGGGACCCCTCTCCTATGTAGGAGCCCTGCTGCCTTCCCTCGTCTACTTCTGGTTAAATGCTGTACCCTGATTCCTGTGTCTCCTGAGCTGAATTCTTTTCACTCTTTTTATGATTATATTTATTTATTTATTTGTTTATTTTTGCTACCGGGGATTGAACCTGGGGGTGCTCAACCTCTGAGCTGTATCCCATCCCCATTCTATTTTTTTGTTTTGATGGGTCTTGTTAGGTTGCTGAGAGTCTTGCTATGTTGCTGAGGCTGCCCTTGAGCCTGTGATCCTCCTGTCTTGGCCTCCCAAGTACTAGGTTAACAGGCTTGCACCATCACACCGGCTCCTTTTCACTCTTGCAGACAAGAGCTGAGGTAAGCTATATTTCTAGTGCAGAGACCTCCTCCCTCTGGCCCAATCCACAGTGGTCCCTGTCTCAGAAAAACCAACTCTCCCTGCTAGTGTTGGGGCACTTCCTCTTAGAGCATCAGCCATTACCTTTTGTTTCTTGGGATTAACTCCAGTTTAATTTCTTGTGATCTTGCCTATACAAAACAAAGGCTTGTTTCCTACTTCATAGCGACTCCCCTCATCCTTCCAGACTCAGGTCCATCACCACTTCCTGCAATAAACTTCTGACCCTGCCTTTCTCCCACCAGGTCCTTTGCCTGTAATACAGCCTCCCATAGCACCAGAGCAGTTATCCTGTCAATGTTAGAAACATTCTAGGAAGTCTGAAAATAAAAACTCGTAAGATCGAAAGTAACTTGGCAAGGCAATTTGCTTCTGCAGAAAGGTGTGCAACCCGCAGAAAGTCTGGTAAGCGAGCTGGCAGGCCATTTGGCTTTCATCCCTGATGCCATCCTGCCCCTTACCCTGATTGGTGAGGGATTGAGTTCACAACTCTGCACCATTGGCTATTCTCAGAGACAGGAATTTTGAAATAAGGTTTCAATAAAGAAAGTTTAAAGTAAAACTCTGCATTGATTGACTCACTTCTAGGACAGGCCTGGAGTTTTGAAACAAAGTTTAAGGCTTTGGAAGAATGGTCAACCAGAGGGTATATGAGCTAAAATGGCTAACATTCCCAAAGAGTTTCCAAGTGGAACAGACAGACAAGTGTACACAAGTTACAAAATAGATAACTGGGCTCCAGTTACAAATAAATGCTTAAGCTACAGTTGCAACGTGGAAAGGAGTACAGGTCTATGTAATTTTCTACTTAGAAAAGAATGTCTTTATTCCTTACCTCAGAATTTCAAATGTATGTCTATTTACTTGGTTAACGTTTCTCTCCCTGCCAAGTAGGTGTTAAATTCCCTGGAGGAAGTTTTAATTTGCATTTCTCTAAAGAATAAAAATGTTCAGCATCTTTTCATGTATATATTTTCTGTTATATCTGTTTGGTGGAGTATCTGTTCAAACATTTTGCCCTTTTTGTTTGTTTGTTTGTTTGGTACTGGAGATTGAATGATTGAATCCAGAGGTATTCTATTCTACCTCTGATCTATACCTCTGATCCTATTTTTAATTTTTTTTGTTTTGTTTTGTTTTTTTGTGGTACTGGGGATTGAACTCAGGGGCATTCTACCTCCGAGCTATACCCCCAGCCCTATTTTTTACTCTTTATTTTGAAACAGGGTCTCACTAAGTTGCAGAGTGCCTCACTAGGTAGCTGCGGCTGGCCGCGAACCAGGATCCTCAGGTCTCAGCCTCCCAAATGCTGGGATTACAAGTGTGTGCCACCACGCCCGGCTCTATTTTTAATTTTGAAACAGGATCTCACTAAGTTTCTGAGGGCCTTGCTAAGTTGCTGAGGCTGGTCTTGAATCTGTGATTTTCCTGTCTCAGCCTCTTAAGTACTAGTCTTACAGGTATGCACCACCATACCCAGCCCAAGCTCAAATTATTAATTACTTTCTTTTTCTTTCTTTCCTTTGGTGCTGGAGATTGAACCTCCAAGCTATACCTCCAACCCTATTTTATTTTTTCATTTGGAAGCAGGGGTTCACTAAATTGCTGACAGCCTCACTAAGCTGCTGAGGCTGTCCTTGAACCTGTGATCCTCCTGTCTCAGCCCTCCCAAGTACTGGGATTACAGGCATGCACCACCATGCCCAGCTTATTCATTAATTTCTTTTGTGGTTTGTGAGTTTTGTGTCCTAAGTAATTCCTATCTAAACCAAAACCACAAAGATTTTCTTATATGTTGTCTTCTAATATGGTAGCCACTAGGTAAATGTGGTTACTTAAACTTAAAATTTAACTAAAGATTTAAAAATTCAGTTCCTTAGTCACATTTCAAGTGCTCCGTAGCCATATGTGGATAGTGGCTATTGTATGGAGAAGCACAGAATTATAAAACATTTTTATCATTGCAGAAAATTCTGTTAGAAAATGTTACTAGAGAAATGTAATATTTTTCAGCGTTACATTTAGGTCTGGGATCCATTTTGACCTAAGCTCATTCTTGGCTATTTCAAAAGAAATGGAAACACACATCTACAGAAACGCTCGAAGACTAAGGTTTATAGCAGTTGTATTCTTAATTACTAAAACCTGGTGTAGTCCAAATGTCCATCAACTGTGAATGCATTAATGAATTGTGGTATAGCCTTACAATGGGATACTACTCAGTGATTAAAAAAAAAAAGAAAGAAAAGAAAAGAATGAGTAACATATACTTAGTGAAAAATGTCAGGTCAAGTGGCTACATACTATATGATTCTATTTATGTCATATTCTGGAAAAGGCAAAATGATAGGCATAAGAATTAGATCAATTGCCAGGGTGTAGAGGTTACCAATAGAGGATTGACGATAAAGGGATATAAGAAAAATTTAGGGAGGAGATAGACATATTCTTTATCTCCAGTGTACTGTGGGGTAACATGACTATATACATTTTTCAAAACTGCCCACTTAAAATTGTGAATTCTACTGCACACAAATTATACCTCAACAAACCTGACTTTTTAAAAAAATCTCTGAATAACTTATAAACCGTGAATGAGAACACAGGTTTATATCTGTTACCTATGCCCAGCTCAACAAAGTGAGCCAACACTTAGCAGTCCCCACTTGTGATCTCACAGTTTCTGTGCATCAAGAACTTGGGCTCAACTTAGCCGGGAGGTTCTGACTCATGAGGCTGTTGTCAGTCAAGATGCCAGCTGAAGTATGAACTGGGGCTGATGGATCTGCAAGTTAAGCTGCTCCACATTTTTGACCTGCAGAAACTGTGAAATAATAACTGTGCATTGTTGAAAACTGCTAAGTTTTGGGGTAATTCGTTACACAACAGTAGTAAAGCAATACAAGTACTAATAGCAGAGAGAAAATGGAAAGGGGGAGGGCCCAAAACATAGAAATAACGATGCCTGTGGGAATTTGGTAGAAAACACAGCTTCTCCCCTCTGAGCTCAGTTAGGAACCTCCCAAGCAGAAGGAGGTGTCTAGAAGGCAAGGTTCAAGAGGTGGCGCCCCCTGGTGGATTTGAAAACAGAGGCGGATGCTTGTAATCCCAGTACTAGGGAGGCTGAGACAGGAGGATTGCAGGTTCACAGCCAGCCTCAGCTACTTTGTGAGGTCCCCTGCAACTTTGTGAGCCCCTGTTTCAAAATAAAGAATAAAAAATAGGGCTGGGGGTGTAGCTTGGGGGAGATAGAATGCCCCTGGGTTCAATCCCCAGTACTGCAAGAAAAAAGAAGGAAGGCAGGAAGGAAGGAAGGAAGGAAGGAAGGAAGGAAGGAAGGAAGGAAGGAAGGAAGGAAGGAAGGAAGGAGGGAAGGAAGGAAACAGAGGAGGATAATTAGACCTAAGATGATAGAAAGCCAGGGATACTCTTGAGACTTTCCTGATATCCAGGTATTATTGGGTCCTTTGAACTTGCTCATCCAGCCTGGGTTGAGTAAGTGTAACAGAAAGTACCACCTCCAAAGACAGATCTGGTGAACTATTAGGGGGAAGGGCTCACAAAGAGAAAGAACAAGAGGTCCTGAGGATGAATTCAAGACAAAGGAAGGCATCGTGAGCAGTCGTGCTGGACTCGACTTCTGGTCTTAGGTTTGGAGGTAAGCAGTGATCCCTGGTACAACACAGTTAGCATTACTTGAGCCTAACCCTTGACGCAGATGAGTTGGGTTTGTGTAAAATTAAAGTACTTAGCTTATTAAGCTCTTTGATGCCTGAAGTCTAAGGATGTCTCCTGGAGCCTCTGAGCATATAAACCACCAAGAGCAAGAACCATAAATCACTACCCATCACACAGGAGCAGTGACATGTGGGCAGGGGGTCACCACCAATGAGCTGCAGGTGGGGATGAGTCATCTGCTGAGGTGGGCAGTGGCACAGAGGGGCTTGAGGGGGCCTCTTCCCCCTGAAAAAAAAAAAACAAAACAAAACCTGGGATGCTGTACTTATGCAGGTGTGGGCTATTTGGCTAGTAAATATTTAAGTGGTAAAGTGACTTTGTGTATTCCCTCAGCCGATCTGATATGATGACATTCTGGTTATAGAGGAATAGCAATCTGATTCCTCATTGCAAGCAACAGAAACCAACTCTGGCTGGTTTCATTAGAAAAAGTGATTTTGTAAAAAAGAAAAATGAATTTGTTGCAAAGATATCAGATAGCAACTCTACTCATACCTGCTGCCAATGGAATCAACCTGAATGTCCACCGGTAGGTGAATGGATAAGTAAACTGTGGTACATCTATGCAGCGTAGTACTATTCAGTAAAAAAGAATGGACTATTGATGAACGAAGGAACTTGGATGAATCTCAAAGACATTATGCAGAGTAAAACACACTAGACACAAAAGGCTTCCTACGATATAATTCCATTTATAAGACGTTCTAGGAAAGGCAAAACTCTGGAGACGGAGAACATATCAGTGGTTGCTGAGGGTTTGGAGTGGTGGAGGGCATGACTTTAGGTAGCGGTGGGGGCTCTTTGGGGTGATGAAAACTGTTCTGTTGGACTGTGTGATGGTTATACAAACTTATGTATGTGTCCAAATTCATGGAATATGGAAAAACCAAACAAAGACATGACCTGGTTGTATTGATAGTTTGGACACCTTTCGAAACTTACTAAAACTCATCGAGTTTGTTCAACTACAAAGTGTGAGACTTATGGTAAGTGAATTATACCAGGAAGAATATGGGTGGGGAAGCAAGGGCCGAGTCGAGAGGATTCATTATACTATTGTTTCTACCTTTGTACATATTTGAAAATGCTTATATTAAATACTTAATAACAATGAAAGGAAGCGAGGTGCCTCACAGGATTCCTGAACCAGGTCTGAGACCTCTAGCCAAGAGCCATACTGCAGATCCTACTGCAGAACAAGGCCTCTGTAGCTGCGACCAATGGGAACCACATCTGGGCCTGAACAATGGCGCTGTTCACTCTGCACGTGGAAGGCGCCGTCTTGGTTGCCGCTCAAGAAGTTGAACTTCCACATCCTTCGCCACCATCTTAGAGAATTCTTTCTGGTCCCTTTTCATCAGTGATTCTCTTTTTAAAAGTCCGGGGCAGGTGCCTCTGTCTGGTGGGACTTGGGTCCTCCATCTGTTCCCTGGGAAAGGGAGTATCTTGTGGTTTCATCTTCTAGCATGGAAGTGGTAGCATGCTTCCCACTAAAATACATTAGGTGGGAGAATTCCCCAAACAGAAGAAGGGGGTGTAGATGCTGAGCTTCCCAGAAGAAGAATGATGTCCACCGCAACAGTGAGCACCGCATCCTTTAAAGTGTTCTCTTGAATTGGCCTCTCTGGCTCGGGAAATGCTTCACATTATGGTAACACACCTACATGTTTTCCAAAACACTAGGGTGTGTGGTGGGGAATCTGCTTGCTTGTGCACCTCTTCTTCCACATCCTCTACTACAGTCTGTAGACAAACGCACACTTCTAACCTGTTAGCATCTTCTGCTCCAACATGTTTTATCACACAAACTTCACTTTCTACCTTTGTGGAAAAAAAAAAAAAACAACACCACCAAAGGTAATGAAAAGTCCCTGGATAGCCGGGTGTGGTGGCACACAATTGTAGTCCCAGTACTTGGTAGTACTTGGGAGGCTGAGACCGGAGGATCCGGGTTTGCGGCCAGCCTCAGCTACTTAGTGAGACCCTGTTTCAAAATAAAGAATAAAAAATAGGACTGGGGGTGTAGCTCAGAGGTAGAATGCCCCCGAGTTCAATCCCCAGTACTGAAAAAAAAGTCCCTGGATTTTTGACATATAGACAGCTTTGAAACGTGTTAAATTATTACAAAACACCCCAAAGAAATTGAGCAGAAAGCAAGTTTGAGCTAGGCGTAATGGCACATGTCTGTAATCCCAGTATTTGGGAGGCTGAGACTAGTGGATCATAGGATTCAAGACCAGCCTCAGCAATGTAGCAAGACTTGCAGCACCTAGTGAGACCCTGTTTCAAAAAACTAAAAATAAGAAGAGCTGGGGGTGTAGCTCAGAGGTAGAATGACCCTGGGTTCAATCCCTAGTACAAAAAAAAAAAAAAGAAAGCTTGCAAATTTCCACTTTCTCACTTCCTCTAATGTATTTGTCCTTTGGCAAAAACCTTGTGGTAGAGAAAGGAAGCCTTCAATGCCTTAAATCCCATAGAACATCAAAATGGCACTTAAATGGTTTGTTTCTACTATAGCGTTTAGCTATTCGTGCTTCTCTTAGGCTATCCATATATGATTGTTGGAGAGATTTTTTTAAATATCATTTTACAGGTCCTCAGTGTCTTCAATTCATTAATAAGTGATTCTTCCCTATATCAGCAGGTCAGTGTTAACATCTTCCACGTGAAATGCGGCTGGACCTCGAGGTTAAGTGATTGGCCCAAGGTTAGGGATGGAGAGACTGTCAAACCTGGGATTGCATGATCCAATAGAAAGAAAAAAATTCCACTACTATATTATTCATTGCAAGAAGGCTGAACTTAATCCCGACCATTTTAAAAGTCAAAGGCAAGAAGAGGATTAATTGCATGCTGAGCTGATTGCTTTTAAAACTTGGCTTAGGGGAGGGCTGGCCGGGGACGGTCGATAACCTTGCTGCTGAAGGCCTCTAAATCAATCCCATCGGGCATCTTAACCACAGACACTAAAACTGTCACTGGAGATATTTGTTCCTGTGATTTTATGTGCTATTCACACTCACCTTCTAAAAATGACCTTCTTAGGGATTCATGGAATAGGTGGTTTAGGCCCAGGGTCACTAAATTTGATATTTAGAAATACTGTTTTACTTTAAGATAGGAATCATTTCTTAAATATATTCTTAAAAGATACTCTATTCTTTTCTTTTTGTGGTACTAGGAAATTGAACCTGGGGCACCCTACCACTGAACTGCATCCTTAGCCCTTTTAATTTTTTATTTTCAGACAGGATCTCACTAAAGTGCCCCAGCTGGCTGCAAACCTGCAACCTTCCTGCCCCACTCTCAGATTGCTGAGATTACCGATTGTGCCACACCGCACTTGGCCTTTTATTTCTTTTCTTAATAGTAGTGTCAGTTTAAACATACTTTTAAAAATATTATGCCTTCTTGTAGGACTTTCAAGTAAGAAAAGGTTAAAACCACTGAAATTAACCCTATGGCATTTGTCATGCAAAAGCAATCCTCCGGAGCATAGCATGGGAATGGTGTTTGTCTCCAAATTTTCTTATGCTCCTCAGAAAGGCTGAAGGGAAGCTCTTGAAGGGAGTTTGACCTCAATTTACCTTGCACTCCAGAGAATTCATATTTTTAAGCAAAAGTGATAGAATTTCTCTTTCTATTGAATCACACAACCCCAGGTTTGACAAAGTGTCTTACTTCCTAATCTTGGGCCAGAAAATCCCAGAAATTGGATTCTTCTTTTATCTTAGGAGAAAGAGCTTCTGCCTGGATGTCTTCTTTGTTCATTCTTGCCAAGGGAGCAGATGGCATGACCGGGCATGGAGGGAGTGGCCCAGGTGACACAGGATGGCATCAGGTACCAGCTGAGGCTCTGTGCCGGAACCCCGGGGGCTGACTGTACAGGCGGGAGGCCTCGGGTGGAACCTGCAGCCAGATCTTCATGGCCACCAGCTCTCCTTCCAGCTCTGGCTGTAGCCCCCAGCAGCATTTGTGTGGCTTAGTGGTCCCTCAAAGTAGGAAGCAGCAATGTAGGGTGGCATGACTCTGGCTTACACAGTGGTGGCAGTGGAGCCTGGGTCTCTCCAGAATACTTTAAGGACTGCAGAATGGATGCTGTATCCAGGAAAAAAAAGGAAATACCTTAATTATTTCAAGCATTTACATATAGGACTGTTGACTTTATTATATCACCATATGATAATGATATTTTCACTATTAATGACAATATGTTATTATTGAAAGTGGTTTGCCTTCAGTCAATGTCAGCTCGTGAGCCACAATCAGCTGTCACCTGTGTGTGTGTGTGTGTGTGTGTGTGTGTGTGTGTGTGCGTGCGCGCGCACGCATGTGCGCATCTGTGTGTGTGGTATTGGGGATTGAACCCAGGGGTGTTCTACCTCTGAGCTACACCCCCAGCCCTATTTTTTGTTATTTGTTTTGAAACAGGGTCTCACTAAGTTGCTGAGGCCGGTCACAAACCTGCGATCCTCCTGTCTCAGCCTCCCAAGTACTGGGATTACAAGTGTGGGCCACCACACCTGGCTTGTCCCTGTCACTTCTGAGAGCCCCTGTGTCCCCAGCCCTGTCTCCTCTGGCCTTCTGTTTGCACTTCAGTCTGCAACTCTTCCAAGAGGAGGCACTGCTGAGCCGCCGTCTGCAACACTTCTCCCGCTTCCCTTGGATGGCACAAACCGCAGGGCACTGGCCCTCCTCCAGGAGAGTTCTGGGGCAGAGGTGGCAGCAGGGCAAACTCTTCTCTGTCTCAGCTTGGGGACTATGCTCCAAGAGGACCAGGAGCTCCCAGAAGCACCTGGAAGTTGACTTCAGGGTTTAAAAAAAAAAAAAAAAGCAAGATAAGATTGTTAGCTCTTTTGACTCCGTGAAAGGCAGCCTGAGAATAGTTCTAATTAGAGCTTTTAAAGAGCAGCTTTAGTCAGGAAACATTTATTGAGAGCCAACCATGTCCTGGGCAAATGTTTTAAGTCGAAAGATCGTTACCTGGAGGACATGCCTAGCCTTTCTGTCCCTGCTGAGCATGGAGCAAAAGCAAATGGATTTGCATGGCAGAATACTAGCTTCAAATGAGCTGTAAGGAAGACTTTTCTACATCACATAATGAGAGTTGCCGGGAAGGCTTGCCTGGCGGATGGAGGAGCCAGGCGTGTGCCTGGGCCCAGCCTGTGCCAGTTGGTCCTGGGTGGTTGAAGACCCGTATTTATAGCAATCAACCGTTCAAGCAAGACTGAAATTGAAGTGGGCTTGCGTTGTTTCTCGGTGTCATTTTGAATCTTATTTTTAATAATTACTACTGAGAAATCTTTCTGAAGGTAAAAGCAGGTTACATGAAGCAAAGAGAATTGAATTGCTGACCTCCAGATGAGAGAGGCATCACAATGAGAAACATGAGGGTTTAGGGAACTAGTTCCAGATGCTACGAAAACAATAATCAAATGGTGACGGCAAATAACAGCCTGGAGATGATACCGAGAATATGACACAGGATAAAGTATTTGCTATCCAATTATTCATTCAAGTTAGCTAGGATGTTAAAACCCAATAGCTGACTAGGTAAAGAACAGAAACAATAAACTGGGCATGGATGCACACATGGTGACACACGTCTGTCTGTAATCCCAGTACTTGGGAGGCTGAGACCGGAGGATCCAGGTTCGAGGCCAGTCTTAGCTACTTAGTGAGCCCTCTACAACTTAGTGAGACCCTGTTTCAAAATAAAGAATAAAAAATAGGACTGGAAGCCGGGTGTGGTGGCGCACGCTTGTAATCCCAGCATTCGGGAGGTTGAGACCGGAGGATCCGGGTTCGAGGCCAGCCTCAGCTACCTGGTGAGGCACTCCGCAACTTAGTGAGACCCGGTTTCAAAATAAAGAATAAAAAATAGGGCTGGGGGTATAGCTCGGAGGTAGAATGCCCCTGAGTTCAATCCCCAGTACCACACACACACAAAAAAAAAAAAAACAAAAGAAAAAAAAATAGGA
>PVLC010000517.1:0-206181 GCA_004027655.1 Graphiurus murinus | reverse complement strand
CTGGGGATTGAACTCAGGGGCATTCTACCTCCGAGCTATACCCCCAGCCCTATTTTTTATTCTTTATTTTGAAACCGAGTCTCACTAAGTTGCGGAGTGCCTCACTAGGTAGCTGAGGCTGGCCGCGAACCCGGATCCTCCGGTCTCAGCCTCCCGAATGCTGGGATTACAAGCGTGCGCCACCACGCCCGGCTGTGAACAAGTTTTAAACTGGAAGAAATAATGACTTCAAATGAATAAATAGTAAAAGTAAAAGAAAATGAGGTATATTTTAGAGAGAAAAAAAGCAATAATGGAAAGGTTTGGTAAGCAAAGCAATGACAGACAAAAATATTTAAGGCAAAAATGAGTCTTAGCGATGGGTCGGCCACTGAGTGATAAGAAAGCCCATTTGAGGGTGACTCAGCAATTCCAGTCCTGCTTGCGTCTAAGGAAACTGCCGCCAAGGGTCCGCAGTGACCATGGCTGTTCCTCTGGGGAGCAGCCAGGGCCTCCGCTGACTGACAGGCTGGAGGCTGCTTCCTTCCCAATGCTGTTTTGGTTATGCTGCATTTTTATTTCTGTTCAGGCCTAAGTATGTTTAATTTATATTTATTATGATCTCTTCTTTTATCTAGGACCTCATTTACCCATGAAAGTGTGGTACTGATATATATCTATAGATATATATGAATCAGACACATATATTGATTTGTGTGTGTGTGTGGGGGGGGCATTCTACTTCCAAGCTACACCCCCAGCCCTATTTTTTATTCTTTATTTTGAAACAGGGTCTCGCTAAGTTGCGGAGGGCCTCATTAAGTAGTTGAGGCTGGGCTTGAACCGGGATCCTCTGGTCTCAGCCTCCCAAGTACTGCAATTACAAGCATGGGCCACTACACCTGGCTTGATATTTTTTTTTTCCGTGAAACATAACCAAACATCCAGAAACAAACCTTTGCATTTATGATAAAACTATAAAACTCTTAGACTAAAACATAGGAGTGATGAGGTAGCTTAGAAAGAGAATGTGAGGTAGAAAAGAGGTATTGGGAAAATTCATAGAAATATAGTTTTTAGCCTTTTAAAAATCTGGAGAGTGTGAATTCAAAATTCCACCCCTTGGAAGTTTTTGGTTCGGCCCAAGAGAAACGTACAGCCCAGCCCACCTGAGATGTACCGTCAAATCCCGCACACCTGGAAAGAGGAGGAGCCAGATCTCACCTGGAGCCCAACCTATCGGACTGCTTGGAACCTGAGAGTGAGGGGCTGGAAATAAGGACCCCGCCCTCTCATATACCCCCTGGAATCCCACGTGTTTCCTCTCTTGGACTCCTGCCCGGGATCGGGGAACATGCCCTAAGAATTGGTGGCCGGGGATTTCTTTTTGCACTCTCCTTTTTCTCCTGCACCCCAGTTTTCTTTCCCAGTTTTTCCTTAAATAAACCTGCCAGATGTTGTGACGGATAAGTGTAGAAATTCTTTTCTCCACGGATATCAAGAACCTGGATTTTTTTATTACTTTATTTTTTTGGGGTCCATTCGGCACCCCATCACAGGAGTAAATACGCGACTGTGGTTTAGGCAAAGCCTTCTTAGATATAATATCAAGAGCACAAGTGAAAAAATATTGGACTTCATTGAAATTTTTTAAATTCAAGAAAAATGTTGCTTCAGAGGACACCATCAAAAGAGTGAAAAGCTGAGACTGGAGGATCCGGGTTTGCGGCCAGCCTGAGCTATCTAGTGAGGCACTCCGCAACTTAGTGAGACTCTGTTTCAAAATAAAGAATAAAAAATAGGACTGGGGGTGTAGCTCAGAGGTAGAATGCCCCTGAGTTCAATCCCCAGTACCGCAAAAAAAAAAAAAAAAAAGAGTGAAAAGATAATCTACAGGATGAAAGATGTTTGCAAATCATATATTTGATCAGGGTTTTTAATTTAAACAGATAAAGAATGCTTACAACTCAAAAATGAAAGTACAAATAATACAAATTAATAATGGCCAGAGGATTCAAGTAGATGTTTCCTCAAGGAAGATGTACAGATTTCCGGTAAGTATATGAAAAGATGCTTAGAATCTTGAGATATTAAGGGTGTGTAGAGCGATACGAGGATAAAACACTATTCCACACCCACGTGGATAGTTATAAGCAAAAAGATAACAGCAAATGTTGGTAAAGGTATGGAGAGACTTAAACTCTTATATATTACTAGTAGGAAACAATCTGTCCATTCCTCAGAAGTTGAAATACACAGCTACTCTATGGCCCAACAATTCCACTCCTAGGTCTACAGCCAAGAGAGTTGGAAACCTGTCCATGCAAAAACTTGTCTATGAATGTTTGTAGTAGCATTATTTAAATATCCCCAAAGTGGAAATAGCTCAAATATCCATCAACAGGTGAATGTATATATGGTTTATCCTAATAATGGAATATTATTTAGCCACAAAAAAGAATGAAGTACTAATATATGCCACATAGTGAACCTTCAAGGTATCCTAAGTGAAAGAAGCCAGTCACAAATTCTATATCATATTAATATATTTACATGAAAGGTCTGGAAGAATCAAACCTTTAAGAAAAATGGTGTTTGCCTAGGGCTGGGGAGAGGGATGGGCATAAATTGTTAAAATGTGGTGAGTATTGTAGGTAGAAATACATGATTGCTGGGAAAATATTCAACTGTAAATATTTATATTTCAAAACAAGTGCTTTAAACAAATGAAACAAATATCCAACTTAAAAAGTTAGAAAAAGTGCAACAGAACAAGCTGGGCATGATGTCACAACTTGGGAGGCTGAGACAGGATAACAAATATTAGTATGAATCGTGTGTGTGTGTGTGTGTGTGTGTGTGTGTGTGTGTGTGTATTTCTGGGCTCTCAAACAAGAGTTTCTCAATGCTTCACAAACTAGGGTTGGTTACCAATTTGCCAGTTGTAGGATAAATTTAGTGGAGTGTCAGCTAGTAATCATTTTTTTTTCCTGTTTGGTACTGGGGATTTATCCTAGAGGCACTCTATCTCTGAGCTGCACCCTTAGCCCTTTTTATTTATTTTTTTTATTTCCAAACAGGTTCTTTCTAATTTGCTGAGGCTGTCTTTGAATCTACAACCTTCCTGTCTCAGCCTCCCAAGTACTGGGATTATAGGCATGTGACACCACACCTGGCCAGGAATCTTCTTTAAAGAAGTGGTAAATAGTAGCAGTGATAATAAAGTCGAGCCTGGTATGTGGTGAGGGAAGTGTTATGTGACATCGTTTCTATCACATGGATCTATAACTTCGAGGGTGTGCATTATGGCCGCAGCATCTTCAAATGCATTTGTGTATCATAGGCATGGCTACTGCTTGCAGGGGCATGGCTCTGTCATAGCACCTGGGCAATCTTGCACGAACGGCCAGCAATGTACAATTTCTCCTGCATAGCATTTTTAAGGGATTCTGAGGCTGCTTCTGGTGGGACAGCAGAGGCAAGACAGAGTGGGGAGCAGCAGCCACATGTGCTGGGGTGCAGAGTTCCTGGCTCACAGGGGTTCCCTCTCTCATTTCCACAGGTGACCTCACCAGCTGCCATCTACGTGGTACAGGGCCCTACTCAGCCATGCTCAGAAGCCAGGCCACAGGAGCCTAATTAACTGGGAGATGTAACTTCTGACCATCCAACTGACAAAAAATTAATAGGATCTATGAAATTCATGGCTGGTAAGGGATTAGAGGAAAAGGACTTTTCCCTGATGGGATGATAAATGACTACGGTCAGATCAGAAAGTAATCTGTTCCATGAACATTAAAAATGCATCTAACTTTTGACCCAGTAATCCACTTTAGGCAATATATACTATGGAAATAAAATCATCAGCATGAAGAATATATGCACAAGGATGTCTTTGCACGTATTTTTGTGGCAGAAAAAAAAATCCCCAGAAAAATGTGATTGCAAGACACTTGTTACATTGTAACTTGCTAATTTCTCTTGGTAGAAAGCAGCGGCAAACTTGTAAAAGAAAAAAAAAATGTGTATCACAACATATTGGTTAGAGATCAGTTATGTAATCACTGAGAAGCCTAGAAAGTGCACAGACACCTGTTAAAACTGGGCACCGGAGGGCAGTGCTTTGGGCTGACTGTAATGAGCTTGCCCTACTAGGGGTTGAATGGCAAGGTCAACCCAGCACGTACCATTGAGAAATGTGTGCTCATCCCAGGGGCCTCCAGATGAGGGCGTGATGGGTGGGGTATAATTCTTGGCAACAAGACCTGAGTGAAATCCTTAGTCATTTGCTCAGTAAGAGACGCCACCTCCTCTCCTACAATATCCATCATGGGGTCGCCAGTAAAATCTCCTATTCATCCTTGGAGACCCAGCCTAAGGACACCTTTCCTTGCCAACACTCCCAACTGAGCCTGTCCCAGGCAGAGATTGCCTGTCCCACAGGAAGCTCCTTCCAATGCAGGACTGAGTCAAAGCCCTCCCTGACTGCAGGACGTTGCAGGGCAAGTCTCTTAGGTCAATCTATGAAGTATTTTGCACAATATAGTTTATCTTTAATAAGAAAGATGCCAGATATATTATTTTTAAAATATATTTGGAGGAAAAAATATACCCACCCAAAAAAGACTAAGCAAAGTGGGAAGTAGGAATTCCCTGCCACTTTCCCTCCCCATTCCTGGATCAGGGCTGATTTGTAGCATATGTCAATTTTCGTGAAGTTAATTTTAATGAAGTTCTTATCCATGGCAGATGTATCCCAAGAGCTCCAGTGAATGTCTGGCTACAGCAGGACAGAGTCTTATATATATGGTGTTTTTTTCCTATATGTACATACCTATGATAATGTTCAATTTATAAATTAGGCACAGCAAGAGATGAGCAACAATAACTAATAATAAAACAGAACAATTTTACCCATATATTGTAATGAAAGTTCAATGAACATGATCTCTTTCTGCTAACTTTTCACTTTGAGATACCACAGTAAAACTAGCATGGGCTTCTTTTTCTTTCTTCACAATTTTATAGATAGAAGATTCGTTCTTACCATAGATCTTAACTTCAACATTTTATTTTTCTTTATTAAATCAAGAACGTTTGCCTTTACACTTAAAGGAAGCACTTGATGGCTTCTCTTTAGCAGCCCAATTGCCAGTTTTACAACTCTTGTGCTTTGGGTCTATCATTAAGTAAAATAAGGTTCACTGCAACTCAAGCAGGCCCATCTGTGATGGTAAGTCTACTAGCCAAGCACAAGCTCCTTGTGGGCTCTTATTGCTGAATGCGGAGCCAGGGAGAGGTGCACACAATTGAGGCTCCTGAGCCCAGGTAGCTGGCTCAGCTCACCACTGCTTTCCACAGTCCCATCTTGGTTCCTCTCCATGTTGTAAATATTTGTCAAGAGCCTTCCCTCTCCTGGAAAAGGTGAGTGAGCGAAAAGCCAGGCAGGCTTATGCAATTTGTCAAAATGACTGATAGTGCCCAGCCAGAGGGCCAGGGCAAAGGATGCTTGCACAGCAGACGGAAGAAAGAGTGGTATCTATAATACAGAGAGAGACATGCAATTTAAGAAAGGAGATTTATTGTTTTCTTAAACAAGAGGGATGGGTAATGCCACTCCATAGCCAGGGATCTCTGGGAGCCGCGGGCATTCTTTTTACTCTTTCTTGCTTTCCTAGAACTCACTGTACAGACTTCCATCACAGGAGACAGTGCTGCAAAGAAGGCCTGACTCCCCTCCAGCCCTGGCTCCTCCCTTTGGACCTGTCCTACAGGTGGGCACATGAACTTTTGGGTAGCAGCCCTATCATGGGCAGGGTGCAGGGGATTGAGCTTTTAACCTGTTGGCTGTCGGGTTCTCACCTGCAGGGTAGAGATGGAAACATCTGTCTCCCCTTCACCAATTGGAAAATATCCCTGACACCTTCATGTTGCTTCCTGAGTACCCCAGTTGTGAAGAGTATCTCATCTGACGATGTTTGGGATATACTAAGCACATAGTTGGTGCTCATCACACAGTCATATCTTTCCTTTTCTTCCTTGCTATAAGCTCCACATTATAGACCAATTTCTCTGTTCCATAATTCCCATTGGCTTCTCCTCCCATACAAGAAAATTTCTGTGCTGCTTTATTGATCTGACACTGATATTTAAGATGTTCAGAAAAAAAAGCTATCAAAATTGAAGCTGTGCTTACCCTCCAACCAAGTAATATCATTTTTAGTAATTTATCTCAGAGACATACAACAGAGCAATACATACATACACGGAGCTTGACGCAGTATTATTTGCAACGGGAAAAATAAAAACAAAAATATCCATCAACAAGGTAAAATGAAGTAAATAAAAAGTATATTAAACTGTATGAGAGCAGCTTCCTGGCTTTGAGTGTGGTAGCTGGCAGGTAACAGAAAGTGTTCAATAATTGTTGGATAAATAAATGTACAAATAAATAAGTAAATTACAATGTGACCATTTTTAACACTAAGATAGACTTAAACCAAGCAAAATAGATGCCTACGACTGTTAAGTGAAAAGGGAAATTGCAGAACAGTATGTGTAATTTGTTTGTGTTTTATAAAACAGATGACTTCTCTCTCTCTTCTCTCTCTTTCTTCTTCAGTGTCTGTGTCTAAATACCTTCAAATGTACTGAAAGTATCTGTAAAGTTGCACAAAAGGAAACACGATGCTCACTCCTGGAGAATGGTCGGGAAGACCTGTTCCATAATCTGTCTTTTTCACTCAGGGAAATGCACTAGACAAATTTACATGAAAATAACCACAATTCTCCATTACTAGTCCTAATGACTGCCTAATACATCACTGTATGAGTTTTTATTATTTGTGTGGAAATTCAGGTTATTGCCAATTTTTCACAATTATAAATGGTGCCAAGATGAACATGCTGCGCATATATCTTTGTCTCTTGAGACTGTTTTAGTAGGTGCTAGCAGAGAGAAGATTTTTATGTTTGCATTTGACAACTGTGTGTTTCTTGATTAGTTTCCAAATGGTGAAATGGCTCAAATGCTTAGCCAGCCATGAGACTATGGCCCCAGCCACCTCCACAAAAACTTGTTTCCTCCTCTGAGATAGGAATTTCCACCTGGGGGGGGGGCACCATGAGAATAAAACATGTGTAATATAGGTGAAGTGCTAAGTTTGCAGAAGGTTCAATGTAAACCCACCCGGAAGGACCAGGTCAGGGACAGATGGACCACAGGGAGCTTTGGGCTCACAGAAATAAGCTCAGGCAGGCAGCATGATCTAAGTAGGGTAGGGGCAGGGAGCAGAACGAGCGGGGCCACTGCGCCTCCTGTCTCCAAACAGTCTTTCCCCTGCACACTTCTGCCAGAGGCCTGAGGGTCACAGGGATGACCTCATCAGAGCATGAGGATGACCTTATTGCAGTGTGGGAATGGCTTCATCACAGTGTGGGATGACCTCATTGCAGAGTGGGGATGACCTCATCACAGTGTAGGGTTGACCTTATTGCAGCGTGGGGATGACCTCATCATAGAGTGGGATGACCTTATCATAGCATGGGGATGAGCTCAGTGCAGCAGGGGGGTTGACCTCATCATAGCATGGGATGACCTCATCACAGTGTGGGATGACCTCATTGTAGAGTGGGGATGCCCTTGTCACAGCATGGGATGACCTCATCACAGGGTGGGATGACCTCTTGCAGAGTGGGGATGACCTCATCACAGCATGGGATGACCTTATCACAGCATGGGGATGAGCTCAGTGCAGGATAGGGGTTGACCTCATCACAGCATGGGGATGAGCTCAGTGCAGCATGGAGTTGACCTCATCACAGCGTGGGATGACCTCATTGCAGAGTGGGGATGACCTCGTCACAGCATGAGGATGACCTCATCACAGTGTAGGGTTGACCTTATTGCAGCATGGGGATGACCTCATCAGAGTGGGATGACCTTATCATAACCTGGGGGTTGACCTCATCACTCCGTGGGATGACCTCATCACAGCATGGGATGACCTTATCACAGCATGGGGTGACCTCATCACAGCATGGGATGACCTCATCACAGAGTGGGAATGATCTCATCACAGCATGGGGATGACCTCATCATAGCATGGGGATGAACTCATCACAGTGTGGGATGACCTCATTGCAGTGTGGGGATGAATCCCTCACTTGGGAGCTTGGCTGGTAGAAGCCACACTGAAGGTAGACTGGCCCCTCTGCCCAGGCTGCAGCAGCCTCAGCCTTCTGGGGGTGAAGTCCAGGGGCCAGAGAGGCCAGAGGCCGCTGCCTGACAGTGAGAAGACTGGGTTGATCCATAAACACTGGCAGGTCACTGTCTCACTTCCTTCTGTGCTGCTATAGCAGTGCTGCAGACTGGGTGATTAACAGTGAGCAGAAGCTTATTCGTCTCACAGTCTGGAGGCTGGAAGTCCAAGATTGAGGGGCTGTGTCTGGCAAGGACATTCTTGCTGTGTTGTACCATGGCAGAGGGCACTGCATGGCAGGAGACAGCCAGAGAGCACCAAACTCACTTTCATAACAACTCACTCTTGGGAATCACAGATGCCCCATGTGGTAACAACATGGACTCATTGATGGAGACCTGCCACCTGTCCTTGTGACCTGTCACCTCTCAACACTGTTGCCCTGGGGATTGGGTTTCCAACATGTGAGCTTTGAAGGTTGGGTTCAAACCCCATCAGCTGCCTACTGGGAATGGACGGGAAATTAGCCAAGGGTGGGAGTGGGCAGGGGGCTCAGGAAGCATGAGCCCTTTATTGATCTTGATGTAACTGTTCCCTTCTTCCAGGTGATAGAGGAGTGAAAAAACTGGCCTGAGGGTGTCTGGGCATCTGCAAGCAGGGTAAGATAGGGAGTTTCTTTGGCTCAACTGAGCAGAATGGGCAAGAGGAAGAGACTGCATTTTCTCCTTTGGTTCATGAACTGCTACGAGTCTTCAACTGTACCTTTCAGCATCCTGTCTCCACAAGCTTTTTGGAAATCAAAACATCAAGAACAGAACAAGGACCCATAACACTTTGCTGGGAGGGGGGGTGCAGTGGTGCAAACCTCTGGCAGCTGAGGTATCAGAGGATCAGAGGATCTGCCCCTCCGTAGGCAAACTGCTGAAAGTCTCAGCCTCGGTGTCATCTTGTATAGAGTGCAGTGTTCTGTCCATCTGTCAGGGATACAGTGAGCACTGGACATGGTATGGTGAGGGTGCAGAGAGACAAGGGTCCAGGGGATGTGGCTGTGATTGTCTTTATTAGTTTCTCCCCCCTGGAGACCCTCAACAGAACACAAGCGGACACTGCATCGATTTCATCCATTATACAGGTATTTGCTGAGTGCCCTACATGCATCAGTTAGCATCTAGGCACTGGATAGCCAGTGCCAGCTCTCACGGATTTTGCATTCAGCGGGAGACATCCAGTGCTTTAAAAATGCATAGTAAAGGGTACTTTCTTCATAGCAATCATCACCCCTTCCTTACCATACATATTTTATCATCACTTTACAGAGTAAGGAGAAAGGGGGTGTTATGGGCATTGGTGGAAAAGATTGCCAGGGAAGGACTAAGAAGGAGGGGTCTGCACAGAGGTGAGTGAGGGGAGGGTAAAGGGATATTTGAAGACTGTAGCAGAAGACACCCCTGGGTGGAGGGGGTGTGTATCAGAAGAAGACAGCAGGTGAGATGGGGTTGGGAAGGGCTGATGGAGGAATCTGATGCTTGGGAAGATTTGGGATCTGGTTTTCTGGTGAAGGAAAGGCTTTTGGGGTGTCGAGAAATGGTGATGCCATTTAATTTGCATTTTGAAAGGACCCCTCTGCTGGGGGAGGTAGTGGGAACAGAGAGTGGGGTGGCTGGGGCTTGTCCAAAGTCCGCATGAATCCATCATCACTCTAAATACTCTTCATCCTGCCCTCCAGAGGAAATTGAGACACAGGGACCCTTTACCCCCTTAAGGCAGAAAGGATGGCATCTCATCTCCCTGGGGAGGAAACTCTTATTCAATCTGCAGCCATGTCTGCTTGTGCCCCCCTACCCCGACCTCACTGAAGACACAGGTGCAATTCTTATGTGGGCCTCCCTTGAGACAGTGATGGAGCTGGCCCAGAGCCAGGCTAGGACATTGTCACCATGAATCTCCTTCATGCAATGCTACCCTGGTTTGGATATAGAGCTGAGGCCTGAGAGGGCGCAGGATGGCTGCAGGTGACATCAATGACCCCAGGAAACTGACTGTGGCCTCACACCAGAAGAGGCTGGATTTTAGGAGCCAGGAGGCATCAAACACTGGACTTTGTTTTGCTGGACACAGAGGAAGCTTCTTCAAAGAGAACTGTGTGATTTTACAGAGAGAAACAGGTGGATTTTAACCCCACATCTCAGTTTTGTGTGTAATTTTCTGTACTCTTGAAATGAGAAGAAAATGGAGCAAAGAAAAAGTTGTTATTGTAGAGTACTGAAATAATGGTTCCTTGAGGGCTCTGGAAAGTCCTCTGTATTATGCCTGTTGTATAAAAGTATAACTATCGAAGCCTCCATGGAAAGACCGCCATGGACACCGGCGGGCAGAAGCCAGGCTTTGCGTCAACCGTGTGGTCAGTGTGTCTGGACTGTCAGAGCAGGGCAGGGATGACTTGGTGGTTTGGGTTATAGAGGACTCGGCAATAGAGGGTTTAGCTATACAGTGGCTTAGACATATACTGGCAAAATAAGCAAGTAGCTGATCAGTGGTCTTTCTTATCTTTGGAACACACAAGACCAAGTAGAACAGTGGTGTCTGTGATCTTGGAGCATATGGGATTATGGGATTGTGGGAGTTGGTCATACAACAATTTATGCGTGCTTTGTGAAGGAATTATATATATATATATGTATATGTATATGTATATATGTATATGTATATGTATATATGTATATGTATATGTATATGTATATGTATATATATATATGTATATGTATATATATATATATATGTACTGGGGATTGAACCCAGTAGCATTTTTCCTCTGAGCTACACCCCAGCCCTATTATTATTATTTTTATTTTGAAACAGGGTCTCACTAAGTTGCAGGAGGCCTCACTAAGTTGCTGAGGCTAGCTGAGAACCTGCAATTCTCCTATCTCAGCCTCCTAAACACTAGAATTATAAGCATGCACCACTAAGCCCGGTTTAGGAACTCATAATTTGATAGAGCTTCTTTATATTGCCAGGTAGGATACAGTCATTTGCAAATCACAGTTTCTGTTTCATGTTTCACTATCTTTTTTTTTTTTTTTTTTGCGGTACTGGGGATTGAACTCAGGGGCATTCTACCTCCGAGCTACACCCCCAGCCCTATTTTTTATTCTTTATTTTGAAACCGAGTCTCACTAAGTTGCGGAGTGCCTCACTAGGTACCTGAGGCTGGCTGCGAACCTGAATCCTCTGGTCTCAGCCTCCCGAATGCTGGGATTACAAGCGTGCGCCACCACGCTCGGCTCATGTTTCACTATCTTAGGGGTTCATTCAACCTATTCCTTGGCTTCTCTGTTTGCAAACCTGGTGTGAAGGATGATTTTTATGTGATACCCAAGAAATCTCTGCATCAAAATTTATTTTATAAGTTCGCAAAAGTTATAACTTTCAAGCTCTTATGAGGCACCTTTTGTGTATGTGGCAGTTTTGCTAAAGGTTCTGGGAGATGTATACATTCCCTCTTCTGTATAGTTCATAAAATTATTGCCCTATATATCAAACATATTTAGAGATAGCTGGATAGATAGATAGATAGATAGATAGATACTCTTGAACTGAAAAGAAACTATAGCAAAGAGGAAACTTATTATAAAGTGGAATATTGAAATAATGGGTCTTTGAGGGTATAAAAATTATCTGTTTACCTATCCTCTAAATACCAAACATATAGAGCCCAATAGCTAAAATTAATTTTTCCCAAAACGATCTACCCTGTGCCCACCCACTTTGTAGACACTGAGAATAGGGCAGCAAGAGAAAAACAGACACCCGCCCCAAGAGGGGGCAGACACTAAAGCAGGAGAAGCACAAATAGATTTCGCACCGATTGCTGATGTTTGCCAAAGGCTAAGCGTGGTGTCTGCTGAGCCCAGGCTGTGCGTCCGGCCTGGATCCCAGAGCACACAGACCTTCAGTCCTGGAGCAGCTGGTGAGGAACAGGTGGGAATGTTTGCTCAGGGGCTGGAACGAGCCCAGGGATGGGGTGATGTTGGCTGCACATCCTTTGCATTGTGGCTGTAGTAATAAAAGGTTGAGTAGGAGAGGACGGGATGTGTTTTGTAAGCTGTTTGTTTATCAGGGTGGGGGTCAATGTGTCTATGGTATCCAATATTTTGAAATGAGCAATACTGATAGGGTTTGGATGACCCCTCCCTGTGAAACTCTTGTTGAAACCCCATTGTTATTGTAATGGTATTCGGAGGTGGGACTCTTAAGAGGCAATTCATGGATGATTCATGGATGAATGCCTTCTGGTACAGGTGGGTTAGTTATCACAGGAGTGGGTTTGTTATAACTCCAGCCCCTGTAATAGTCGGCCTTTCATTATTACAATGAAATCCCGGAAGCAGAAAACTTTATAAAGGAAAGAAGCTTAGTTTGGTCATGGTTCTGGAGGCACAATGTCCAAGGCTGGGTGGGCCCATTTGTTTGGCCTGTGGTGTCCTGCTTTCTGACAGAGTGCCGAGGTGGCCCAGATCATCACGTGCAAAGAGACAGAGGGCCTTTGTGTGTCTCCCCCTGTTCTTACACAGCCACCTGCATCCACTGATGGGGGCTCCGCCCTATTGACCTTTCCAGTGCTTGTCACCTCCCAAAGCCGCCACTTCTGAACACCACGGTTGGATCGAGTTTACACCCTCTTCAGAAACTTGGCATAAGCCTTAGGGGCTTGAGTGCCCTGTTCAAGGGAAGAACAGCTCTCCAACCACAGCAGTCCGCCCACCCACAGCCTCTGCTTCCTGCAAGCGCCCTGCCCTGCTCCATGTTGTGACGCAGCATAAAACCCTCACTGTTGAGCCTTGGCCCTGGGCTGGAAAAGAATTTCCAAGACAAAAGAAGAGCTACAGACAGGTTTATTTAGGGGAAACACAGAAACACACATTCAGAGAAGGTGGACCATATTAGGAGAGGGATCAGTAAAGAGACAGGTTGACAGGCATGCTGGCCAGAAAGAGAGACAGAGGAGTTCACGGAGGTTGACAGGTTGGCTGGCTTGGAGGGAACATGGCTTTCTTTTATAAGAAATGTTGAAAAGGGTAGACAAAGGGTGGCTTCTCAAGTGGGGCAGGCATTGGGGGATCTTTAAAGTCACTGGGGCAGGGGAGGAGGGCAGAGGGCAAGCTAGAAGCTGCCTGGGATGGGCACTGTTCTTTCTGGTCCAGTCCAGTGGTACCATGGCTTCCCAGCACCCAGGAGGAGGTCGGAGCTGAGCCCTGGGACTGCAGCAGGATGTGATCAGCAGGAGTTTTAGATTCAAAGCTACTACCCATTTGACTTTCCAATTTGCCTCTTCCTTATCTCACCTCCTTTTCCTTTTGATACTTGGCGGCTCCCCCTCTCCCCTTTTCCCCACGCCTAGGCAGGGATCCATACTTACCAGAGGCAGCGCCTCCATCTCCAACTGCCCAGTCTCCAGGACTGTGAGTCCAATAAACTTCTGTTCACGATTTGCCTCGCTCCTGGGGGTCTACAGACTAAGGCAAGCAGTGAAGTCAGGAGGAGTCTTCTTTTGCTAGACAACAGGACACAGCTGGGTGGAGAAGGCAGGAGTAGTGTTCGAGGGGAGTCGGCCTTGGAGAAGACACAGCACAGCTGGGTGGGGCCTGTGTGGAGGCCCAAGCCCCGGCCACTGCTTCCCCAAGCCTGTTTAGTCCACAGAGACACACAGCAGCTGCTCGGAACCTCCATGAAGACAGCATTTGGATAGAGAATGTCCCCTGGAAAAGGTCGTGCATTAGCAATGCAAAAATGTTTAGAGGTGAAATAATTGAATCATGAGAGTTTGATTCTCATAAGTGAATACCTGCATCGATGGATTAATGATCTGAATGCATTTATAGGCGGTAACTAGGCAGGTAGGATGTGGGTAGAAAAGGTAGATCACTGCGGGTGTGACCTTGGGGACTATGTGTGTGTGTGTGTGTGTCCCTCGCCCCTTCCCCTTATTCTCTCTCTGCTTCTGGTCTCAATAATGTGAGAACAGCATCCCTCTACCTACCCTGAAGCTGCCACCATTTATGCTTTGGAACCAGCCCTATGGACTGAAACCTTTGGAACTATGACTCCCATAAATCTTTCCCCCTCTGAGTTCTGCTATCAGGTATTTAGATCACAGCAGTAAAAATGTTAACTGAAACACTCTAATAACAGGGCCCTGGGCTCCTCCCTTCTCCTGTCTAGGTCTCAAGTTTCTCATCTGCAAAATGAGAGACACTAAAGGATTTCCAAGGCCACCCTAGCTTGGCTGTGCTGAGCTCTCTGATGAGTGGATATTGTGTCTATTCTTAGATATGGGGACAGAGATCTTGCTTTAGAAGCTGTCGTCTCACGGCCCCCCAATAAAAGCTGCCAGGGGCCACAAGAGGAAGCCGTCTCATCTGCTGCAACCTAACAAGACTTTTCTTTCCATTGTCTCCTTCCCTTAGAAACCCATTAAGTATCTCAGATCCATCTTAGAAACTCTTTCCTACAAAGCTGCAAAGGGCTGAAAAGGGAGGCTGGGCCAAATCCTGGAGCAAACCTGGATTTAAAAGAGGACTGTTTGTCTCCCAGCAAACTTGGTGAAAACAAGCTCTGCAGTAGAGAGGGGCTGGATGCGGCAGTAGGACGAAGCCCATCTGTGTCACTTAAATATTTATTAATGTATGGAAATTGTCCAAAAGCCTATACTACAAGCCAAAATAAGGCTTTCCTCCTGGGTAAAGGGATCAGGGTGGGTAGCTCTTTTTCACTTCTCACAATTTTACAAGTTTTCTACAATGAATACATATCATTTGTAAATAGACCGATGAGTTAAAATAATTTTAAATGTCTAGAATTTATTGATGACAAAATGATAAAACTACACTGTTTTTCCTTGTGCATCTTAAAACCATTGGTAGTTCCAGATAATCTTCTACAATTGTTTAAATGAAATTTAAAATTTTGCCTTTTTTTTTTTTTTTTTTAATGTCAGTCAGGTGTGGTGGTGCGCACTTGGAATCCTAGTACTCGGGAAGCTGAGACAGGAGGATCACAGGTTCAAAGTCAGCAAATTATTTCTCAAAAAAAGCTGATTTAGCCGGGCGTGGTGGCGCACGCTTGTAATCCCAGCATTCGGGAGGCTGAGACCAGAGGATCCGGGTTCGTGGCCAGCCTCAGCTACCTAGTGAGGCACTCCGCAACTTAGTGAGACTCGGTTTCAAAATAAAGAATAAAAAATAGGGCTGAGGGTATATCTCGGAGGTAGAATGCCCCTGAGTTCAATCCCCAGTACCGCAAAAAAAAAAAAAAAGCTGATTTTAGTCTTGTCTTGAGGGAGTTCTGTATGTTTCCTGCACCTGTGTGTCGGCTTCTCTTTCTATATTTGGAAAATTCTCTGAGTTATTTGTGATGAATTGGGAGAGGCTAGAGAAGGACTAGCCAGTTAAGAAGTCATGCTGCAGGGGAGGGGAAGGATAGAGCTCATGAAGGAGGTATCTGGGGAAATTCTGTTTCTTGACTCAGGTGGCGGTTACAAGGATGTTTGTCCCATTATTATTAAAACAAACATTTTTCTTCCAAAAAAAAAAAAAAAAAAAAAAGCTGCTTTTAGCTGGGCGTGGTGGTGCACGCTTGTGATCCCAGTACTTGAGAGGCTGAGACAGGAGGATCGCAGGTTCAAAGTCAGCCTCGTCAATGAAGTGAGGCTTTCAAAAACCTGGTGAGATCCTCAGGCTGGGGATGCAGCTTGGAGGTAGAATGCCTCTAGGTTCAATCTCCAGTACAAAATAAAATAAAAAAATAAAAACCTCATCTTAATCTAACAGTGGAGTAAGAACTATCATTAGCGACCCTCTGTCTAACCTTGGCCTGTCTCCTTCCCCACCCCAGTCTTTTCCTTTTCCTTTAATCATAATGAAAGGTGAGCAGCTCATACCCGCTGTGCCCTTCCCACGGGCCAGCCCCAGGCCCATAGCTTCCTCCCAGGTTAGTTACATGGCATTCCTGAGGCGGGCATTGGTACCCACACTTTTCAGATGGTGATGCTAAGGTTCAGACAGCTTGTCTGTCTTGCCAAAGAGCACACCGTGAGTGTAGAGGATAGAGAAGGAACCAGTTTTGAGCAATGCTGATTGCTTTTCTAGAAAAATCTTGTGCTTAAATAAGCAAAAAAACAGATATATAAGTCCACTAAAGAGAATAGTGAACTATCATGATGGGAAGAGCCACGAAGATTATCAAAGGTAAACAACAAAACAAATAAACAACAACAAAACAATGAAAATGAGCCGGGCGTGGTGGCACACGCTTGTAATCCCAGCATTCGGGAGGCTGAGACCGGAGGATTCCTGTTCACGGCCAGCCTCAGCTAACTAGTGAGGCCCTCCACAACTTAATGAGACTCGGTTTCAAAATAAAGAATAAAAAATAGGGCTGGGGGTATAGCTCAGAGGTAGAATGCCTCTGAGTTCAATCCCCAGTACTGGGAAAAAAAAAAAAAAAAAAAAAAACAATGAAAATGACCAGACTAAAACAAACAAACAAACAAACAAAAAACAACCACTGAAAACAAACAACAAAAACAAAGCTGAGAGGAAGATCTTGATGAAGATGTTACTAGAAAAAAAGCCCGAAGCCAGGGTGAGACCGCACCCAACGTAGAAAGGACTGCAGATATCAGGCAAATCTCTGGAGGATGGCCCCACCGCCACCGTGTCCACGAAGATGTGCTCCCCGGATGTTAGTCAGGATGACATGGACACAATATATTTTAATCTCCTAATTCCAGCTCTGTCAGTTGACCTGTGATGTCCCCTGCAGCAATTTTCCCCTTCGGTCTCCAGTCCAGGTCAGGAAGTGCATGCACTCATCAACTTTTGACATCTCTGGGTTTAATAGATTGACAGCAGCCTTGCTGGCTGCCTGTGTGTCTTTACCCGTGTTCTAATAACCATCTCCATAGCTCTCCTGGGTCAAAGTCCGCGGCTTGCTGCTTATCCGGATCATGGTTCCACCTTGCTTGGGACTGCTGAGCACCACCTCTGTTATTTAGCATTTGGCCTCTGTTATTTAGGAATCCTATTTTTTTTTCTTCAATATACCAGCTTTCCTACAGTCATTCTGGCCTTAGAGGACAGACAACAAGCTTCTCAGTGATCCTGGCATCTCTCCGCCAATTTGTGTCTTGGTGGTGGGCAAATGGACTGTCCTGTGAACTAGTGAGTTTTCCAAACTTACACTCTAGGTTCACTCTAGCACACTCATTTTCCTGAGCCCTTCTACTTCACTCCTAAGTGCTCATTTATTTAAGGTCCAAGAGCATGTGAGCAGAGTGCGGGGTCCTCGCCAGTGTATTCAGTGTGTTTGTAGCAATATTTCAGTTGTTTTTTTTTTTTTTTTTTTTTTTTTTTTTTTTTTTTTTTTTTTTTTTTTTTTTTTTTTTTTTTTTTTTTTTTTTTTTGCGGTACTGGGGATTGAACCCAGGGGCATTCTACATCTGAGCTATACCTCCAGTCCTATTTTTCATTCTTTATTATGAATCAGGGTCTCACTAAGTCGCAGAAAGCCTCACTAAATAGCTGAGGCTCATCATGACCTTGGATCCTATGGTCTCAGCCTCCCAAATACTGGAATTACAAGCGTGCGCCACCACGCCCAGCTGTAGCAGTTCTCTTACCCAGTCTGCTGTTTCACCCTCCTTGATCCAGTACCCTTAGCACCCAGTTCCTTAATGCTCTCCTGCTTCCGGCCTGTGCCAGTCGCTCCTGGGGGGTACAGTCCCTCTCCTCTCCTAGCCGACCCAGAGGTTTCCCAGTTGTGTCATGCCGCAACTTAATCCTAGCCAGTGGTCTAATTGCCATCAGGGAGGCAGAGTGTACATTTTCTTGCAATGCAGAGGTTCCTGGCCATAGTCGAGCCTTTAACAGGGAGGAGTAAACCACTTCTGGCGCTCCCCAAGGTTTTGAGCAATTTTGAGATTAAAGGTTTTCAAGTGTCTTAACCAAATACTCCACATCCTGTATCACACTGCAGTCTCCTACCTCCTTGATCTTGGCTCTGACATTGATGCAGAAGACTTCCCAAGGGGAAATGCCTCTGGAGCGCTACTCCACCGCCCTCATAATTAGGTCCTGGGCTTGATCCTTAGCATTTATCCTCATGTCTGCAGGAGAAGAGAATCTATCTGCATATTACCAAGGAAGCCCATTGGACTTCAAACTCAGCATTTAATTACTGACCACTTACCCTCTGTCTTCCATTGTCTTTCTCTAGGGAAGCCACACCAGAGTGGCTGGAAGAATTCACGAGATGATGAGGTAGTCTGGCAGATGCTTCATCTCCATGCCTTCTGTCCCTGTGATTTCAGCCCCAGCTGAGTTGGACAGGGCCATGCCAGCTCAGACTCACTCTCTACCAGCCGCAGCCCACCTCAAGTATACATCTGGCATCTTTCTGCTTTGTCTTTCCTGTTTCAGATCCCCTTTGTGGATGTAGGTAGTGCATGGTTCAGAGTTCATTATAGAAAACTTGTGCCTGCCTTATGTGGGCTCAGGAATCAACATAATGTTGGTTGAAAGGGACAGAAACCAATTAAATCAATGTACAATATTATTTCGCTGCCAGGCGTGGTGGTACATGCCTGTAATCCCAGTAGAGAGACTGAAACAAGAGAGTTGCTGGTTTAAAGCCAGTCTCAGCAACTTAGTGGGATTTTCAAGTAAACTTAGTGAGACCCTATTTTGAAATAAATAATAAAAAGAGCCAGGAGTGTGATTTAGAGGTAGAATGCTCCTGGGTTCTCTCCCCAATGGACACACACACACACACACACACACACACACATTCTCCCCCCCCCCCATCCATCCATCCATCCATCCATCCATCTGGGACTCATGTAACTCAAAAGTCCCATTGTGCTGCTGTCTTTAGGCAGACCTTGTTAGGCTACTCAAATGATGAATCTTGCCTTTGTTTCTCTCAGTCTTGACTTTATTCTGTAGTATGCATTCCCCTTAGGGTGGAAAGGTGAACCCTAACATCTCCAGCCTTAGGAGCTTAGTAAATATATCTCTTTTCCTGAAATTGCCAGCAAAATGATCAGAGATCTCTCTGATTGGCCCAGCTTTGGGTTAATAAATCCCAATGTTCAGGGGATAAAGGTATGTGACTAGTCTGTCCAGAGTCATATGCCCTCTACCACACAGGAGGGTCTATATATCCTGAATCACATAGTAAGTAGGTGAGACATGGCTTTTCAAAAGAGAGTTGGTGTCTATTACTCAAAAAACAAATACCAAATAGGCAAAAATAATGAGAAAGGTAGAAGAGAGACTGTGATTAACAAGAACAAAATGGAAAATAACTGTGAGCCATCTCCAAATGCTTTGGGTATTCCAGTTTTAGATGCCTTAATAAGCCAGGTTGCACACATATTACACAGTCCACTGTTAACTCAAGATAGTCTCTAAAACTCAAAGGGCCTTGCGGTCTCCTCAGGTAGTGTTTCTATATTCAGGTCACAGAGGTAGGAACTAAAGGTCAGAGCTGCCATATAAATCATGCGGTTATTGAGCATTTAAATAAGATTATTCAGAACTGAGATGTGCTGTAAGTATAAAATGCATGAAGATTTAAAAGACTGGGTACAAAAAAGTATATGAAATAAATTATTAATAACATTTATATTGAATACATGTTCACATAACATACTAGATATATATGGAGTTTAAATATATCTAAAATTAATTCCTCCTGCTTCTTTTTAGTTTTTAAAGATGGCTCCTATCCTGGCAACTCAGGAGTCTGAGGTAAGAGGATTGAAAGTTCAAGAATAGTCTCAGCAACTTAGCTAGACACTGTTTCCAAATAAAAAAAATAAAAAGGGCAGGGAGTATAGCTCAGTGGTAGAGCACTCATGTATTGCAAAAAAGCATATATATACATGTATATGCATGCTTATATATAAACATACATGTTATATATATATACAACATATATAAAGCAAATATGTCACATATCTAAAGTCATATATTCTAAAGGCTTTATAGATATATATTCTGTAATATATATTTAATAATATATATAATATTCTGTAATAAAATATATGATACATATATATATGTATATATATATTTCAAGATACATAAGTCCCACATGGTATTTCTGTTAGCTGGTGCTCGTTTCTGTTAGCTGGAGCTGAAATAGTTCACCCAGGTATGCACAACTATTAACCGGTAGAGGCTGGACTGACCCGGGCGTATCTGCTTCCCAGCACTGCTGTATCAAAGTTCCACCAACTGAGTGTCTCCAACAGCAGAAGTGCATTGTCTCTCAGCTCTTGGGGCTGCAAACGTGTCCATCCTCAGTGCGAGACTCGGGTGGTGGCAGGGCTGGGTCCTGCTGCACACCGTGAGGAGAGCGTGTCACGTGCCTGTCCCCTAGCTCCTGCTGGGTTCCTGGCAACCTTTGCCAATCCATGGCTTCTAGAAGCATCACCCCAATCCAACATTCTTCCTGCGTCTCTTCATGTCTCTTCATATCATCTTCCCTCTGCATATTTTTCTGTGTTCAAACTTCCCCTTTTCATAATGACCCAGTTATAGTAAATGAGGGACCAACCTAAGGACCCTGTTTTTACTTGATCACCTCTGTAAAGACCTTACTTCCATAACTGGGATTTCCAATGCTGGGCGACAGCGCTTCAGTGTATGAGTTTGGGAGACACAATTCATCCTGTAGCGCCAGGCTTCCCTGACCCCAAAGCCCATGCATTTCTGAGCTAGAAGAGCATGGGTGAGGGAGTGGTGGACTCTATGAGAAGAGAGAAAGGATGAGGTCAGGGATATCGGAACCAAGGAGGTGATGCTGAACTGGGGCATCAAGGGAGACAAGGAAGAGCCCCCAGCTCTGCTCATCTCCTGAGCAGCCAGCCTTGTAAACTCTCCAATCTTCCTACTGTCGGGGTCCTTTTGGGGCTGCTATAACAAATGCCATAAACTGGGTGGCTTATAAATGACAAAAAATTTAGTTCTCACAGTGCTGGAGGCTGGAAATCACAAGATCAAGGGTCCAGAAGCTTAGGGGTCTGGTGAAGGTCCACTTTCTGGCTCCTGGATACACCTTTTTGCTGTGTCCTTGCATGGTGGAAGGGATGAACTAGCTCTCCGGACTTCCTTTGTAAGGGCACATATCCCATTGAGGAGGGCTCTGCTCCCATGATCTCACCATTGCTACAAGCCTCACCTCCTAATGTTACCTTGGAGCTAGAATTTCAACATATACATTTTGAGGGATCATAAGCACCCAATCCTTTGCACCTGTCTTCCTGTGGATTTCTGTCTTCCACATGAATCTAGAATCCCACACATTCTGGAACCCCATGAATCTGGAACGCATTTTATGAGAATGCTCGTCCAATTCTTCCCCTGAAAAGAGGTGAATGGACATTCGGGGCAAGATGGTTTGGTCACATTCAATCCCAAAGAGGAAAAAACTTTTCTTAAGTGAAATGAAATACCCTCATGATCACCTGCCTCCCTCTTGAAGGTTTCCCAGCAAAAATTCATTTCCATGCTTGCTAAATGACAAGAGGGTGATGGGTTGTTGCTATTTTGGGGCGAGGCACATGTGCAAGGGAGCCCTGGGAAACAGACAATGCTATCTTTACTCCATTCAGATGTTGTTTATTACAAAGGATGAGCAAGCTGCACAGCCGTCTGAGTAGCTTAGTTCCCACGGCGAATTTGACCGTATTTTTTTTTGAATGGTGGTTGAGTTTATGGCTCAAAAATCTTTCTTTTTCCCAGCTGTAGCTGTACTTTGAGTCATTCATTCATTCAGTAGGGCTGTGGGCTGCTGCAGCAGACTGTGGGTATAGAGTGGGGACCAGACAAGCACAACTCTGCCCATGGGGATCTCCAAGTGACTTTCCCTCTCCGGAGGAACCCTGCAGGTTAAATGGTAGACACCTATCCTGTCTCTCTCACCTCTTCCCCTGTCGCCTCTCCTCAGGATTTCAAACCTTACCTCTGTTGCTTGATGGCTCTGTGACCTGGAAATTACTCGCTATCTCTGAGTGTTGGGTTTTCTGAATTTAATTTAACTTTAATTTTGGTGCATTATAATTATACATCATAGTGGGATTCCATGTTACATGTGTTACATGCATGTGACATAACTTGGTCACCTTATTTCTGCAATGCCTCCCCTTCCCCTCCTCCCTCCCTCCTCCTGATCCTTTTCCTCTACTGCTCTCCTTTCTAAGCTAGATAGCAGGTGCTGGTGCCAGGTGGCCTGTGGAACACTCCTAAGGTCTGAAAGAAGGTCACCCATGGAAGCCACCTGGGGTGGTAAAGACCAGAACCGAGCCCGAGTGGAATGACTCACCTGCATGCTCCACCCTACTTAGTTGCTTTTGCAAGTAGATGATTACTGCTCCTCTCTTCTCCCTAAGAGCCAAGGGAAACTGGGAAAGGAAATTAATGTTGGAGAAGAAATATGGGCTTTTCCAAGTGGGGGTGAAGGTAACACAAAGAAGCCACCGACTCTGACCTGGCTCCTCTTCCTCTTCTCTTCTGTTTCCTGCTGCACTGTTCCCAGCACCCATTGCTGTCCTTATGCTAATGACTCCCCAGCAGCGCCCATGTCCAGCCCATGTCCAGCCCAGATCCTTCCTCCTGAGCTCCATATGCATGCAGCCCCTTCTCTGGGATGTCCCACAAACACCTGCAACTCCAAGGGTCTGGACCCATTGCTGCCTCTAGCCTGCTCCAGTGCCAACAGCCACCTCAGCACTTGCTCCTCAGTTACCCACCCAGGGTAACTAAGTTACCTGCTTCTCAGCACCTGGTCTGCCACTATGTCCTGGATCTTATATGGGAACTAGTATCTCACGCCCACCTGCTGAGCGTCTGTCTTAGGGCAGTCTTCCCTCTCCTTAGGAGACCACGGCACCTGGTTCTCCCAGGTCCATCCCTGCACTAGTCTGTCTTCTGCTAGGTTGCTCTGGTCCTCTTTCTGGAAGCAAATCAAAGCAACCTCTGTGTGCTGCTCCCATGCATACAGACTGCCCCTGATGTCGGTAAGCTGTGAGTTTTTCTCTAGGTCACAAAATAGGGCCCAGGCTTCCTTTGCAAATGCCCTTTCCTCAAACATGAATGCTTTCCTCCATGAATCCCAAGTCACCCCTCCCAGCTGAACTCTTACTCTTCCTGTCACCCATCCCTAACTTTGAAGCACTTTGTTTTTCTCTGTGTGCAGCTGCTTACCCTTTGGGGGATTTAGATAGCGGGGCAGGTTACCTGTCTACTGACCAGCCTTCCTTCTGAGCTCAGCATGTGTGGGCCCTCTTCCAGGAAGCCTTTCCTCATCCCCTCAGCACGGGTACCATGACCCTCCTCTTGGGCTCCATTCCACCAGGTGCTGCTCTCTAGCAGGAAGTGGACTCTGCCATATTTAATCATCTCTTTGCTCATATGCTCCCCTGCTAGACTTAAAGCTCAATGCAGGCAGCACCTTAAACCTTACACAGCATGCCTAGCCCCTGGTGAATGCCATGGTGAATGCCCAGACTGCATTTAGTGTATGAACAAATGAGTGGAAAGTAAGATGCTATGAAATCCCAGTACCACATCTGCATCCACAGGGTAGTTCAGATCTATCTGCTATGATGTGACAGTAAGTCATCATGTAACAAATATTGGTTTTTGAAATTTTTTTATTTTTTTGTGGTACTGGGGATTGAACTCAGGAGCATTCTACCTCCAAGCTTCACCACTAGCCCTATTTTTTATTCTTTATTTTTGAAACAGGGTCTCACTAAGCTGCAGAGGACCTCACTAAGTAGCTGAGGCTGGCCGTGAACCCAGATCCTCCAGTCTCAGCCTCCTAAGTACTGGGATTACAAGCATGCACTACCATGCCTGGCTATATGAATCTTGTTTTATAAAGCCTCTTCACTCCCATTTATCTCCTATAATCCCCAGACACTTGGAGGCTGTGATTGAGTACACTTTGTAGGTGAAGAAACTAAGAATTGGAGAAAAATGAAAATAAGAGGGGCTGAACACTTAGGTCCTATCTAAGCTCATGTCACAGGACACCTTGTTTAATTCTCCAATGTTCCTATGATTGAGCTATTACCCCGTACACCCAGGAATGGCATAGATTTTGCACACCCAGTTTAGCTTCCAAATCAGTGTATCAAATGGGTTGGAAAGCAGTCAGCCTCCTAGAATGCCATTTATGTTTGCTGAATTAATGTGACATGCTCAGAGTCACATAGAGCTTTCCCTTAAATCCAGCCTGCCTTCCCAAACTCCTCAGCTCTTCCCAAGCAGAGTGCCCTGCCCACCTAAGCTGAGCTCCGCTGCCCAGTCCCCTCTTCCCCTCTCCAAAATAGCATGGAGAGTTTGCATCATGATGGAACAGCTGGGCTAACGTGGTGCTCAGAGCCAGGGTCTGTGACAACAAGACTCAGCTCCAGTAGTCTGGCCACAGACAAATGACACATTCATGTCACAACCAAGTGCTCACTCTGAGCTTTGCCCCTGTCCTAGCAGCACATCAGCAGTGCCTCATTACACTGGGCACCCACATGCCCGGGGAAGGGTCAGACTCTGAAGCAGACAGAGCTCTGCCTGGCAGCCCTCACCGTGTGCTACAGCTCATTGTCTCTCTCAATTGCTTTCTGCTCATCGCTCCTTCTTGTCCTGGTTGCAGGACTAGGACAAGGGGCTGGGAATGACATCTCTGCCCTCCAGGGCTCCAAGGTGTGGGCTTCTGCATGCCAGCCTCAGCCCCCACTTCCCATGGGAACAGCTCAGGGCCTGGCGCAAGGGGAAGGAATGTGGAGCCCATACCTGCTGGGCTGCAATGGGAGAATGGGAGGATCTGACAATCAGCTCTTACCGAGCACCTAGCTTGGCCATGATTTCTGTTGCCTGCTTCAAGTACATTATTTTGTGCACCACTGAAATGTCTCTGAGTCAGAATTATCCAGTTGCCCTCATTTTTAAGAGTAAGGAACCGGGGCTCAAAAACACATAATCACATAGCTAAGTAGCAGAGCTGTGACTCATGCCCAGGCTTTTCTAACTACAAGGCATGGTTGTTATGGGTACACTGTTTATTCTCGAGTTGAATACCCATTTTCTTTCCTTTGGATGCTCTTCTCAGCAACTCTTGCTCTCTCCCTGTATACCTACCCCCTTTGATCTTTTATTTTCTTGTCCTAAGTTGTCTTCTCTAGAGAGCCTCCTTTAGGGAACTCAGATTCCCATCATCTGACTATATTCCTGTCTGCTACCCCTGTGCTTGCCCTGGGGGTGGGGTGTTTGGCATGTGCTTTGTCTGAAGTGTTGATAGTATCTTAGTTCCACCCGCATTCAAAATTCAGCTCTTGCCTTAGTTCTTGGGCCAGTTCATTCATGACTCATTGTCATATTGGTACAAAGCTCAGCTCTTTGGGTTGTTAAAAAGATAGAAATAATCTATAACATCACAGAGTTGTCCTGTCCATGGAGGGTCTCCCAGGTACAGGGGCTGAATTCTATCATGTGAATCTCTGGAATCAGCCAGATATGAGTTCCAACCCTCACTCTGGCTCTCATTAGCTCCATTTTCTTTAGCAATTTACTTAATCTTTCTGAGGCACCATGTCTTTTCCAAAATGCAGATTGTAATATTTAACTCATAGAGTAATTCATAAAATGAAGACTAAAGAAAATTGTCCCTACCACACCCAGCCCTTGACAGTCAAGAATTCCATCTCAATCTTGTCATTTCAAAAATGCAATGTAAATGGAATCATACAATAGAAGAACTTCTGAGATTGTTTTTTCACTCAGCCTAACCACCCATGTTCTTACACGTACCAGTAGGTAGTAATGAGGAATTTTTCATGGTGTGGATATGCTACAGTTTGTCAAACTATCACCTACTAAAGGATACATTGGTTGTTTCAGTTTAAGAGTATTATAAATAAATCTTCTATGAACACCACATATAGATTTTTATTTGTACATAAGTATTAAATGCCCTAGAGTACAATTGTCAGATTGTGACCAAAATTTGGTACTTGCCCCAATTTGTCAAATCAAATAATTGGGTCAAGCCTTTGGGAGGAAGAAAGAAGAAATTTTATTGATTTGCTAGCAAATTGAAGAAACCAATGAATTTGTGTTCAGGGCCATAAGAAACCCAATTCTCCCCAAAGGGGAAAAATGTCCCTTTTATTTTTATTTGTATTGGTGCATTATGATTACATATAATAGTGGGATTCATTGTAATATAATTGTACATGCACATAACATGATTAGTCAACATCATTCAATCTTTATTGCCAGGCAATTTCCTTAAAATTGAGTAATATACAAAATATAGGCTCAAGATACTGATTAGAAAAATAAAAGTATGCTAATTATGATTCTGGATGTATAATGAGATGTTACAATTTTCCTTTAGTATTTACTTATCTTTATATGCTTTCATTAAAGAGCTAGCTCTTCAAGGCCAAGCAGGTGTGTTTATCAAAAAGACAATTCAAGTATCACTATCACATTCTGACTTCAGTTCCTTTGAAAAGATACCCAGCACAATTCACAATGGCTGAACTATGGAGCCAACCTAGGTTCTGTCAACAGATAAATGAGTTACAAAACTGTGGTGTATATATACACAATAGAATTTTAATTACCGACAAAGAACAAAATGATGTCATTAGTAGGAAAATGGATGGAACTAGAAAATATCACATTAAGTGATATTAGCCAGTGTCAGAAAGGAAAGGATCATCTGTTTTCTGTCATATGTGGAAGCTAGAAAGCAATTGAGAAACAAAAAGACTGAATAAATGAGAAGAAATACTAGAAGAACAGTGGAAGGAGATTTGGGGAGGGAGGTGAGATGGGAAGGGAAGAGACAATGAAGGAACCTCAGCTCACAGAATCCCATGTACATTTGTGAAGCTAGTAATACCAATTTCAATATTTTAACTGGAGAGGGGGAGATGCACTGGGTGCTGTGTGTGTGTATGTTTTTATCATGCTGAATCTCAATATGATGGATGGTTACCATGCACCAATAAAAGTATATTAGGAAAAAAAAAAAAAAAGCCCAGCTCATGTCTGTGTCTTCCTTGAGTTGGTTCTTTTTTCAGATCCAGGGGCACCTGTTCTTCATTCCTTAGGTCAGTAAACTACTAAGAGCATTTTATTCACTAACATGAGGGAGAAGGAAAGGAGGAGTAGAACAAAAAGAGGGAGGAAGGAAGAATGCTCCTTTTGAAACAGGCTGTTAGCTGCCAGGGTCAGAAGCTCCCCCGGTACAAGGTCATGTATTTAGAGTCTGCAGACTTCCTAAACGCCTTAATGGTGGCTCCATTTTACATTTCCATCAGCAATGTTTGAAATACCCACTTTTCCGGCATCCTTTCCAGCATTTAGCATTGCCATTTTTTAAAAAAGCTGTCTAGCAAGCGTGTTGTGATATCTCACCACTTTCCCAATTGCTAGTGATGCTCAACATTTTTCCTGTTGCTCATTTGCCATCTTGTAATATTCTTCAGTTTTTTTCCTTGTTTTTAAATTGGATTTCTTATTTGTTTTCCATGGTGCATTTTGAGAGTTCTGCATAGACTCTAGATAAACGTGTGCTGTCGGATATGTGACTAGTGAATATTTTTCCCAGTTTGTCTCTTCATCCTTGTATAGAGTCCCTTGCAGAATAAACATTTTACATTTTGGGAAAGTCTAGTATATTAATTTATTCTCTCATGGGTTCTGCTTTTGGTGTCATGTCTGAAAACTCTTCTTGAGTTCCCCTCAATATTACCAGCATAGTGGAAGTGTACCCTCCCCACAGCATCTCCACTGATGCCCTGGTGCTCCTTACTAGCAGGAGGATCAGAGTCCTGGCTCCCCTCTGGACCCTCTTGACCCCACCCTGGTGGGGAATGGTGGGGGGAATCAAAACACTTCCTGATATTCTGGTAAAAGAAGATAACCAAGCCCTTCTTGCCTTGGCTGATAAAGGTGGAGGGGGCTGTAGTGTCTGGCTCCAATAAAGTGGTTTTATGTCTTGCTACCCCCCCCCCATAATTAGTTCTTTGCTTAGATCAGGCTTTCGCTAGCCTTTTTTTTCTTCCTATTCATGGGCATTTTTGAGTTTGCAGTTTGTCTAGGATCCAGTCCAGGATATTCAAGGCAAAAAGAAAACCCAGGAACTCAGGATACTATGATTCCTTGGGTCCTGGGGTCCTCAGCTGAACTTCTCCCATTGTTTTACATGTAAACTTCAGGTTTTTCAGCTATCCTCTGAGGCAGGAAAATAGAATATTTGTCCATTCTGCTTTCCTCAAAGTAGAAGTCTATCAGAGAAATTTTTGTCAAGCAGATGGCTCAAGATGAAATGTCTGGAAGACAGACATCACTGTGTACACAATTATTTTTTATACCTGTTTTCCAGATAAAGACACACAATGCAACCACCTGATAAAAGCTATTGGCTTTGGTTTGTAATTCTTCCCATTCATATCATGGCTCCTCTACTACTGGCTATGTTCCTTTGGCCTAATTATTTCCTCCATGTTAAAAAATTAAACGACCCCCAGCTATCCAATGGAGATCACAGTGTCATCTGACCGTAGGGTGGAATGAAGAATTAACTTTGAGGTTCCATGTCAATCAAACAAAGGTAAAATATGTAGTGCATCCTTTAGCAAAACACTGAATAACTATTTTTTACCAAAAGAATGAAAAATAGCAATGGAGCATGGCATGCCTGGAGAACGCAGGACCCCTGCTTTTGCATTTCTCTGGATTGTCCAGCCTTCCTTTCTCATTTCCTCCTAACAATATCCCCCTTCCATTATTACAAATTAGCTGAGCAATTGCTCTGTTGGACTCTGGAGCTAGAAATACCAGTGGAGCACAGTCCCTACTCTTAAGGAGACCAGGGACTATAAAGAACCCCAGAAATATGAATTGGTCTTTGCCACAGATGTCATGAGAATTCCCACAGATGCTTGTATCTGTACCAGATACTGTGTGTGTGTGTGTGTGTGTGTGTGTGTGTGTGTGTGTGTGTGTGTGTGTGTGTTACTAGGGGTAGCACTCAAGGGCATCCTACCTCTGAGCTGCACTCCCAGCACTATTGTATTATTTTGAAACAGGGTCTCACTAAGTTGCTGTCTCAGTCTCCTAAGTACTGGGATTACAGGCGTGAGCCACCATATCTAGCTAATAACTCTTTAAGGTAGAAACAAATGCTATCTATAGAGAATTCAAGCCTAAAATGACTGTGCTTTATTTAAGCACATTCTTTTTTTCAAGAGGACATTTAGAATAATCTCTTCCTGTAACATTGACAGCCAAGTCCGTAAACATGAGAAGGTAGGAAGAGAGATGGATTTTCGATAGGCAGAGCTCGGCTCTCTGATTTCAGCTCCCAGGCAGATGGGGCTGGGGCTGTTAGCCTGGATCCATTAGATGTCTGTTGCACCACCAGCCAATTGTGTAAATGGGGATTTGAGGGAGAGCTTAGAAAAACAAAGCAAAGCCCAAACCAAATGTATTTTGTTAAGGGCTGTGCTACAAATCAGAGTTTGGCAAACACAGAGGGTGGATTTGGGCAGCAGGCTTTCATCTGACGCTGGAGTAGGAGGGATTCTTGGGCTCGGGGATTGCTTTGCTAGAAGCAAGAGGCATCTCCCTGCACTTGGCATAAATATTTTACATGGCCATAGTGCTGTGTACTGCAGGCATATTAGATGACAAGAGTTTCTGATTTCCTACAGTTCTGCGGGTTGGCTTGGTTCATACATGTGGCTGTGTCAGCTGGAGGACCAGCTGGGCTGGACAGTCCCAGAGGTCCCATTTGCATGTCTGACAGTCGGTGCTGTCTTCTGGGCATCTTGGGTCTCCTCCATGTGGCTGCTCAGCCTCCTGCAGTCTGACCAGCCCATTACAACGTAGCCTCAGGGCCAAGTTTCAAGACAGTAGAAGCAACATCTGCATTGCTTCAGACAGGCTCTGGGAGTGCCATCATCCCTCTGCTGCATCTCTCTGCTTCATTCCATGGGTCCAGGAAGGCAGCTCTGACTCACCATGGGAGAAACTGCCAAGGAGGGGACTCAGGGAGGCTTGACCCCTGGGACAACTTCCTAAGACTCTGTCACCACACTAATACTCTGAGATTGTTTTGCTGGAGTGCAGAGATGTTTAGCAATTTATCTGCTTCATTCTGCATCCTCACTGCCATCATCCAAGCACCTGACACACATGCAACCTACAGGAAGAATGATTTATTCACTTACAGCTCTGAAAAGGGTCAGAGGTCACAGTCCATTTTGTGACCAGCTTCTGTCGAAGCTGCACTTCCTCAGGGCACCCGAGTGGGGAGTAGAAAGCCAAGGGAGAGGGTGAGTGACATATAGGCTCCAAGGCCACACCCCCCAGGGACTCTTCTCCAGCAACCAGGTCCTGCCTCCAAGATGGCTACCTCAAACACAGCTGCCTGCACTACCACATGAGGTCCGAGGGACTTAGTGTGTGGGGGGGGTACTGGGGATTGAACCCAGGGACATTCGACCTCCGAGCTATACCCCCAGTCCTATTTTTTATTTTGAAACAAGGTCTCACTAAATTGTGGAAGGCCTAAGTAACTGAGGCTGGCCATGAACTCAGATCCTCCAGTCTCAGCCTCCCAAGTACTGGGATTACAGGTGTGCGCCCCCACATCTGGCTTGGGGGACATTTTAAATCCAGACCATGACATTGCCCAAAGCTACATAGCAAGCTAGGTGAAGAACTCTGGGCACTGTTTCTCTAAGTCCAAGCTTACTCGCTTGAATACCAAAATAAAATACAAAGGGCTTACGTTTGTGCCCGCTTTACAACTTATAATCTTTTTCAATACTGATGAGATGATACTGATGACGTTTTGTGTGGTCTTTACAGGAGCCTAGGTAGTCACACCTGTTATATTACAGATATCTTCCTGTAGCCATTTGCTGGGGCTACCGAAACAATGTCCCACAAAACTGGGGGGCTTAACATACAAATTTATTTTCTTACTGGAGGCCAGAAATCTAAGACCAAGGCTACTTCCTTGGGAGGCAGGATGAGTTCCATGTCTCCTAAGCTCTTGCTGGTTTGCTGACAACCCATGGCATTCATTAGCTTGTAGAGTGTTGCCTGGGCTCTGCCCTTACCGTGGACTTCATGTGTACATGTCCGTGTTCAGGTTTTCCCTCCAGTCATCCTACTCCAGCATGAACTCAGCCTGACCAAGTACCTCTCAACCATTCTGTTTCAAAATTAGGCCACATCCTGAGGTTCTAGGGGCCAGGGCTTCCCCATCAGTACTGGGGGTTTTGAGTCAGTTGATAATACCCTTTTATACAGGCATGGAAAACCAAGATCTGCATTTGATTTGGTGAGAAAATTGAGTGAACTTGCCCCCACCCCTGACACACAGGCACAGTGATACACAGTCTTAGGGGATGCAGGGGTGGCCTCATTTGTAGAGGGGACAGTGGAGCCCCAGAGGAACCTGCTGAGTTGCTGAGAGTCACATGGCCCTTAAAGTTGACACAGGGACCATATATCAGGGTACCTGATGGCCTGTTTAAGAAATGGGTCCACCAGATCATGCTTTATTCTCACATACAGTTTTTAAAAGCAATGAAGGACTCTTTAGTGAGACCTCTTGAACTCATAAGCCCTTTTCAGCCTTACAAGACATTTGCTCTAAGATTATAGCCACTGAGCCTAAAACCTGCCTGGCTCTCAGCCTCAATTATCCTGAAAGCACTGGAGATGTTCATGCTCCTAAGACAAAAGAATAGCTTTTGGGGTCAAAAAGAAAACTCCTCCAGAATGATCTCTTAGTCTGGCAACTGAACAAACACATTCAAAGTACTCTAATTCTATTGGCAAATCAACTCCGCTAAGGCAGGGATTTACCTTTGCTCAGCAGCATGTATGTAGATGTTAACATGGATTTGAAAAGATTTACTTTCCACTGTAACTGAAAAAATGAACGTGCACATGAGTGTAAAGGGAAAAGGGGGTAAGGGAAATTGCAACAGCACCCAGCAGTTGCATTGAGTTGAGAAGACAGACATGAGTGTAGGAAGTCCAAAGGAGAGAATTTGGGAGACAGACTATCTGAAGGGAGTTACCAACTTGTACCTAACAAAGATGCATGATTATAGTGTACAAAAAAAAAAAAGAGTGGTAGAGGGAGAGCCATTGCTTTGTGAGGATAAGCCCCTTAATTCTTGGGCTGAATTCTGGGCTGGGCAAGGCATTCGAGGTCACTTCCAAGGCAAGTGACAGGACCTGGGAAATCAGAAGGTCCAACACTACCAGATCCCTCAAACAGGGCTGGGGACAGGTCAGGTTTCACCAGTACAGTACATGTGGAAGATTTGCTACACTTGGGCATTTGGTGTGGTGATTGTCACAGTATTGATTTGGTAGCATGGCAAAATCATCTGTGCTGGGAGGATGCGCTGTCCCTGCCCTGATAGAGTTGAAAAGCAAGCCAGGTGTGGTGGTGTGCACTTGTAATCTTGGTACTTGGGAGGTTGAGGCAGGAGGATCGATCTCGGGTTGGACACAGCCTCTACAACTTAGTAAGGCCCTTAGCAGCATAGTGAGACCCTGTTTCAAAAAGAAAATAATACTTATAATAAAAATAAAATAGGACTGGGAGTGTAGCTCAGAGATAGAATGCTGCTGGGTTCATTTCCCAGTACCACCATTGGGGGAAAAAAAAAAAAAAGCATCAAATTGACCTCAATAACTTAACTGCATCCAAGAAAAAAAAAATAAAACCAAACATCATTAAAGGAATACACCAAAATCTAGCACCAAAGCAATGTCTAGAATTCAGTCAAACTTATCAACCTGGTAAAGAAGTGGGAAAATATAACTGATAACCAATAGGAAAACAACAAAAATGATGGTGGATGACCAGAGTGACTAGATAAGGGCATTGAAGCACCTGTGATGGATATGCCTCCCCATACTCAGAGAATTATATTAATATGAGGAAAGAAATGGAAGACACAAAGAGCTTTTTTTTTAAAAAATGCAAATAGAGTTAAAAATGGAATGTCAGAAGTGGAAAATCTGAGTAGAAATTAACAACGGATAGACACTGAGCAAGAAATAGGAAGCTTGAACATACAGCAATGGTGACCATTGAAAAGGAAGCAGAGAGGAGTGAAAGAAGAAAATAAGAATCAACAGCTCTTTTTTATAGCACAGATTTATTTAACATACATGTAACTAGCATCCTTAGAAAGGAGGGACCAGATTAGGTATTCCAAATTATTATTGCTGGAAGTTTTCCAAATGGATGAAAACTAAGTCTAATGGAGAAAGAGGGCCCCCTGATTTCAAGCAAGAAAAAAGAAAAGTATGTCACAATCAAATTGTGGACAATCAGTGATGTGAAAACCTTCAAGCACCCAAGGGAAAAAAAAGGGAATATTATACATAATACACAAAAGAATAAAGAATAGAAGACTTTTGTTTTTCAGTTGGGAGCTAAGCAAACCAGATGAGTACAGATTGAGACCTTGAAGGATGGAAGGAAGCCGGGAGCAGTGGCACATGTCTGTAATGCCAGTGCTTCAGGGGCTGAGGCAGGAGGATTGCAGGTTTAAGACCAGCTTCAGCAAGTTAGCAGGACTCTCAGCAACTTAGAAAAACTCTGTTTTGAAATACAAAAGGCTGGCTGAGAATGTAGCTTGGAGGTATAAATGCCTCTGGGTTCAATCCCAAGTACCAAAAGCAAATAAAATGCAGAAAGAGAAAAACAAAAATGAAACATCAAAAACCCTGCTGACTTGGAATTATATAGAATAACCAGGGAAAATATGTTTCAAAGTAAAAGTAAAAGAAGATTTTTTTTCAGATATTCACTGGAATGGTACTTCAATAAGTGAAGTTTTTCAAGCAGAAGGAAAATGATAATAAGCAAAATCTGTATTCACACCAAAGAATGGATGGACCACAGGTAGACAATAGGTGGTTAAAAAAAAAAAATGTTCTCCTCTCAGTACCTTTCAAAGATAGCAGAACTGGAAAGTTAAATATTTAAGAACTAAGGCACATAGGCCGGGAAATGCAAATGGAGAAATGCAGTCGCAAGGTTTTCAAATGACATGTGAAAACCTAGTATAAGCATTTAAAACAAAGAAACAAAAATCAAAACAAAAAGAACCAAGTCACTAGTGGAGATAAAATGAAGTAAAAAAAAAAAGTTATTCCAAAAGAAGTCATGAAGAGAGAGAAATTGAATGAAAAATAACCGGATGGAACAAGAACACCAGTAGCCAGCTGATTGATTTTAGCCAAAGCCCGCTGGTGGTCACTGTCAGGGTTACAGGGCAGACAAGAGGTGGGAAGGCGCTCCCGTGGTGAATGGGAACATTCTATACCACGACACCAGGGTTATGTGACTGTAGAGGTTTGCCAAATCTCATCAAACTGTTCAATCACAACCAGTGAATTTTATTTGATGCAAATTATACCTCAGTAGTGCTATTGAGAAAAATTAGCAAAATGGGATGATGAAAGGGGATGAGTGGAAAATGGAATGGGCTCAAGACCAAATTGGAAAGTCTATATACATAGACACACACACAGTCACATAGATACGCACTCATATACACATACTCACATAGATACACACATACACATATACATACATGCATGCACAGACACAAGCACACACAAACACGTGTACACACATATATGCAGGCATACATACATTGTGTGTGTGTGCAGACAGATTTGCTGTTTCTTCTTTATTTTATTTATTTATTTTTGCGGTACCGGGGATTGAACTCAAGGGCATTCTACCTCTGAGCTATACCCCCAGCCCTATTTTTTTATTCTTTATTTTGAAACAGGGTCTCACTAAGTTGCAGAGTGCCTCACTAGGTAGCTGAGGCTGGCCTTGAACCCGGATCCTCCAGTCTCAGCCTCCCGAATGCTGGGATTACAAGCCTGCGCTACCACGCCCGGCTGTTTCTTCTTTTTTTTAATTTAATTTTTTATTGTAATAATCCGTGCTTTGTATGTATACGTTTTTGTTAGGTACAAATTGATAAAGACAAATATGCACACATTTCTCATCTGACCCTATCCCCAATTCCCACCCCGCTCCCTCGCCCTCCCTCCCTCTCAAGTTCAGTTCAGTGAGTGATCTTGATATAATTGTGTAAGTACATCATGTGTCTTAGGATGCTCCCCACCCCCCATTCCCTTCAGTTAAATCAACTTCTCTGTTTCTTCTTTTTTAAAGCAAGGTTATTTGCATGATAAAAAAATGTCAATTAGTATGAAAAAACCTACTTTTTAGAATTCTACTTTTCTAGATAATAGCACTATTTTTCTCCTACATATTCTTCCAGGTATAAACCAACATGTAGCCACAAAGATTCATACATTTTTCTTAAAAAGATTTCAAGTTATACGGAAAGTTTTCTAGATGCTTTTCTCTCGTTATTTTCAAATTCTCTCTCATGTTGATCAATATAAGTACATTTTTATAGCCATCATTTTAAGAGCTGTCTGGAATTCTGTTGTGTGAATTGATGTGTGTGTGTGGTGTATATTTGGGGTGTGTGGATATGTGCTGTATTAATGTGTAGCTGTGTGTGGCACGCATATCTGTGTGTGTGGTGTATGTGGATATATGTTGCATGCATGTATGATGTGTATGCATGTGTGGAATGTGGATATGTTCATACATGTATGTGTGATACATGTGTATGTGTGTGCTATTTGTGGATGTGCTGTATGTATATATGTGGTATAGGCATAATGTGTATGTGTGTGTGGTATATGGTGTATGATATGAATTGTGTGCATTTGTGTAGTGTGTAGATATGTTGTGGTATGCATGTGATGTCTATACATGATGCACATGTATATGTATGTGCTGTGTGTGGATATGTGTTGTGTGCATGCATAACATGTATAGGCATGTATTGCGTGCATATGTGTGCTATGTATACATGATATATACATGAATGTGTGCTGTGTGGATGTGTGTTGTTCGCCTGCATGTTGTGTATACACATGACATGTATGTATGTGTGTGCTGTGTGTGGATGTTTTGTATATGGATGTATGCATGATATATATGTATGCATGTATGGTGTGTGGATATGCATTGTATGTATGTGTGTGGCATGTATGCATGACACCTGTGTGTGTGTGTGATGTGTACAGCAGCTTTCACAGGGCATCTGCAGAAGCTTTTCAGCTGCCAGTTTGGGTTTCAACAAGCTCAAGGCCCAGGGGGTATGGGAAGGCTGACTTCTCTATGAAAACCTTCAATATGTGTCTCTGCGATAACTTGTGGCTATGACATACTTTCCACTATATAATTTGTAAAACAAGTGTGATAAGGTCCACCTTGCGAGTTGTTACATGAGTACAAAAATATTCTAATAGAAAACTCGGAAAGCATGCCCATGACTGACAGCTGGGAATGAGCTAAGTGATGCCACCCGGACACCCGGAATCTGCAGCCAGCATCCTGGCACTGCAGGCGTGGGTCCAGTGAGCTGGAAAAATGGTCACGATAGATTGCTAACTGGAGAAAAAAAGTCAGGTTACCTAGAGGCATGCATGGAGTGATTCCAATTTTTAAAGTAACCATGTGCCAAAAGAAAATGATCTGAAAACATATTTTTGTAATGCTACTGTTATCTCAGGGTAGGTAGGTGTACTTTGCAGCTTGTATGTTTCTCTAGAATGTTCTGTAGCAGACAATGTATTGCTATAACAAGCAAAAGCCAATGTTATATCAACAACCACCAACACCAAAATTACTTGAATCCATCCAGTTGATGCTCCTTGTCCTTTGACACCGTCGGCATCACTGAGTAGATACCTTTATTTTCTCTGTGTGCCACGTGGTGGCTGGGGAAGCTGAGGCTCCAGGGCTGTAGGGAATTGCTCCTAGTTACCTGGCAGGTGGAAGGCACTGTAGATGTTTTAACCCAGTTCTCTGACCCCAAAGTGCATGACTTTTGGTTTTGTCTGTCTTTGCACAATCCATTTTCCAAAAGTCTTAAGTCTGGCTGTTCTTTACCCTCTGGTAGTAAAATTCCACTTCTGCCTAGTTGTATTTGTTCCTGGTGCTGGGGACTCAGATCCTGCTTAGTAAAAACGTGGGGCTGTGCTAGTGACTGACGCTTGTGGTGTGGGGGGTATCATGTCATGTTGCCAAAGCGAGGCTCTTGCTTTATGATATTCTGCATTATGTCTGAGTAAGTGAACTGCTAGGGCCCAGGGGAGCTCAGCCCAAGGAGAGCAGACCCTTCCTTCCTGCCTTATTGAGTCTTTAAGCAGACCAGGCAGGCCACCTTCATGCTGCTTGAGAGGCAGGTCTCGGAGGGCAGGACCTCTGGTGCCAAGTGGCCAGAGGTTCACAATAAGTATTTGCTCAATGAAGAAATATGATTGAATAAAAAAGCAACCCAGAGCCAGGCATGGTGGCACATGCTTGTAATCCCAGTACTTGGGAGGATCCGGGTTCACGGGCAGTCTCGGCTACTTAGTGAGGCTCTCCACAACTTTGTGGGACTCTGTTTCAAGATATAGAATAAAAAATGGGGCTGTGGGTGTAGCTCAGAGGTAGAATGCCCCTGGGTTCAATCCCCAGTACCACACACAAAAAACCCAGAAAACAAACAAAAAAAACCCAAAACCAAACAAACAAAAACCCACAACAGCAGCAACAAACCCAATTTTCAAAAAATTAAAGGAGTTGAAAGACGAGTTCTGGTTTGCAGAGGTCCGGGCACTCATCAGCTGCTGCGTGGCACCAGAAAGAAACTTGCAAGTCAACATAGGACTGAAACACTACACTCCGTATGTGGAAAGTCTAGAGATTCCAGGAGGGTTTTCCATCTTCTTCACTTCCCTGGAATGTGGTTAAGTCTCCTCACACGGGTGTGGAGACAGCGCCCGCCCGCTCGCTCCTTGGGATGTGGGCAGAGCTGGGCCTCCCTGATTTATCTCAGAACCAAATCTCTAGCTAAAAGCTCTGAGGATTTCCTTGTGGTCAAGTCAAAGAACTTTCCAATGAAATGGCTTTAAATGGCACCTGACCCAGAATCATTTTGTCTGCCAGACTTGGATTGGACTTTCACAATCAACACAGAACCAAAGCCATTGGTCTGCTGGGCCCATAGTTTAAGTACTGTTCTACCTGTCTGAACTGTTAGCCCTGGACTCGGGGGGACAAAGTACCCTGGGCGGGTGGTGTCAGCAAGGAAATGTCCTGTTTCAGGGTCCTGGAGGCACACGTCTGTGGTCCAGGTGTCCTGCAGGGCGGGGTTTCCAGGGAGGTGCCCCAGGCCTCTCTCCTGGCTCCTACCTGCCCCTTGGCTGGTGGCAGCAGAACCCGTCCTCGGGTGGCTTCCTTTCTGTGTCCCTGTCTCCACACCCATGTTTTCTAAGGACGCCAGTATTGGTGGCTGAGGGGCCCTTGCTGCCCTGGGATGAACTCAGCTTGACTAAGTATCAGCAATGACCCCATATCTGAAGTAAGGCCACGCGCGGAGGTGCTGGGGAGTGGGACCTCAACAGATGGATTTAGGGGGACACAACTCAACTACTACAAACAAACTAGCCCACTTCTTGAGCTCATCATACCTAGTGGTACTGTTTAGAGTAAAAGTTGAAGATACCATTTAAAACTTGGGGATGCAGAAGTTAGAGTGGTCTTTTAAAACAAACTTTACTGTATCACTCCTTTGCTTCATACCTCTTGATAATTTCTCATTGCATAGTTCAAAGTCCTTACTATAGCTCTTCTTACCTATTCTACCTCAAATTACTAAATTTCAGCCATAAGCCCTCAATTTCAAGCTTCCCTTTCATAGAATGTCCTTCTCCAGCTTTCCTAGGGCTGGTTCATTCTTCTTCATTAAGAGGTTCCAGTTACTCAGTTATTTTCTATAAACAAGCAAGGAACATTAAATTTCTTTACAATACTTTCTCAATTGTATAATGTTTGTTTTTTCTTTTTATTGCCTGTTTCTTTCATTAAATTATAAACTCCATGAAGTCAAGGATAAAATCAGTTTCAGTCCCTATAAGAGACAGCGTGCACCTGGCAGAGGGCTTGGTGTATAATATGTATAAAATATCTATTTAAAGACTGTCTAGACCACTCAACAGCTGAGAGTGGTACCTATTCTGTTGCCAACAATCAGCCGACTTTTCATTCCTGTTTAACATATTTGTTTATCCTCTCTATCCACTCATTTTCTCACCTATCTACATACTCATCTAGTGATTTTTTCCCTCATATTTTCTAGGAAAAGTTACATGCTACATTAATTTTAATGGTCATCTAAAATAGAAATTTGATACAATTTTTTAAACTCTGAAGAAAAAAACTTGGGAATAACCTGATCTACTTTATTTCTATTTAATTTGTTTTTATTATTTATTTGTTTTTATGTATATATGTATGATGTATGTACTGGGAACTGAACCCAAGGGCATTCTACCTCAAAGAATATATAAGCTGTTCCACAAGTTCTAGTTCATTTTTGATTTCTGAAGCAGGGTCTCACTAAATTGCTGAGGGTCTTGCTAAGTTGTTGAGGCTGGCCTCCAACCTGTGATCCTCCTGTCTCAGTCTCCCAAATACTGGGATTATAGGCATATGATACCATGCCTGGCTGACCTGATCTATTTCATCTGTATATTTATAAAGAGGTCCCAAACGGGTCTGCAAATAAATAAGAATACCCCAAAATAATGGCAAAAGAAGGCCACACCAGGGGATGGACCTCTCCAAGAACGAGAGCAGATCGCTTCAGCTGCACCTTCTCACCCAGTCCGCAGATGACTCATGTGTGTTCCTTTTGACTTTTCCCTAGAGACCATCATTTAATGGACAGTAAGACAAAGGCTCAATCAGGGGCAGAGAGACTTGTCCAAGTTGTGTGTCCAGGATGAGGAAGGTTCGGTTTTGATGGAGCTCTCTGAGCTCCAGAGTTAACATTGCTTCTGATTTGTATATGCCAGGTGAAAGAGACTATGACTTCTTTCTTTTCTTTTTAGAAGAGAAGACAGTGAAATTCTGTCCTGGTAAATTCAATGTGCACCGCTGTGGTTTTGACTTGCTACATTAGTCTTTATATTATTCAGAACCTTTTATGTAGCATAGAATATGAAAATATGAATCCCGGTGGATTAAAATCTCATGGGTGGCCCTATGCCTACAATATTTGCTATTATCTCTCCAACAAGAATGTAATTTACTATTCCAGCCTTTTATCTAATGAGAAGTCCCAATCGATTTGGATCAATTTAGCTTATAGCACTTTTTTTCTTGGAAAGACACTTGCCATAGACAAGAATCTTTATCTACGCCAAGAATAATGACACGTGCCCAAATTGTCCCAAGGCCTAGAGTTGTCTCAGCTCCCTCAAAGATTTTCATAGCAATTCTAATTACACTCAGGACTTACAACGGCAGTTTTCCCTGCCCATTCTTCTAGGATGGTACAGAGAACTCTTCCTCATGGTATATAAGATAGTTTCATGATCTGACTCTGGGTCACCCCTCCAGCCTCTTCAGCAACTCCAGCTCAAGTTGGAATTCTCATTGTCTGCATCTTTTCCTGAAACATCTTCACCCCCTTCCTTATCTTTAGGCTGCTGCTTACCACACTGCAGATGTGCCCCTTCTGGGGAGGCTGATACTTCCTCTCTTCTATGCCCACTCCCTCTTCCTTATGTTTAGCCTTAGCATGCGGAGCAGGTGACATTGTTCTCCGTTCACATCATTGAGTTCCTACAGGAGAGACAGACCTTAGACTGAGCCCAGCTCACCAACCCTGTGACTCAGCCTTAGTGCAATACCATGATGTCAATAAGCCTCAGCTTCTCTACTGCTAAGGGCTGACCTTGTGGGCAAACGACTTGTCTGTACTCAGAGCAGCAGCCCATGCCTGGTTGCACTTTCTGCTGTTGCCATCTTGAAGTTCTTTTCTTGAACTCGCGTTTGTGGCTGATGTCTCCTAGAAAGACATGTCGAGTCCTAAGCCTTAGCTCCTCAAACTGTGATTAGCTTTGAACATAGGGTGCTTACAGGGGTCAGCAAATTCAGGTGAGGTCTCTAGGGCAGACCTTAGTCCAATATGACCAGTGTCCTATGCAAAGGAGGGACTTGGACAGAAACAGATAGGCATGAGAGAAGATGATTTGAGGAGACACAGGGACAAGACAGCCACTCACAGCCCCAGGAGAACTGAGGCCCCAGAGGTGAGGGAAGGGGCTGAGAATGGATTAAGAGATCTCATGGGATGTTTGGGTTTCAGACTCTGGCCTCCAGAGCCAGGAGGTAATGTCCTTTGAAGCCCCTTTTGTGAGCCTTTATTATGTAGCCCTAGGAAGTGGATGAAGCTCCAGTGGCCTAGTGCACAGTAAGGGATTTACTGGGAAGTTCAGCTTGCACGTGCCAGAGATGGGTTTGGCCCTGGCCTGGTGTGAGTTAAAGCCTGAACACACACGATGAGTAGTACTTCACACACAAGAAGGCCATAGCACTTCTACATCTCACTTAACACAGGGCAGTGTTTTTTCCCAGTATCCCAGTTTTTTCCCAAGTGGCACTTGAGCAGTACATTAGTACTTTCCTTTGGTCATTTCTTGGTCAGGCCATTGCTTTGGGTGAGAGTCCCCAGGGCATCTTGGGGTCATGAGCACCTCTACACAGACATATCCCCATGCCAGTTTCAAGCCCAATTGTTGGAGGATTGTTGGGGTGATTGCTTAGGCCTCCCTCAAGTTCTGTCTCACTCACAATGAACTCCCATGCCTGGCTGTCAGGTGAGCCTGATCTCTAGCTGCACACAAGGAAGACATGGTTAAATAATGCCAAGAATGCCTCTTAGTTCTTGCTTGGCCTTGCCTTGGTGACTAGCCGGCCGAACCCTGCTGTTTTCTCATCAGTTTGTCAATTGCTCCTGTGGCCACTACACAAGTTCATAGACTTTTTCATGACTCTTTCTCATGGGCAATGCAGCCCTTCCACCTGCCCTCCATCCCCGCTCACCATAGGTGAGCACTGTGGGGTTCCTGCAGGGCAGTAGCATGCCAGATACCAAGCTCCCCCTCATTGGAGCCAGGAGTCCCCCCTGTCATCTCAGTGCTGTGTGACCCAGACCCCAGAGCCCTGTCTTGATCTGCCTCCTGGAACCACTCTTGGTATAGCCAGTTTGGTTGGGCTTCACTGGAAGCAGAGCCTGACATAGGGATGGATAGAGGAAGAGTCATTCAGAAGAAAAAAACCAGGTTACTGGGATGTAAAGCAGCCTGAGCTGAGCAAGGACCTAAGGTAGGTAATATGTTGAGCACAAGGGCAGAGTCCCAGGCTTCTGCCTTGGACCTTTTGTGGCTCCTCCTTTGAGCAGGAGAATTCCTTAGAGAGGCTTGCATTGTGACTAGAGGTTTACCTCCTAATGTGCCCTCCTGTCTGGTTTTCTCCAGCTGTTTCCAGCATCACAGTCACGGGGCCAGAGTCTCTCTTTCCAGCACGATCCTCCTCCCAGCCTTCCTTCTCAAATGTGCCACTGGCTTTCCTAAAATCCTGATTCCAATAATGGCGCTTCTTCACTGCGTGGGTGTGAGCATATTCTTGCGACCTCATCTCATTCCACACCAATCGAGGGACCCCTGATCCTGTTGCCAAGAGGGCTGGACCCTGGCACAATAGAGCCTTCTGGTAATTTACCAGGATTCTTAACACCTTGCTCCCCATGCTCCTCAGCCTAGCATTAAAGTTCCACCTCTGCTAGTGAGTCTTGTGTATGAAGACCAAAAACAGACTTGCTTTGGTTAAGAGCATTTCCCTTGTTATGTGTGCTCTTCCTCTGTTCCTTACCTTGTCCATCTGGCGAGCTCTTATCCATTCCTCAAAGCCCAGCTCGAATGTTACCCTCTCAACAACTCCCTTCAAACCATACCACCCTATTTTCTTCCCTGTCTCCTGATCCAACTTGTAAGATACACAAGAGCAGCATCTACTCAAGACTGCACATTTGTTTTGATGAACTGAAGATCTAGCAGACCATTTAGCACTTCAGAAATGTTTTTTTAAATGCATGCATGAGTAAACAGATGAAAACACAGGTGGATGGCTTAAAGGGTGATGTGGGAACAAACACAAGCGTGAGTGAATGAAAGAATGCATGGATTCATCTGCTACGTGTGTCTAGGTTTCAAATTCACCATCTTTCTTTCCCACATTCTAAATACAGTTCTAGGGTATGTGAAGACCCTGTTATAAACTTTTTTTTTTTTTTGCAGTACTGGGGATTGAACTCAGGGGCATTCTACCTCCGAGCTACACCCCCAGCCCTATATTTTTTATTCTTTATTTTGAAACAGGGTCTCATTAAGTTGCAGAGTGCCTCACTAGGTAGCTGAGGCTGGCTGCGAAACTGGATCCTCTGGTCTCAGCCTCCCAAATGCTGGGATTACAAGCGTGCACCACCACGCCTGGCTTAAACTTTTTGTTTAGCAAAAAAGGACTCTCTGTTATTGCTCTCCCTGTTATTGGGACTCTCAATTTTCTCAGAATCAACTTGTGTTGAGAGGCCATCCAGATGAGCTCTGAAACTCTTGGGAAATACATCATAAGGCCAGTGGACATTCATCACATCTGGAGGGGGGTCCTGTCTGCACAGTGCTAAGCATGCAATGGGTCCACCATATTCATGATCTGTTCTCATTATAATTTTGGGAGAAAAAGCTCCAGGGTGGGGCTGGAGACAGCTCCTTGACAACTTAAAAACAATCGAGTCATAGGTGCAGTTTCTAGATATCGAATGGGATTTGGTGCCCAGAAGTGTTCACATTTAGCCATTTCCAGTAAATAGCTAAAGTTGTATTTAGACTATATCTGGCCTGGAACAGAAAGATAAGATCTGCCTACGGTAAGGGAAAATGCTGGATTCGGGAACTTGCAGAAACAGACCCAGAAGTGGGCCCTGCTGACAGTGCTTGTCCTTACTACTCAAAACAATCTATAATTCAGTGCAATTCCCGTCAAAATACTAGAGACATTATTTACAGAACTAGAAGAAATAGTCCTAAAATTTGTACGGAATCTCAGAAAAACTCTTAGGAGCCAAAGCCATCTTGAGAAAAAAGAACAATACAGGAAGTCTTACCCTACCTGATTTCAAAATATGCTACAAAGCTACAGTAATAAAAAGCAATATTGTATTGGCATAAAAGTAGATACAGAGCCTAGAAGTAAACCTTACATCTATAGATGACTGATTTTCACCAAAGGGGCTAAGAATATGTATTGGAGAAAGCACAATCTTTTCAGTCAATGGTGTTAGAAAATTGGATATCCACATGAAGAAGAATGAAATTAGACCCCTATCTCTCAATATTTACAAAAAAATCAACTCAAGATAGATTAAAATCTTAAATATGAAACTTGAAAGCATGAAACTACTAGAAGAAAACATAGGGGAACTGACAAGGTTTTCATTTTTTTGGACAAGATCCCAAAACACAAGAACAAAAGCAAAAATAAGTAAATGGGATTATACTATGCTGAAAACCTTCTTCCCAAGCATATAAAACAATCAAGTGGAGAAGTAAGCTAAGTTATAATTACGTAGGAGCGAGAACCTCTGGTGTGTTAATGTATCATGAGGTAACTACAGAGACAGTGGTGGTCTCTATATACCTAACAATAAATCTGATACAAAATAAAACCTAAAAGCTGGCATTGCACATTATGAAGATGAAAATGAATGCTAATAACTATAATGATATATATTTACCTAGAATAGCATTATACAGCAAGTAAAATACCCCACAATATGTCAAGGGACCTCATAAGAAAAAAAAATCACTTCAAATCGTTACATATTTACTGGCACTTTTTTCCAGGATGTTATTTTTTAAACAAGAGGCCCATAGTTTCTATTGCATGGGGGCCCTGAGCTATGCATCTGGTCCTGCTGCTGGGGCAGATCGGAGAGCTGGTTAGAAGAGTCCACTCTAACTATTCATACTTGTATGACTTACCCACCAGCCATCTTGCAAGCTGGTGTACAAGGGCAATGACTAAATGCAATCGTAAACATGATGGGAGTCTTCAATTAGCAGAAGACATTCTCGGCTCTTCTCTACCCCCAACCCCTCCTCCCAGGGAATCCCAGTTCTAATTCATTCTTTCCTGTTAAGTCTCTCCAATCTAATTCCTTGTTTTTTCCCGCTGCCTATGCCCAGGATGAAGCCACCTTTATTTCACCACAAACTCCTGCCACTGTCTTGGTGGCCCCTCCATGCTTCCAGCCTTGCCCAGTTGTCTCCATAACTGGCTCACAGGATGACACTGTAAAAATGCCACTTGTAAGCCTCTTGTGCTTACAAGTCTTCCATGGCTTCCCAGTACCTGTGGTGGGAGGGACTTGAACACACCCACGTGACCACCAGTCCACACTGATCTGGCCCCACATGCCAACTGCTCCCCTTCTTTTGGAAGCAGTCCTGCCAGCTATCCCTGTCCTCTCCAATTCCTGCCATTCTCAAGTCACTGATTTCCAGAAGGGACCCAATGACAGTCCACCCCATCTGGTCAGTTATCACTTGCCCTTTCAAACTCAGAAACCCTTCCGACTTTGCAGCTGCATGAGGAAAATAACCCAGGTGTGCTACTAGCATCGTGGACGTCCTCCACCTCTTCATGTGCCCATGTTCTGAAATGACACCTGTTGAGCTCATGGGAGGGCAGAGTTTTGCCTGGTATTATTGGCATCTAAACAAATAGCAGAAGGTGCCAAATAAGTATAGGTCGGATTCCTTTCTTCTGTCTCTACCTGCCTTCTCCCTCCAACTTGCTTTTAACAAAGACTGTCTCGATCAAACAAATGAGCAAAACTGTGCGGGAATTTTTAGGGGTGAATGAGGACCCTGGACCTGCCTCCACCTTCAGGAGCTTGCCATCTAGTGAAAGGAAGAAGGCCAGCCACATTCCAGAGCACCTTAATGCTGAGCCACCGGACATTCAGAACTGTGGATCCTGCCTGGAGCAGTCAGAATAGATGCATTTCCAGGGCAGCTCTGCCAAAGATGGGTAGAGAAGCACACAGTAGGTGCCAAGCGCACAGTGGGTGCAGCTGATCAACTGTGGATGAAGCGTCCCCATCGCCCCTCCCGGTGACTTTGAGGATTGAGTGAGATGCCTCTCTTTGTTCTTGCATTAAACAATTGCTTTTTTATCTCACAGTGCCTGGTACTGCAGTCCACTTACCTCTGGAACATTTTTCATTTTCCTTCCCAGCCCTTATTTATTTCAGGCAATTCATCTTTTCTCTCTGTGCCCTTTGCTGCCACCTAGTTAATTGCTTGTTGTTCAAAGTTTTTCATGTTCAAGTTTACTTTTTTATTCTCTACCCAGGAATTATGGTCTTCTTTTTATTGTAATAAAAAAACACAAAAAATACAGCTTTTCTTAACTTTCCTTCCCCTCTCCATAAAGATGTTGAAGGGAAACCCAGTACAAGCCGTGCACTTTCCTGGTCACTGAGGTAGGGAGAATGCCCAGTGTCTCTCCTCTCACCCACACCCAGGTATGGGGAGAAATAAACTCAGCTCCTATTTTGCATTGCTTGGGGTCTTTGAAGACATTAATGTTATTTCATTTGCTGTAATGAGTTTCATTTGGAAACAACAACCCAGAAGTAGAATATTCAAAAGGATGCCGCTCAGTCATTTTCAGAAAATCAGATGTCTGCGACAGAGAGAGTCCACAATCTCACCTGCCGCTCTGTCCCACCTTCCCCATCACCCTGACCTGCTCCCAAGAGGTTCTGACCTCTTCCCAACATCCTCTCCCAGGGACAAGTGCCCTGGCCATCCTTACCTGGTCAGTCTCAAAGCCCTCACCATGCTGAGTCACTCTTCATAGGTTGCATCCCTGCCTGACACTAACAAGTCCTTCAGGTTTTACTCTTCCCTATCTAATACAGTTCTATAAATTGTATGAAAGCAGGTATTTTATATTGCTGACCTGATCTCCCTGGTAGAAATTCAGAAATATTTGGAAGTGAAAGAATGATCCTTGGGCTAAAAAGTCTTCCTGATGTGAGAATGTGAGAGCAGTATTAGAAATAGTACAATAATGATTATTTAAAAAACCATGACCTCTTGGCTACTAACAAAGCCTGGAGTGTTACAGAAGGGGCTTTTGCATGTCATCTGACTGAAGTTTCATAACAGTCCTGTGGGGTTTATATCAGCATAACTATTCCCACTTTAGAGATGAGGAAACCAAGGCTCAGAAACACTTGTCTGAGCCAGGAAGTGATGGGTAGGGAACACTCGAGTTCACGTTTCACTGAAATGCCAGAGCCAGGGGCTGCCTGCCTGCCATTTCTTACAGTCAGCCATACCTTGAGTTTTGAGCTTGGCAGCAGCCCCACACAAGACCTGAGGTCCAACTTGGCAGAACTGGTCACTGAAAGGATGAATTTTACTGCAAAGACAGTAGCTCAAAGGTCTCTATCAAGCACAAAAACAAAAAACAGCAGAAGGAAATTTTGTGGGAGAAAAAAGCAATCAAAGGCCAAGGGCAAAGGAACCTCAGTTCTTTCAGAGGGCGACCCATCTAGCCCTGCCCTGGAGAGGTGCAGTCTGGCTTAGAAAACCATAGCATCTTTTTTTTTTTTTTGGTTCTGGGGATTGAACCCAGGGGCATTCTACCTCCAAGCTATATATCCAGCCCTTTTTACTTTATTTTTTTAAATTTTGAAATAGGATCTTGCAAAGTTGCTGAGGGTCCCCCTACGTTGCTGAGGGTCTTTGATATGTTGCCAAGAATGATCCTCAAGCCTGAACTCCTCCTGTCTCAGCTTTCCAAATATTGGGATTATAGATGTGTGCTACTGCGCCTGATGCACCATCGTATTTGAGGGTAAACAATGGTGAGGACAGCAAGTAACAACAGAGATGATGATGATGATGATGATGATGATGACAGTGCAGAATGCCCCTTTGTGTGCTGTTCTATACCTTTGTACTTTATTCTGTTCAATTCTCAACACAGCCCTGTGTAGGGCGTAGGCTGCTCCGAATGAGAAAGGCACACACAGCTCCAAGCTGTTACATAACCAACGCCACCCCGCTCGGAGGAGACATGGCTTGCATTCAGACCCTGCCAACCTCTGCAAAGCCTCCGATGCTCCAATTACTCCACTCTCCCGAAGCACACAATGTCCCCGATTAGCATTTTTTGAAATTACCTTTCATTTTATGCAGAACTGTGAGCCCAGTTCTTTCTCGTGTTCCTCTGTTTAATATAAAATAATGACCCTAAACTCTGCCAAACAATAAGAGAAACATTCAGATGAGTTTTTTTTTTTTTTAAACATCAAAAGAAAAGTGGTTGCAGAGAGGAAAGCCACAGATTGTTTTGCTGGGATGGCCAGCTCTGAGGTGTGAATGGAAACAGGACAGAGCCTGCGGGGGTAGCAGGGCCTTGACGCTGATCCTCCACCTCCGGGGCTGCTCAGGAGTCCTTGGAAAGAGCAGGCTCCTGCATCCCTCCCTCATGGCTTCCTAGAGAAATGTCTTCTTACTGTGCTGTCCATTCCTTCTACTCAACGTGCACTGGAAGGCATCCATTCTGTTTTCTTACATTCCATATTCCGTTCTCCACAGAGCGAGGGATGGGGAGCTTGCTCCTGGAGAGGGGTCGGGGCATCTTGCTTTCTGAGCGAGTTCTTCTTCCCCACCAAACTCACTTCTGATGCTTTTGTTGTATAGGTTAGCTCTTGGGGGCGGGGCGGGGGGGTTGTTGCTATGAGGTAGAGGACTCCTGGGTTCAATACCTAGGACCCAAACAAAATAAAGAATATCATGCAAATAGACTGCTACAAGGAGCTGCCCGTCAAGTCTAGTGTCTTGCACTTAGCATGATACGTTGGGGAACAATCTGTGTTGTTGAGGGCAGTAGAGGTTCCTTTCTCTTATTTCTGAGTAAAATCCCTTTCATTGTGTGACAGTATCGTGGTTAGTTTTTCCATTCAGTTGTTGAAGGATATTTGTGTTGTTTTCACTTGTGGCCGATTATGGACAGAGTCGGCATAAACACTCAGTTATAAGCTTTCCTAGAACCATAATTTTCATTTTATCTGAGTAAATGCCCAGCAGTGGGATTGCTGGATTTTATAAGTAAGTGCATGTTTAACTTTATAAGAAAATGACCAATTATTTTCCCCATTGGCTCCATCATTTTGCATTCTAACCAACAATACGAGCTTCAACTGATCTGCATCTTAACAAGAAATATCTCCGCTGTGACTTTAATTTGCAGTTCCTTAATGACCGACGAGGCTCCTAATAAACCTCTTTTCATTTTTATTTGCCATGTGTACATCTTCTCTGGATGAACCTACTTGGTTTTAATATAATATCATTTTTATATTGCTAGGTAATGTTTGCTATTAAAATTTTGGATTTATGTTGAGAACGTAGTTTTCTTGAAATGTCTAATTTTTGAACTGGAGTAATTCTGGCCTTGTTAAATTATTCGGGAAGAGTTTTTCCCCTCTTCTAATTTCTCTAAGAGTTTATACAGAACTTGAATTGTTTATTCCTTACATGTTTCACTGCTCCACTAGTGAAATCATCAGAACTTGATGCTTTCTTTTTTTGAAATAATTATTCAGGTTATCTGTTTCCCCTTGAATGAACTTGGTAGTTTGTATCTAAGGAATAAGTCCACTTCATCTAAGTTATGAAATTGATGAACACAGACTTTTTCATTCTGTTTCTTTCTTATCCTTTTAATCTCCATGAGATATTGGTAATTTGTATCTTCTTTCTCTTTTGATTTTTTCTGATTATAGGCTTATCAATTTTATTGAACTTTTTAATGAATCTACTTTTGATTTTCTCTATTTCCTGTTTCAATTTCATTATTTCGGTTATATTTTTACTGCTTCCTTTCTTCTACTTGTTTTGGGTTTAATTTGCTCCCCTTTTTCTAATTTCCTAAGGTGCAACCTTAGGTTACTGATTTTATATCTTTCTTCCTTTCTAACAAATGCATTTAATGCTATAAATTTCCCCGTAAGTACTTCTTTTGCTACATCTAATAAGTGTTTGGGTAATTGCATTTTCATTTTAATTAGTTTAAAAAATATCTTTATGATTTCCCTTCAGACTTCTCTGGGTGATGTCAACACTTTGTTTTTGTTTAGTTTCCTCTGGTTGGAACATTGTATGCCTAGGCATTTTTTGTTTTGTTTTAATCCTGTTTGGAGTTTTCTGAGCTTGTGTTTGTTACCTATTCCAGAGTATTTCCAGCCATTATTTCTTCAACTCTTAGGCCTTCTTCTCTTCCTTTTTCTGGTTGTCCAGTTGATTGTATGTCTACCATTTTGTATTGCCCAAGAATTCTCAATTACTCTTTGTTGGTTTGTTTTATGATACTGGGGCTTAAACCAAGGGACATTCTACCTCTGAGCTACACCCCAAGCCCTATTTTATTTTTCATTTTGAAAAAAGTTCTCGCCAAATTTTGTGGTGCCTCCCTAAGTATGTTCTGAGGCTGGCTGAGAACCTACAATCCTCCTGTTTCAGCCTCCAAGTACTGGGATTATAGGTGTGTGCCATTACACCCAGATTCAACTGTCCTATTTTTAATTAACTTAAAATTCTTTTTCCTCTTTACTCTTTGGTTTGAGTAATTACTCTTGACTTCAATTTTACTAAATCCTTGGCTTGTATGGATGTTACCAATTAGTTTGCCAAAAACATTCTTCGTCTCTATTTGTGTTTTGATTTCTAGAATTTTCTCTAGATTTTTTCATACATTTAGGTCTCTTTCAACATTACCTATCTCCTCTTGCATCTGGTGTGCCTCTTCCACTATTGCTTTTAACATATTAATAAATAGTGCTCTTTTTATAATTCCAGCATCTGTGTCGTACCCATATCTGGTTCTAAGGACAGCCTGGATCATTTAGTCTGATTTTTTTCTGCCTTGCATTCTTTGCTCCACATCAGGCATCCTGCACAGGGCAGTGGACACCAAGGCCAGTGCCTTTCTTGTGACTGTTATGCTAACCGGCTGAGGATCTGGGCTTGCATCATACGCTAGTATCAAGGAGCTCTGGCGCTTCAAATCCCTCCACAAGTACTTTTGCCCTTGCTCTTGACCTTGGGCTTCCTTGGATGCTGCTCTTCAGTTGTTCTCAACTCTTCTGATAAAGTCTCAGATTTTGGAGTGCTTGGTGGGACTGTGTATCAGGGGTGGGGTCTCCACACATGTTCTTATCCTTCCTTTAGTGATGGAATGCCTTCTTTGGCCCTTAATCCTTTCCTTATCCTCCAGGGCTCTCAATCCTCATTTTTGAGACCCTGCCCCCCCCCCCCCGATGATTGTGATTTGATTTTTCCTTAGATGAGATGGGAAGGCAGGGGATGCATGTTTTTTTTTGTTGTTGTTGTTGTTTTTACCTCCCAGCAGGGATCCAGTGATATCTCTGTCCCTGCAGATGAAGTCTCTGGTCCAGGCAGGGAGACGGGTCTGGGTAGACTTCACATTGTGTTTCTTTCCTTTCCCCCAATGAGACCAGGGTCCCCCCAGACCTTCTTTAGGCTTGCCTGTTAATATTCCCGGAGGGAAAAACACCTACAAAAAATGACTGTGGCCCCTGTGAACTTCACACTAGCCCACACCAGGCCCCAGAAACACATCAGAAATTCTAACCTAGTCCTACTGATTCATGTAGCATCCTTTTCTAGGTGAGCAGATGCCAGGTCTTATGTCTCCCTGTAGATGCCCATCTCTCTAGACTTTCGAATGTCAGTTTGTCTTGTGAGCTTAGCTCTCTCATGGGTCCGAGACAAGGTATGGCTTTTCCATTTGTTCAGCATTTTCTTATTGTAAGGAGGGGAGTGAGCCCTTCCTAGCTCTTCTACAGATCTTGGCTGAAGCTGTGAGGTCTTATTGGTATGCATCCCGCATAGGCTCTGCAGAACACGCCAATTCTCTAGCCGACGGTCTTTCATCACTTTTCATAACTCAGCTTCATTAGCTATTCTGTCATTACAGGTCCTCCAAGAAGTAGGTGCTGAGAATGGACATGCCAGAGATTTATGGGGAGAAACACCGGTGAAGAATACATGAAGAGGTGAGAAGCAAAGACAAAGAGATCCTTGAGACAACAGGCGGGAAGGAAGAATCTCCTACCATCTCAGACCAGAGCACAGTTCCATGGAAAGCTTGCTCAAGCTGATGGGCAGCACCTGCACAAAGTGTGCACTCTGGACGACTGTGCTGGGAGGAATGATCCAGTCCTGGTGACTCCCTCTGTCCAGTCATTGGCTGGGGAGGGCGAGCGTGGCTTCCATTCTAGAGGATCCAAAGGTTCACCAGGAGGTTTAGCCACCGCATGTATGTACATGCAGAAACTGTTCTTTTTGCTCTGACTCCAGCTCCACCTATTAGCCCTAAACACAGTGCTGTCATTTCTGTATTCTGCATTCCTTCTTCTCGTCCACAAATCATATCTGTTATGCCGGATCTGTGGTTGACTCATCTACTGGGTATCTAATTTTTGCATTTCTGAATCGCCAAATTTCAAATTTATTCCTTGCACTCAGTCCAACTGTCTGGCGAAACCCTGCACCTTGTCATGTGTTTCCTTAGACACAGTAATGACAGTTCTTTTAAAGCCCTTGTCTGAGGATTCCAATCACTGAGCCTTTGAGTCTGTATCTGTTCTTTATCTCTTTCCTCCTGATTCTGTTTGACATACCTGAGGATATTTTAAAACAAATGAAATTGTACATGGAACTGTCTAGAAACTGAGGCTGTCAGCCTCTGCTAGGTAAAGTAGAAGGGGCTCATCCTGAACTGGTCAGAGGCTGAGGGTTCACAGCAGTGTTTGAAAAGCTGTTTTGACTTTAGACTCATCCCTAGTCCTGAGTCACACCTGATAACCTGGTGGTTTTAGTAAAATCTATCCTCTCACTGATTGTCAAACACAAAGTGCTATCTTTTCAGCCCCTTGGAATTGTGCATGGCATTATTCTATTTTTCAGTGGCTTTTCTTGTTGAAAAAAGCAAAAGCTGTACTTCAGTGTTGCACAGCTTACTTGAAGAATATCCATGCTTTGCAGAGCATCCAGTTGAGTATTGGATCTACTTCACATTCCTAGCTTTTTATGAAGATCTTGTATCTTAAGTCCTGGCTACCTTGAAGACCTCAAACTCCATTTTTCTTTTGTCTCTCCTGCTCTATGCAGCTTCTGTTCTGCTGGTTTCTCTGCCTCCTAGCAGGAGCCCTGTGCCAGTTTCTTTATGTGGAATTGTCATATCCTTAACCTGAAGTATGAATCAGCAAATGTACTTGAAGCAAATCAGACCCAGAATGTAGGCTTATTTTTCCCTTCTCTCAAGACTCTTGCTTCCCAAACCCTGAATTCTGCCCTAGCCTTCACACAAATCCCTTATGTTATCAGGCTCTTTGATGATTTGTTCTTGGTGGTCACCTTGCTGTTTCTAGCCCCTTCATCATGGCTGGAAATGGAAGTCTTAAGGGAAGAGTTTGGTATAGAAAATGGCACTTGTGATGAAGTTTGGTGGCTAACTTGGAAGGACCTTGAATAAGGAAACAGTCTGGCCTCTTCGCCCCTGCCACAGCAGGAAGTGACTTGAGGAGTGTGATAAAGGCTGAAATTTCTTTTTTTTTTGCGGTACTGGGGATTGAACTCAGGGGCATTCTACCTCCAAGCTACACCCCCAGCCCTATTTTTTTTTATTCTTTATTTTGAAACCGAGTCTCACTAAGTTGCGGAGTGCCTCACTAGGTAGCTGAGGCTGGCCGCGAACCCGGATCCTCCGGTCTCAGCCTCCCGAATGCTGGGATTACAAGCGTGCGCCACCACGCCCGGCTGATAAAGGCTGAAATTTCTGAGAAACATGTTTGCAGTAGGCAGTTCCGATAGTGGAGCACCCAACAGGTCTGAGGCGGGACACGCCAGAGGAGTTTGGACAACGCTTAAGAAGTGAACAGGAGCACAGAGACTTAATAATGGTGTGCTAGAGGGCCATGAGACAGGATGGGACAGGAAAAGGCCCCGAGAAATCCCAAAAGTTTTCCCTGAGCTTAAGGTTGCATCTTTTCTATTTAACCTGCCATCCTACAATCATGAATCTTGGAACACATGTAACTAACTCCTTCTAAAAGGGAAAAGATCTGCTAGGTCTGTGTCCATAAGTGTCTAATAAAGGGCAGAGGTCCTTTCTCATTCATGCCATTGTAATGATCACTGTTTTCTTTCCACTGGGACAGCGCTCCACGTCTGAAGGTGATTGCCTGGAGAGTGTACATCTTTCTTTCTCTGCAGAGCCAGTGCACCGCCGAGCAGGCAGCAAGCCTTCCGGGAGGATTCACCTTGATTAATTCTCCAGCATCCAAGGGCTTGCAGGTTCAGAAAGATGATTTTGAGAGGCCCCAGGGGTGTCTGCTTTGCTTGGAGGCCGCTCACATTAGCTAATCACACAGGAGTGGATAAGTGAACCAAATGCCTCTTTATTACATTCCAGGGAGAGGCAGCCCATCACAGGAGCGGATTTCTGTGGCTATGTCAATACTGTGATCTCCCTATAGGCAGACCTCTCAGAGGTATTAAACATGCCTTGAACTTTTGAATAAATCCATAGAAACTGAATGGCTAATTCAGGCAAATGATCAGAGATATGCACACAAGTGTTTACAGACAGAAATGTTTGTCGCAGTCTAATTCATGAGTGCAGATAGAAACAATGAAAATACCTGTAATGGAGGAATCATTGAAATAAATTGTGGCATACACAAATTATGAACTGGCATGCCATGATTTAACCTTACGTTGGGGAACAACATAATACGTGATATGCAAGATACAGACAATGTATTCATTTTACAAAGCAGACTGAAGAAGCATGTACCCTCATTGCAGGTGTGTGTGTGTGTGTGTGTGTGTGTGTGTGTGTGTGTGTGTGTGTTTGAGTGTGTGTGAGAATGTGTGTGTGTAACATTTATCCCCTGGTGCTGGTTCACATTTGAATTTCCCATTTTCTCTATAAGACACATTATGCTTATATGGAAGTGTGTGCATATATGTTTATGCTTCAGTATGTAGGCTCACACATTCCCTGTTACAGTGTGACACGTGGCCATAGAAGAGGCCTGAGAGACAGCAGAGTGTCCTAGCAAAGACCTTCTGGAATCAAGCAGGCCTGGCTGAAATCGAGACTGCCAACTTCTAGTCCTGGGATCTCAGATTATAAAACAGAACGCAGCCAAACAAAAAAGAGAGCTCACACATCTTTAGATTCACTTATTTATAATAAGGACTACTATACACTATTTTTGTGAGTCAAAATGTAAAACATCTCAAATAAGGGAATTAACTTTTATTTTTGTGGAAGAAGACCAGAGCTGGACTCGAGCTTTCTTCCATGCAGCTCTCCTGCAGATGTGATTTTGTGTTTCAGAGTCAAGGATACTGATTGGAGGGGTTGAAAGGTTCCTGGCCAGCCTCGGGGCATGAGACTACCCTGATGTCTTTGGGGCGAAGGTATCTGGGCCTTACGTAGTGCTTGCTAGATGCAACCAAGGTTTGCCTCTGTGACCCTCAACTCTCTCTCTGCAAGTTCTCTCTTAGTCATAATAAAGGGAAGGTGGGGAGGGCCACCCTTTCTCCTTTGCATGGACAGGGAGGTCTCTGCTTGGAGACCTTTTATTTTCCTTCTTGGGGCCAACTTTCTAATGACCTCAGCTGTGCTTTATCAACACATGCAAACCACAGAAATACAGGAACATGGCCACTCCTGGAATCTCCTCTGCATGAAGCACATTCTACCTCAAGGACTCACAGAAGAGCAGCGCTGGAAACTTCCAGCTCAGGCCTTGTGGATACTCTCTTGCCACTGAGTATATATATTTTTTAGAGCAACATTTAAACTCAAGCTCTGCACAGTCTTCTTAGCTGATGATTTGGGGTGAGTCACTTCCTCTGGCTGGGCCTCTGCCAAATTTCAGATTTCCCCACCTGGGAAGGCCTCCATGGCTCATCTTGTCCAGCCTCCTCATTTTTTCAGATGAACGAATGATCATTCCACCCTCAGCCCCACCACTCCGCGGCCTCCTTGATCAATCTTGGCCACCCTCACCCCAGGCAGGCAGGAGGCAGCCTATGACTCATGGAGGGGACTTCTAATGAGCTCAGCGGCTGAATTGTCTCGCGGCAGTGGAGTTGCTATGCACTGAGGAAATTCACCAGAGTGGAGACTAATGTCCTGAGGGATTGCTCTTTGGATTTTAGTTTTCTGGTATCAAACTTTATTTTGCTAAATTTTAGTCGTGACTGTCACGTAGTGGGTCCCTCATTCTATACTAAGTGAATGTAAAGTATGCTAATGCTCGCTAATTCTCATGCCGATGCTTCGAAGACATTAATAGGATCCCCATTTTAGGAATCAGGATATGGCAGAATAGAGATTAGATTTTGAGATATGGAGACGATTAGCTGTCAAACAACTCATAGTGGCTATACACGCAGTTGATTGTTATTAAAATAAGAGTAAGCTGGAAAGCTTATTAAATCCCATTATGTCTTTTCAAGTGTGTGTGTGTGTGTGTGTGTGTGTGTGTGTGTGTGTGTGTGTGTGTGTGGTGCAGGGTGGGAGGGGGAGCACTAAGGTTTTGAGAAGGTGAGTAGCAGGTCCATGTCTGCATCGCAGGATAGCAGTTCAAGAATTCAGATCTCTTCCCTCTTCTGGAGTCGAGATGCGGCCTCTCCCTGGGATTTGCATCACTGGCTCCAAGACGACTGCTTGGTTGGTGTCAGGAGACTGCCTCTGTCTTTCATTTTGGAAACCAGTCCCTCTCATGTTTTTCAGTGATGTTCACAGATTAAGGCATATCCATCTGCAGTTCCAGTGCTTTGCAGGGTGGGGATCTGACTCAATGCTCTAATACAGATAAGATAATGCCTCCAAAGAACTGCCTGCAGCCTAGGCTGGGGAATGGACGAAGAGAGGAGAGGTCATGGGTTCAGATGGTCTTAGTGAGAGGGAGCTGAGAGAAGGCTGCCTTTCCTAATTCTGGCAATGCACACTGCAGGGTTTTGGTTTGCTTGTTTTTTTTTCCCCCAGCCTGCCATTTTTGGTCATCCTGCTAATTATGGTCACCTTCCCTTCCCTCCTCATGTCTCTTTGGGAGATGATGCACCATCCTTGTGGTACCTAAATAAAGAACCATGAGCATCCCTTGGGTGAGATTTGCTACCGTGTAGTAAGGATTCTGCCATATTATGTTGTATGTATATTCCAAATATATGGACATATAGTAGGTGCTTACTAGCTGATGAATAAACAAGCAAATGAAAGGTCCGACTTCACAGGAGAGGACTGCAGATGCAGGGTGATCAGAAAAGCAAAAGGCAGCTCAGGTCTGTGGAAGGACCAGGCTCTGCATCAAACAGACTTGGCCTCAAATGTTGGCTTCAATTTGCATTTTTATTTTTTTTTTTTATTTATTTTTTTTTTTTCGGTACTGGGGATTGAACTCAGGGGCATTCTACCTCCGAGCTACACCCCCAGCCCTATTTTTTATTCTTTATTTTTTGAAACCGGGTCTCACTAAGTTGCGGAGTGCCTCACTAGTTAGCTGAGGCTGGCCGCGAACCCGGATCCTCCGGTCTCAGCCTCCCGAATGCTGGGATTACAAGCGTGCGCCACCACGCCCGGCTTGCATTTTTATTTTTAATTCTGGTACTGGAGATCAAACCCAGAGGCCTTCTACCTCCTAGCTATACCCCCAGCCCTTTAAAATTTTTTTTTATTTTGAAATAGAATCTTACTAGGTCATTGAGAGTCTCACTAAGTTGCTGAGGCTGATCTCAAAACTGCAATCCTCCTATTTCAGCTTCTCAAGTACTGGGATTATAGGCACATGCCACCATGCCCAGCTAATTTATTTTTTGAGTCTCCGTTTTTTTGTCCCTTAAAAGAGTAGTAATGGTTCTTTTGTAAAGGGTTGTTAGAAGGGTTAATATGCTTTCACAGTGCCCTGCATAAATGTTGACTCTTGCTGATTATGATGGGCAAACTTACAAAGATGAAGACAAGGATAGCCTGCTCAACAGTCCTAGGCTGAGTTACCAGCTTCATCAGAGGGACAGGGGCAGGGGCTGCAATGGCCTCTATCGGGTCCTTTTCAGATGGTTAGTGTTTGGTCATAAAGTAAACTCAGGAGGAGCTTGGGGTTCAGCTGCACCGTGGGTGGCTGAGTCATTCCAGACTGAGGTGGAGGGTGGACTCCACCGGACTATAAAATCTATGAATTGACAAAGATGTGGGCTGGTTTTGTTGCTTTTTCTAAATTGAGCTGTTTCCACTGAGTTCTGTCTCAGTGAATCCCGAGGCCCCTCTGCTCTGGAGAGCCTAGCTGGGCTTGGTGGAGGAACTGGAATGGATACCAGGCAGCTGCCTCTTCCTGGACCTGCAGCGCCCTCTGGTGGCCTGGGGCCTGAGCATCCACTCTAGCTTTCCCCTGCACAGGTGTTCCTGCAGGAGGATGCTACTGAGCTTTCCTCTACCCTCTGGAACCTGGAGCTGTGACAGAAAAGGAGAAGGGGAGCCCTCCTGTTGTGTTCAAACATGGGTTCATTTGGTGGGTCTCAGGTGTGCCACTGACTTGCTGGGCTCGAGTCAGCTTCCTTCTAGCTGTGTTGCGAGATTAAAGGAAAAAAACAAAACAAAACAATAGTGCATGTGGGAGAACCTTGAACATTTTGTGACACTCGGTAGATTCACATTAAAAGTTAGTGACTTTTTTTTCTCTGCTAGATGAATTTTCTAGAGTCCAAGAAGAGTGAAGCTTTTTTTTTTTTTTAATGGATGTTACAGGCAAGTATGAAAGGTGGTGGTTCACAGATCTCTAAAATCTATGTTTTACTCCCCAGGAGCTCATAAACTCAATTGAGAGAAGGAGCTAATCAAGAAAATCATTGTTTTAAAGATTACTGCATGACATTTCATCTTTCTAAGTTTTATTTTATCCTTGGTTGGCACCGAGTAATTGTATATATTTATGGGGTACAATGCGATGTCTTGATTTATGTATATGGTGCGTGATCAAATAAGAGTAATTGGCATATCCATCACCTCTAACATTTAACATTTCTTTGTGGTGAGAACATTCAAAAATCCTCTCTTCTGGCTATTCTGTATTCCTCTAAATGAGCCAGGCAGTGTTCTCATTATTATTCCATCCTTGCTTCACAGATAGAAGAGGAGTTAATGGTTCTAATAACCACACCCAGTCCATCGGGCACATTAAAGAGGGAGGTGGCTAGGATGGCCGGAGCAGAGCCCCTCAGGAGACAACAGGGATATGCACAAGTCTGCCTCACTTCAAAAAGGACAATTAGGAGATGAAACTAAGTATGTCCCAGCCTTTGACCCAGTATTACACCCACCCCAAAATAGTCTAAGCAAATCATTTGATGAACATTTTTAAAATACTAAATTTGAATCATATGGAAAAGATATTATTAATAGGACTTTGTAAATGACACAAAAAGATGGAAATAACCTAATGGTAAATAGAATTATATGAGCCAGATGGATAATTATGCAGCTATTTAAAATTTAGAATTAAGAAGACACTAAAAGGTAGAGACTGGTATGCAATTATAATTCAAATATATGAGCAGAATACAAAGTTGCCCATATTTATACTGAGAAAGGAGGTATGAACAACCAAAGGCACTAATACATTAAGATATGTGATTTGGGATATTCATCTCTTGTGTTATCACAAAATAAAGTTTACATCTTTATATACAGATATACATAAATTTTATGTAACAATATTATTCCTAAAGCAAAGCAAACAACTGAAAACTATAGTTTATACTCATTGTGCAAGAGTGAAGACAAAATGTGACATGATTTCAGAATGTTTTAGGACTTCTTCCAGGCTGGGTACTCACATCTCATAGTTGGTGATGCATTTGCTGAATAGTGAAAGTTAGAAAAGCCCTAGTAGTCACTGGAGATCAAATACCCAGGGGTTAGGACCACACACTTCCAAGCCAAATGCCTAGATGTAAATATACAGCTGTCTTGCTGTTTGGCTTTGGCCAAGTCACTTTAATGCTTTGTGACTCAGCATCCACAATGGTCAAGTTAGAACAATAAGACCTGTCCCAAATGATTCTGCAAGGATTCTATTAGCCAGAGTTTGGAGAGAGTTCTGAATGCCATATAGAGCTGGCATTTCTGAATCTTCATCAGTGCCATCACCTTCATCATTATCCTCACTGGAGTCAGGTTAGAGCAGGAGGTGGGAGGGAAATCTTTTGGCAAGGATTGGAGATCATTGGGACAGGACAGCGTGTGTTCCTGAGCAGTCAAGATTCCCTTGGAGTAGAGAATAATAGATGGTGTTAAGGGGAAAGTTGTGCAGGGTGTAGATGCCCATGCAGACTTTGGATTTTACCCTCTAGGGGCAGTCTTTGGGGATCATGGAAGATGTGAGAACAGAACAATGCCCCATAAAGACAAGCTTCTATCAGTGATAAAGACCTCACATCCAACATTTAACAAATCCAACATCCATTGATGTTAAGAACACTGAAAAAATTAGAGGTAGAAGGAATTTACCTCAATACTATAAAGGGAATGTATGATAAATTCAAAGCCAACATCATATTGAATGATGAAAAACTGAAAGCATTTCCTCTAAAATCAGGAACAAGACAAGGATGCCCTCTATCACCACTCCTATTCAATAGAGTACTTGAAATTCTAGCCAGAGCAATAAGATAGAAGAAAATTAAAGGGATACAAATAAGAAAGAAGAACTGAAATTATCTGTTTGCAGATGACATCAAATCATATTTAGGAGATCCAAAAAATTCAAACAGACTTCTAGAGCTGATAAAAAAAAATTCAATAGTCAGATACAAAATCAATAGTTTTCTATACACCAACCTTGAATTCACTGAAAAAGAAATCTGGAAGATAATTCCATTCACAATGGCCTCAAAAAATTAAAATGCTTAGGAATAAGTCTAATCAAGGAAGTAAAGTATCTCTGCAATGAAAAGTTATAGAACACTGAAGAAAAAAAATGAAGATATCCTTAGATGGAAAAATCGTGTTCTTGGATAGACAGAATAAATAGTCAACATGGCCATATTATCAAAAGTAATCTACAGATTTGATGCAATACCTATCAAAATGCCATTCTTCACAGAACTTAAAAAAGATCCTAGAACTTACATGAAAGAACAAAAGATCCAGAATAGCCAAAGCTATTCTGAACAATAAGAACCATGCTGAAGGCATCACAATACCTGATTTCAGGTTATACTACAGAGCTATAGTGACACAACCAGCATGATGTTGGCACAAAAACATACCAGACTCAGAGACCAATAGAGTAGAAGAAACAGAGGCAAATCCTCATATTTATAGCCAGTTGATCATTAACAAAATTGTCAAAAACATATACTAGAGAAAAGGTAGCCTTTTCAACAAACAGTGCCTGGAATATTGGATGTCCATATGCAGAAGAATGAAAAGTCTATGTTAAGATAGATCAAGAACCTATAAATTAGACCAGAAACTATTCAATCAGTAGAAGAAAACATAGGACCAACTCTCCAACATATAGACATTGGTAGAGACTTCTTAAATAAGAAAAAGCTTAGGAAATAAAATGGAGAATCAATAAATGGGATACCATTAAATTAAAAACATTTTGGAGCAAAGGAAACAATCAAGAGTCTTAAGAGAACAACTACAGAATGGGATAAAACCTTTGGTAACCTCTAATATATGATATTAGAATATGATATTCAGAATGAAGAAATTAAAAATCTTAACACTATAAAAACAAATGACTATCAAAATATGGGCAACTGAACTGAATAGAGAGTATACAAAATAAGCTGGGTGTGGTGGTGCATGCTTATAATCCTAGTACTTGGGAGGCTGAGATAGGAGGATCCCAGGTTCATAGCCAGCCTCAGCTACTTAGTGAGGTCCTGTGAAATTAGTGAGACCCTGTTTCAAAGTAAAAAATAAAAAAAATAGAGCTGGGGGTGTAGCTCAGAGGTAGAATGACCCTGGGTTCAATCACCAGTATCCTCCCCCCCCACACAAATACAAATAGCCAACAAGTATATAAGAAGTGTTCAACATCATTAGCAGTCAAGGGAATACAAATCAAAAGTATACTGAGATTCCATCTAGCTCCAGTTAGAATGGTAATCATCAAAAATATAAACAAATGCTGGTGAGTAAATAAGGGAGCAGAAATTCTGCCAATGGAATTACAAATCAATACAACCAGCATGGAGATCAGGTGCCTCAAAAGACTAGGAATAGAACTATCATATGATCTAGTTATACCACTCCTTTATTTCTTTCCAAAAGAATTAAAGCCATAATACTATAGTGAGAGATGCATATCCATGCTTATAGCAGCATGGTTCACAATAGACAAATTATGGAACCAACCTAGGTGCCCATCAGCAGATGCATGGATAAAGAAAATGTGCTGTATACACACAATGGAGTTTTACTCAGCCACAAAGAAGAAAAAATTATGTCATTTGCAGGAAAATAGATGGAACTAGAGAATACTATGCCCCGTGAGATCAGCCAGTCTCAAAATCAAGGATAATATGTTTTCCCTTATATATGGAAGCTAGAGAAGAAATAGGAACAAAGGAGACTTCAGATAAAGAGATAAACTATTAGAAGAGTAGAAAGGGGTTTGGGGAGGGGGATGGGAAGGCAAAAAGGGAGAACTGAGGAAGGAAACGGTTCAGATAATTTGATGTCCATAGATGAAGGTATCATTAACAGTCTCCCTAACATGTACAAGGAGGAAAGAAGGGTGAACAGCATGGGATGTGGAGAGAAACTCACCAAGTGATGTATGAATGTCTGCTTGATGCATCTCGCTAAGATGTATAACTACAGTGCACCAAAAAAAAAAAATATATATATATATATATATATATATATGAAACTCCTCAGATTTGGTCAGGAGCTGGCCTTAAACAAGAAGTCATTTCTTCAGCATCTTCACTGTATTGCATAGGGCAATACATAAAACTGCATATGGATTTTATGCTCTCATTTCATGCTGGTGACACTGAGAAAAAGTTCAGCAAGCAAATAAAAGAAATTCAGCTGAATTTTATTGAGTTCGTTGAGTCAGCAGCAGACAGCATTTTAGATTGCACTGCCACGAGTCCATTGTCTTTCATGGTTTGCTTCATTTTTCACTGGGGCCATAAACCTGGCAGGAATGAGCATGGTGAAGGAGAAGTCTGTAAGATGAAAAGCAGCTGAAGCTGTTCTGTGTCCCACTGGATGCTGCATCCCCATGGCTTTTCTGCAATGCTTTAAAGTGGAATGTCAGGTGCCCTGTGCAGCATGAAAGGTGCCTCAGTATTCTATAGTTGGGACCAGAGACACATGTGTGACTCCCCAGGCAGATAAGCAAGTAATGAGCCAGGGGAAAGGCACTCCAAGGCCCAAAATAAAGAAGGTTGCAACATAGGTTCCCATCAACAAATTGAGGATGTGTGCCTCACCCCAAGGCCTCAGACAAGGACTATTCTGGATATATTTATCCTAAATCCAAGTCTTCCAATGTTATTAAGATGGCCTTGTCTGATCCCAAAATATCATTTGGTGTCTTGAAGTCATCAGAGGCAAAGTGGCATCCTTCCTACCTATGTAATTGCTGCAGGTAACTTTTCAGAAGCTGGGTGGCTCCAGTATGGCCATTGGCATCAACAGACAAGACAGGGACCCGAGGCACTGGGATCCCACATCTCCTGGCCTTGCTGTACACACATACTACACACACTGCCTACTGTGGACCAAAGGGACACATTTTCTGTGGATCCTGATGTCTTCTTGAATTTTACTTTTCATGGTAAGACATTATAGGAGGAAGATAAAAGTAATTTATAATCTCCAGATGTATCATTGATTGGACAGTTATGTATTAAGTATACACCATGTGTCAAACCTTTGTAAGTTCTATTAATTGGGCATCAGGACAAACTCAATGTGCTGTACCTATTGTTAAAAAATAGGAAAGAGGAGCTAGTCCTGATTCTTTTCTGGAATGACTGTCTCCTGATTTAGTAGACCAGGGAATGGCAAATTAACTAGTTTAGTGGTGTAAGTGCCCTAGTATCCCTTTGGATAATCTTGGCTGATGCTCTGGGAGCCCAGATCAAGAGGACCTCAATCCTCTTGGGAAAGAGGACACAAATCCAGAAGTTATCTATGAAAAGACACTTGAATTCACCAAAATTTAGCTCAGGGTTTCTTGCTCTCAGTAGTGTTGACACTTTGCATTGAGTAATTGTTTGGGGGGATTTCTTGTGCATTGGAGAAAGCTTAGCAGTATTCCTCATCTCAAAACCATTGTTTTCCCCCCAACCTTGCTGGGAATCAAGCCCAGGGTTCCACACATCTTAGGCAAGTGCTCTACCATTGAGCTATACCCAACTGTAAAACCAAAAGTGTTTCCAGACATTGCCAAATACCCCTGGAAGAAAGGGGAAAAAAATCAACAATCTAACCTCTGTTGAGAACCACTGATTTATCTGGTAAATGCAGAAGGAGAAGTGTCTGGGAAACAGAAGACCCTTGGCTTTTTAGGTAGCTAGGGGTCCTCCTGGTATTTTTGGCAGAAGAATTGTGTTTCAGAAAGGCCATCCAACTGCTATGTGGTAATAGGGCAGAGGCAGTAACTAGTGGTGATGCCCCCATTATACCAAACTCCTAATGAGACAGGGGATCTTGAGTCAGCCACTAGTCCAGTCCTGCCCAACTCCACTTGCCAACCCTGCTTAAAGAGAAGTTACCAGGGATGGCAACTGTTCCTCTTAGAGTAAGAGCTGCCCATGAGCAAAGAGACTGAAATCAGAACCTGGATCTTTCTTTGATGTTTTGGAATGTGAGGCTATGTTTGAAATTCTGAGATTCAAAGAAGCTTTGGAGGCAGAAGCAAACAGTGGAAGTCATCTGTTCCATTACTGTATGGTTGGGGTGGGAAGATAAGGGAGGGCTCCGATAAGTCAATATTTTTCTCAAAGAGCCATTGTCCTTCTGCAGTGAATAAGTGGGTCTCATGCACAGGGAGAGAAATTTATAACCACCTGGAATAATAGTACCAGTTAGGTATATGGTGTGGAATGAACACTGACAAGCATCCTCATTTTTTCTGAATGCATATGACAGGGACATTAGCAATGGAAGGTCAAAGATTTCTGGGCCATGGTAACTAGTCAGCCAACACCTTTGATTTTATGTGTGCAAAATAGTGATTTCTTTCTTAGAACATCATGTGCAAGAGAATTATAACTCTCATTGAGTCATTACCATGTGCCATTCTAACTTCTCCAGCATATTACTAGACTTTTTCCCAAGCTCCCAACACCTTTCTATGGAAGTTCCAACTTGTCAAAGGTCACACAGCTACCAGCTGATGGGGGATCAACCACATTGGGTCCAATTCTGAATTCTCTCCTCTTAGTTACCATGCTGACTAATGGTGGTTCCTCCCCCTTTTTTTGGGGGGGGGGGAATATGCATTTGCAAGGTCCAGTTAAATTATTTGCCTTTTAAGTCACTTTTTAAAAAGACAAAGTCATGGTTCTTAAAGATAGCAACAGAATCAACTTGTTAAAATAGATTGTTTGGCCCCACACACAGAATTTTAATTCAGCTGAAATTGATGCTGCTGGTTTGGGGATTTTAAGCCTATTCAAGGTTGCACAACATCTTCATGTAAAGACATGGACCATGAATGTGTGCAGATAAATATCTCTTAGAAGCTGACATAGTTTACCCTGCCCTAGTTGCTTAGGTCTGGGTTAATCAGCATCCCATCTCCTATTCTTAGTCTGTGCATTAATGTGCATTATTCATGGTTATCGAGTTGGATAACTGTGGTTGAGTGCCTTCTATTTTTACAATAATTAAAGGGTTTAGAGGAAAATAAGTTTAGCTGCTACGTGCCCTCACATATTCTTGTAGATTAGGGACAAAATGCTGAGAGCATAAAGCCACGTGTCCTGTGCCTGTCCATGGTGCTGAAGGATGCATTGCAGAGGCCCTGTGATTTGTTCCTGTCCATGGTGCTGAAGTACAGGGGAGGCCTTGTGGTTTGTGTCTGTCCGTGGTGCTGAATAATGCGCCGAGGAAAAGCCCTGGGTCTGTGCCCTGTCCATGGTTCTGAAGCATGCATGGGTGAAGTTCTGATTTCATAGGATCTCACAACCCCAGAAGGAACTGAGTAGAGAAGTCTGAGCTTTTTTTCTTCCCAGCTTTGTATGATACGCAGTAGCTCACTGGTATAATGGGCCAGTGAGGAAGGGGGGACAGGCATTGAACCTAGGTCCCAGGAGGCATTAGTTTACCTCTTCAACTTCAAGGTCAATATAGGGATCAAAAAGTAGAGGAGACAGATGACCCAGAGATCCCAGGGATGAGGCCAGCACAAGGTCAGTGACCATCAAGCCCATGATGAGTGCTATAATAGGAGGGAAGGATACTCAATAGCTGGAGACTCTAAACATGAGAGACCTGTTCAAATTTAAATGTGTAGCCCTGAGACACACCTCAGCCTGATAAACCTTGGCACCCTTGTCTATAGTCCCTGCCTCAGAGGGCTAATGTGAGGATCAAGTTAGTATAAAGAACTATAACATGTAAACTTACTCAAGCAACAGTCCCTGAACCATCACGCCAATGAACTAGTAACATTTGCATGTACTCAAGCACATCCTCTGCACCGAGTCGCTGGCTCTTATTCAGAGTTTTCAGAGAGCCACCCCAAAGAGTCCTTTTTAACGCTCACAACTTCTTGAGATATAACCAAGAGTCTCAGATTTTTTATGTGCATTCCAGTCACATGTGTATCTTGCCAAAATGATTTCATTATTCAAAGAATGCTCTGTGGACCAAGGGCATTGGCATTACCCAAGAGCTTGTTAGAAATGTAAAATCTCAGGCCCTGCCTCAGACCTGTTGAATTGGAATTGTGCCACAGGTGATTTGTATGCATATTAAAGATCGAGAGGCACTGGCCCAAGAATACTACTAGATGATATGTTCCAGTTGGACTACTTAGTCATGTCTTGGCTCAGACATTGCCTAATCCTCTTTCTGCTATGATCATGTAATTTATATCTAATAATGGAGAATTCTGTTTCTTTGTGCTTACGGCTAGATGCATATGTAATCATGAATTTAATCCTTGCAGGAACTCCATGAGATAAATATTGCATTCTATCAATAAGTAAACTGGAGACTGGAAAATCTGTGGCCCTATGCAAGTGGCATAAACTCTCCAAGCAGCAGGGGTGGGATTCAACCTCAAGTCTTCTTACTGTCAATGATGTGCTTTAGTGCTTTCTTACACCAAAGTTACCAACTAGAGTACCTTAATGCTTGCACAAGGCCTGCTTTGAGTCTTCCTCCAACAGATGGTGAAAGTTCTAGCATAATGTATTGTATACTAATAGCCAAGTGATCCCTTTGCAAACACTCAAGTTATGTGAGCAGATTTTTAACTTAGAGAAATCAAGTCTTCACCTGGCTCTTTAGTTCTTTGTCAGAAAGTTGCTACGTGTTGACAGTCCTTAGAGTCCTAGGAACTGAGCAGTGGGATGGGTGGTGAGGTTTCTCTTGATGTGGGCCCTCCATGGGGACCATATGTGCATAAATATATATCTTTCCCTAGAGTGTGAGCTTCTTGAAGACAAGCACAGCAGAGTCAAAAAACAGTGTCTGGCAGATGGCACATGCTACCTATTTTTATTGGTAATGAAATCAGCAATTTTAGCAGCATTGGGAACAGAGCCTGTTTATGTCAAACAGAAGAGGAAACAGACTGAACAGGAAAGCATGACTTTTCCCAGGCTGTCTACCCATCTGAGTGGGAAGTGGACCCAGATCTCTAACCTCTTGAAGCTGTGTATGCACTGGTACTCACATCCAGCTGCCCATCAGAAAGGAGTGGAGTTTCATTACAATATTCTCATGAGTGTGCCCCAACTATGACTTTCTGGATGGAGATTGACCTAGTGGGACACATCAGTTTGAATCTAGTGATTTTTATATTTCAGACTCTTCCAGAAAATTCTGCCTCTAGGCCAAGTTAGAAAACTGTAGGTTAACTATTTCAGTCCCAGATGAGGAGTTCAAGTCAGGAATATAGTAATATTTGGCAGATCCATGGAGCAATGCTGAGATTAGTGGGCCTATACTGGTGCTAACTCATGAAAATCTGGGCCAGGTGAATTTTTTCTTAGGGATACAATTTTCATGAGAATAGGAAGCAATTCACTTAGTAAAGTATCCAGATCCTATGATGACCTGAAAATTGAATTTCAGCTGTGTTTGTCCCATGATGGCTCAGAAATAAGTCTGGCTATTTTGGGGGGTCAGGCAGTCTAGATGCAAATTACTGGGCAGAAGATGACATGGGCTGTAGCAGAGAGGGTCACAATGGTGGGGCAGGAAAAAGGAAGCTAGTATTTGATTACCAAAAACATCCTTTCACTAATATCTCCCTTGTCTCTATTTCTAACATATTTCTTGACTGGCTTTAGTTATTGAAGCCTGAAGGAATACTTGGGCGTCTAAGACCCCAAGACATTTTGGGAATTCTGAAATATAGGTGTTTATGTAAGAAAATGGTCGAGAGAGGGAATTCTGGAAGAGAAATGGCAGCATTGGTGGCAGAAACCAGGTTCTGTTAGAAGCCCCTGGGTGTCCTCTCTTTCCTCTCTTTAGTAAGCAGCCCATTACATCACCAAGACAGTCTCAGACTTTATGGTGTGTCATCACTCCCCAGGGACCATGTCAAAACACACCTTCTTGGGGACCACCTATCAGAGGGTTACAAGTACTGGTTTCAAGACATTCTTATATTATCTCCATTTTCACATGGGTAAAATCATGCTCATGTTCATTTTTTTTTTTTCAGTACTGGGGATTGAACCCAGGGGCATCCTACCTCTGAACTACACCCCCGTCCTATTTGTTGATTGTTTAATTTAATTATTGTTTTGAAACAGGATCTCACTAGATTGCTAAAAGTCTCACTGAGTTGGTGAGGCTGTCCTGGAACTTGCAATCCTCTTGTCTCAGCCTCCCAAGTACTTGGAGGCCTAAGTTTAATTTTTCCATCCTGTTTTTCCTCCCACATATTCCATGATGTAAGTATTTTTCCACATTGCTCTGGAGTTTTCGTAACTCATTTTAAAATAGTGTTCAGACCATTGAGTGTATACACTATAATTTATATACCCATTTCCTTGTTATTGATTATTTAAGGCTCTTTCTAGTTTTTTTTTCTATTAAAAATAATGCTTCAGGGAATATACTTATATAGAGAGGTTGCTTTTCTTTCTCAGATATAGAATTATATCTTTGGGCTCAGTTCCCAGAAGTGAATTATTGAACTCAAGAATATTAATATTTCCACGGCTCTGCAAGTGCATTCCTAAATTGCTTTCCAAAATATTCATTACAATTAAGAGGCAGGGAGAGAGTGATCATCCCATCAGTGATATTGTATTTTTCCTTATTTTGCTGGTATTTTGGTGAGCAAAAAACAAAAAGTTTCAGTGCTTGAATTTGGATTTCTTCGTTCATCAGTAATATTTTTCATTTTGGCACATATACTTCCCATTATAGTTTCTGTACATCTTGTTCTCTCTTATATGTAGGGACCTCTACATGGTCTTTGGCATACCTGAAGACCCAGGCACAGCGCAGGCCAATTTGTTGCACAGACATGAGGTGTGTACAGCAGGAGAGGGATTAAAGCCTCATGCTCTTTCATGAGAAGGGTTTGGGGTTAGTGGACATGGTGATGCATGCTTGTAATCCCAGTACTTGGGAGGCTGAAGCCAGAGGATCTGGGTTCACAGTCAGCCTCAGCTACTTAGTGAGGCCCTCTACAACTGAGTGAGACCCTGTTTCAAAATAAAGAATAAAAATACGACTGGGGGTTTAGCTTGGAGGTGGAATGCCCCTGAGTTCAATCCCCAGTACTGCAAAAAAGAAAAATGAGTTTTGGGGACTGAAGAGCTACAGAGAGAAGAGTCCACAGAGAGCAATGTGTTTAAGTGACATTCACATCCCAATGGTAAAGAAAGCATGGGAAGTAGAACTTAGATCTATAAGCTGCTGTCTGGAGCTGCAGTGCTCATTCTCTAACCAGTGGTAAAAGGGGCCTGGTCATCTGGTCATTCACTTACTATCTCAGGTGGGCACTCAGCAGCTGGCTCCAACATTAGGTACTGGAGCATGGTCCATGAATGCCACCAGTGTTTCTAAGGTGTATGATCTGCCATCAGGGCCTAGTGGCTTAGCAGTAGAGACTGACATTCACAAAGCCAATGCCATAGGTAGCTGTAAGATCTATGTCTCAAATGTCCAGTGCCTAGCACAGTGTATGTCACATGGGGGCACCCTCAGTGGATATTTGTCAAGCTAGTTAGCAGGCTAACTGAGTAGTTGGGTGGTTAACATGTGTGCACAGTTAAATGTCCTAGAACCAGATACATATGTGAAGGCTAAGAACGAGCCCAGGATGTCAAGATCAAGAAGGGGGCCAGGGATGCGACCTCAGGTGACACAGTCTTAGCAGCTCAGGCAGGCCTGCAGCAGATAGCAGCTAAAACCTATTACTGGCAGGATGGCCAGGAGCTGAGGCCACAAGTTTGCCACTGAAGGAAGAACAAAGTGGCATCTCCCAATGCATAATGCAGATCATGGTAGTTGAGCAAACGTGCCTTCTATTTCTCCTCTTATCTTTCTGTGTAAACTTAATTGAAATTGCTTATGCAGTTAATTAGTGTAGCCAAAATATTTTGAAGTCTCAAATCTGAGCATGATGGAATTGTTAAAGACAACCTAATTAAATCATACATCTTAGAGATGGATGAACTGAGGTCCAGAGAATTCTGATGCTGAAAACCAGGGTATGTACATCCAAGTCTCTTATTCCCTAGCCCAGTCTTTTCCTTCTGTGGCCCATCAGCCCAGGAAATTCTAGATTGGCCTTAAAAAACATCTATGCCCTCATACTGGTTTGTCTGCCTCCTCTGCCAATCCTATTTTATTATCTACATTTGAACTTAGGATACACCATTGTTCTAGGCAAGCAAAGACACCCTCTAAGACACTCTGGTAGTGGCATACAGAAGAGCCGTGCCTGTTCATGGGTCACAAAGACAGAGTTTGACTCAGTGGCCCTTACAGCACGTGAGCATTTTATAGTTTGGATGCTCCTGTTTGTCTGCACCTTGAAACCTTAAGATCTGTAATTAATGAGCTGTAAAATGAAAGAAGATTCATCTACCTCTTAGTACCTTAGTTTTCCCATCTGTCCAGTGAGTAACCTGGGCTGGATACTCCCCAGTCCTTTTCCAAGCTCTGACTTGATATCTTCTTGATAGCAGTTCTAGTTGCTCATACTGCAGCAAGAATGAAGATTTCATCTTTCCCTGAGGTGTTGGGAAGGTGTCCAGGTGCTACTCTGCAGAAGACACTGGCTGTTTAGCCATCTCTGCATCCTTCCCTGGGTCTGCTTCCCAACAACATTTAAGAATGTTAGCTGCAAATGTAGCAGAGCCCAGCTCTTGTGCAGGCTCTTAGATTCAGGCATAGCAAGATGAGCAGTGGTCCTCCTTGGACCAGGCAATCCCAATTTGAGGGACCGTGCAGATAGGCAGGTAGACCAGGAAATAGCAAAATCATGAAGTACCAGGAAAGCTAACTCTGACTCCAAATGTGGCCGATAGTGAGTGAGGAGTCTCCTCATTGATGTGACTAAAAAATGCATGCCACATGTCTCTGGTTTCTCCAGAAAGATATATTCTTCCTGAAAAAGTTTTACAAGGAACAAGATTTGCTTGTTTTTGTTTTTTGTACTAGGAATTGAAACAAGGGGCATTCTACCTCTGAGCGATACTTCCAGCCTTTATTTTTTTGAGACAAGTTCTCACTGAGTTGCTGAGGGCCTCACTGAGTTGATGAGGCTGGCGTCAAACTAGGCTGCAATCTTCCTGTCTCAGCCTCCCAAGTATTGGAATTACAGGCATGCTCCACCATGTCTGGCTAGGAACAAGATTTTCCAAGGTGCTTGACATCTAACTTGGTGACAAGAAGCTCAAGTAAAAGGAAATTCTAGCAAGACTGTAAGATCATTGACTATAAAGTTTGAACAATTGGACTTCTACCCTTCTATCCTTTCCTGTATTTCTTTTTTTAAAATAAATGTAATGTCTCCAGCTCCCCTCTTCAAAATTAGGAATAATACCTCAGAGATATTCTGAAGATTTAAATGAGTGAAAATAATGTAGCTGGAACCTGGTAGATGTTCCATAAAGATTTAATGAAATACAATTTGTATTTTGAAGGGATTATAGTTCTGATCCTTTTGCTGATGTGGGCATCCTCAATTTTCCCATCTTATGTCCAAGACTGCTTTATGTCATCAGAAAGGCAATTCTACTCAGAGTATCAGCCTAGAAGTCATGGCAGGGATGTATAATAGGTCTTAATTTAATTCACATTTACTAGGCACCTTTTGTTTTCTAGGTAATTGATTTAATGCTGAGGAAAGATTATTCACCTGTCCTATAACATATGCATATTAATATACTTATGTATTTATATATACATGTATACATATAATGTATGTATATGTATATATATATATATTAACACTATATATATGGACATATATTGTATTGCTAGGGATCAAATGCAGGGCCCCATGCACATTAGGAAAGAGATATGCCACCAGCCAGCCACATTTATTAAACAATGACTGGTCAAATAATCCTAAACACTAACAGTGAAATCTAATGAGCTCCTCATCTCTTCAGCTAGGGAATTCACATCTTGAGAACCATCTCGAAGTCAATAACAACTTGAGACCCCAAATGCTAGATTTTTAAACCCTGCTATATTTTCAGGAAAATTACTATTACAACTAGCTACTTGTACCATCTCAGTTAAGCATGACAAAGCATTTCTTATGAAATCACACCCTGTATGGGGCTATAGGACATGGGCATGGTTTGCTTGGTGAACCATGGAGAGAAAGAGCCAGCCAATGTCACAGGTTCACACAGGTATTTAATACTTTGAATTTCTTCTCAGGCCACTCGATAAGAATAGATTTTTTTATTGTATATTTGGGATTGTAATTGGGTTTGTATCAAACTCCAAAAATAGGGCTGTCCTTATCTTACTGACCCCTTGGGAATTTTATGACCTAGAGTAGTTGCTCAATATGTATATGTGGATTGATGATTCTACACTTGTATTAGGATCAGTTTCCTTAATAATTTCATAAGTATGGATCAAATCCTTTCTGCCAAGCTCTATGGCATGTATAGAAGGCAAGAGATTCCAAGTACAGAGCAGAGAATGAAGAGGCCTGGGAAAAGAATCTATTAAAATCTTTTTTTTTTTTTCACGGTACTGGGGATTGAACTCAGGGGCGTTCTACCTCCGAGCTACACCCCCAGCCCTATTTTTTATTCTTTATTTTGAAACCTGGTCTCATTAAGTTGTGGAGTGCCTCACTAGGTAGCTAAGGCTGGCCTCGAACCCGGATCCTCCGGTCTCAGCCTCCCGAATGTTGGGATTACAAGCGTGCACCACCATGCTCGGCTAAAATAATATCTTAAGGGACTTTTTTTTTTCTGGATGAAATAAGGGGATGCAGCATGGTGGCAATTGTGTTGGGTTGTAAGATATATTTCAAAAAGGCTGGAGGTAAAAAAAAAAATAAATAAAGGCTGGAGGTATAGCTCAGAAGTATAAGCCATGCATTGTTATCTAACTGGTAATGTTCCTATGTTATCTCACAAATTATGACTGAGAAACATTCGGGTAGATAAATAACTCCCAATTTACAAGTAAACATTGCTTAGAGATATCAGGCGCCTTGTCCAAGAGCCTGGAACTCACGAAATAGGATAAAGTTTGAACCAAAACTTATGTCTCCAGTACAGAGGCTCCACCCAGCACACTATATTGCTTTTCAGTTCTGCTTGGCTGATATTAGATTGGAAAATGAGAATGGGCCAAACAGTCAGGCAGGGAAGGCAAGGTATGTTTGGCTGATGGGGAACACTAGGCTTGAGGCCAAGCAGATAGGCAGTGGAGCAATGCATGCAGTGCCCGAAAGAATCTGCAAAGCCAGGATAGAAAGTGTGGGCTTAATCCTTTAGGTGAAGGAGAGCCTCATAGCATGGAAGGAGAAATCCGTGGAGCAGGGATGCAGGTTTAGAGGATGGTGCCATGAATTTTTTCAGGACAAAATCCTTCTAATGCTCAAGACTGGATTAGGACAAGGTGAGGGCAGCTCATTCCTGTAGGAGAAGATGTAAGGAATGATTTCTAATATGCTAGAGGTTGTTAAACACCCATCAGTTCCATTAACATGGACTTACATGTGCCGGGAAAGAAGCAAGCACACAGACACTGGTGCAACTCTCATACACGTGACACACACTTGCATGCACATATGATGCTTGCTCACAGACAGCATGCTCACTCACAGGCCTAGCATTTGCTTTTGCACAACGCTTGCTGACATGCAAACACAGTACTTGCTTATGTATGCATAATCCACACATGCCTGGTACTCACATGTGCAGGGCACACAGACATGATGGTCACTCACTTGACTCACATGACATTCACTAAACAAATGTCTCTATCAAGCCTAAGACATATCATGAATTTGTAACATGGAAAAATACAGAATGTGCAGCTCAAAATGATCTGTGAGTTCTAACTCTCAGAAAATTATTTAGCCAGTGGACTTGTTGTGCCTACGCTGGTGGAAGGCACTAGAAACTTCACTTAGCAGCCTTGGGGTATGAGTCATAAAGGAGCTATGTAATTTTCTCAATGCCACATAGGTAATAAGTGGCAGAGCCTGGACCTACTGCTCCAATCCTGTCAATTTCTTTTTTTCTATAAAACAGAATTTATTCTTCATAAGATTGCTGGGAGAATTAAATGAAATAATGCATGCACATTTCTTGTGCAGGAACCAATACCTAGCAGGTACTATGGCACAGTATTTAATTCACTACATAAATACACAGTTTCCCATCAATCATAGAATGTTAAGATCAATGAGATACCATATTGATCTTGTAAACCAATGTCTTTGCTTCAAAAAAGATGAACTCAAGGCTCTTAGATATGGCTGAGCCTGCTCTTGTGGGTTTAGTTATCAGCCAACTTACAACCCTTGCTCTGGTCTCATAATTCAGGGCTTATTGCTGCTTCTGCTCTATCATTCTCTCTGCTCCGTTTCTTTCCTCCACGTCTTGCCTCACATAATGGCACTCTCCAGCTTTCTTGGCTCAATATCTACCCATCTCCTAATTTTCTACACGTATTCATTGGCTTACTCTTTTTGTCATTTACCTAACCTTCAGTGAGTAAGTACTGTATGCCAGGCACTGTGGTTGGCATTGGAGATGTGATTATATAATACAATTTTGGACTTTTGCCAAGTTCTCATGCATTTTGAGTGACACTACAGAACTTCATACACACTGGGATTTTAGTGCTTTCCTGTAGGGCATGTTCTCTATATTTGGGCCTCAAACTCTACTCTCAGTTCTATCTACTATTCAGGACCCTGTAAGGCATTTTATTTGACTTCTATCTTTTCTTCCCTCTCTATCCCTTTCTCCATGTGGTACACTCCTGAAGTCATTATTCATACAAGGGATCATGGCTCCTGGAGTAGCATATAGTCAAATTGAACCTTAGGGATTTTACATGAGTTCAAGAAAGCTACCAATGACCAATGGGCCACATCAAAGGACATAAGAACCAATGTGAAGGGGCTCTCTGGCTAAAAAATGGAAATTTTCTTAAAGTGACTATAAACTACAAAATTCCCCATTAACTGAATTCATAATGGTGCACATGCACACAAATGAATAGAAAGAAACCAAGAACAAAAACAATGCAACCAACTGTTGGCTTCTAAGACATTAACAGTTAAAAGAATGCAGAGGGAAATACACCAAGGGCAGGTATGTTAGTCATTTTGAATCTAAGTTGTATAGTTATAGTGTACCAATAAAAATATGAAGTTAAACAAGGGTAAAAAAGTTAAAAGGAATGAGTTCAAAATGCTTCCTGGAATTCCTGAATAAAACTTTATTTCAGTGTAGCCAAACAGTCCTAGTTGATGAGGAAATTCTTTTATAAAGCCTTTGAAGAGTACATTCAAAAAGAACAGTAGATGCAAACGTCTGTATAGATAATCATCATCCATTGATGAAACCATTAGGTGGTTTATTGACAAGGAACTTCCTACTGCAGGAATCAGGCAGCCTTGCTTGAGTCAATAATCAGAGAAATTAGCAAACATCCATGCCTTTCAGTAGATTGTCAGGTGAAACTCCCAGGAGAACCTGCACAGTGTATAGGTAAAAAAGTTAAACTCTAACACACTCCAGGGTGTCAATCCTCAGAGCCCTTTCTAACACAGATTTCACACACTCAACTCCTCCCAAGAGTCCAGTTGATGGAGAATCCACCTGGAAACATCCTTTGTCCAATATTGCTAGGGAGTTTAGAATAGGGAATCACATGCCTGTCTTTATCACTTTGGTTACACTTTACAATATCCAAAAGTGGTTTAATGAAGTCATGTTACATTTACATCTTAACAAGAAACTCGAGAAATAGACACATAACCCTCTTTTAATCTTAAAGCTGAAGGAAATTGTCCTGCTATCAAGTTAGATCTGCAGTTGAAAACTAGGACCATCTGAAAGCAACCACCCCCCAATTTTTTTTCTGTATAGATGATTGTTAAAAATTATTTTGTGTTTGGATTTTTTTACTCTGTATTTTCATTCTAGACCAAAGATCAAATAATTTGTGTATTTATTCAACTAAAATCTTATTTAGCTAGTTCTCATAATATACTTATCCCTTACTATCTTTTAGTAAATGCAGAATCATCATTAAGATACTTCACTTAGCTTAATTTAACAACTTAAAATCCTTTTCCAGTGCTATTCTTAGAACTGTTACAAAGTAGAAGTAGTTTGTGCTAATTTGTAAGAAATGACTTGATCTATTCATAAACTTAACTATGAGTTGAAGTTTACAAATCATACCTACTCCTGAGTTACTTCCTTTGATTTGTACAAAACTCCAGTGAGGCAAGCAAGATTATCTTTTCAATCTCAGATAAAAATGAGGAGATTGCAGCTCCTATCTTTCTCCCTTTGTCCTGCTCCTCCTCCAGTTTCTCTTCGGCCTCCTGAGAGACTGCAATATTTTTGCAAAATCATTAATCAGAATGTTAACTTTAAAACCCTACCAGATTCTTAGTGTACTAAAGGAAATAGTATTTCATCACAATGGCCAACATTTTAGAACATTTCAGCAAGTAATAAATGAATGAGCTACTTAGAGGTTCTGAAGTTCAATCACAATAGCTGCATGTGAAATTTTTCATGTATTGGAAGGCATTATACCCATGCATTGACAAAAAAGAAAACCTGAGAATGCAGGGGCATTGCTAAGCATTCTGGAATGCCTAAGTAGTCCCAAGTTTCAGGGTAATATGGGGGCATAAGAAGGTGTCATATTGTGTTCAGTGTTACAGGAGGAGTAGGGGAGAGGCAGTCCTGTGTTTGAGAACAAAGAGAATTGTTTTCATCTAGAATTAGAGACAGCCACTGTAAGAAAGACTCTGCACCATTGAATCAGGGGATAGAGAGGAGGGTGGGGAGAACCAAGGTAAGCAGAGAGGGGCAAGACCAGGGAGCCTGGCTTGCACCCAAAGTGCCTCACAGCAGAGCCACAGGGAGGTAACTATCATACTTGGACAAGTCTCTAGTGTATGCTCAAAATAAAGAAGAAAGGACTCCTCTGGCTTTCTGAAAGCAGACAGGACACACATTATAAATATTCTGCTCATGCCACAAACATCAGCTTAGGAATAAGGACTGGAGCTGCTAACATCCTCCCAGACACCTCCTTCCCATCCCACCCTTGGGAGAGTCACTGTTCTCTCTTCTGATAGCTATTTTCAGTATTGCATTTTACAATACTGTTTTTAAAACAGCCCTTAAGCAAAAATGGTGCATCTGCAAGTGTGTCAGGATTTTAGTGTTCTCTGTCCATTAAGGACAGAGGAAGCTGATGGGCAATCCCAGAGATTTCCTTGAAGTCATACAGCAAAATGATGTTTCCTATTACTACTGTCAACTGTGCACAGTATGTGTGTGTTTATGTACATGCATCTATGTGTAAATACAGTCTTCAACCACTTTCCTTCATTTATTGACTTGTATGTTGCTTGATAGTTGAGAATCAAGTGAACAAATACTTCATAAAGAGTGGACAGAGATGGAAGTGGGGGCAAATGGCACTTACGTTTCCAGGAAAGTCATCATTAGAAAGACTAGAAATGCCCCTGCTAAGCTGGTATGGTGGTGCATGCATGTTATTGCAGTGCTTGGAAGGCTGAGACAGGTTGCTGAGGCTGGCCACAAATCTGCAATCCTCCTGTCTCAGCATTTGTTTATGACCATCCTAGCTGCTAGCTGGAGGCGTGATTGATTCCATGGGCTCCAGGAGGCCTTTCATACTGCAATGGTCTATTGGCCATCAGCAAAGGTCCCCGGTTGGCACTGTGGCTTGGCTGTCTAATATAGTTATTACATCATCCTTGTTTCTGATAGTTAATTGCTATCCTCCAGCCTCTGCTGCTCTGAAATATTATTAGCCTATTGACACCAGGGGGCCCAGGTCTGTGACAGCATCTCCTGACATTAGTGTTTGCCCAGAGATGACCAGCCACTGCTGAGTTTTTCTTGGAGTCCATCATTAGAATCTATTTCCCTTGATCCATTTCCAGTACCTACCGGCTTCCATTGGGTTTCCCAAGATGAAGGTTTGTGTGCCAGTGAATCATTAATTCAAGTATGCAAATTGATGATAGAGTGGAGAAAATGGGACAGGAAAGGCAAAGAATCCACTGAGAGATGAATCTTCAGATGAAGTCCTATAGGGGTAACTTGAAATGATGACACAGAGACACTCTGACATGTGTTAGATTTTAGATGGATACCCAAGACAAGGAACCTGGAGATCCAGACTCCTGGACCCCTTAGTCAGAGTCTAAAGAGCAACTTGAGGGGATTTAAATTCACAGGGTCTCTCAGTTCTGGGCCAAACGGTCCCAGTAGCCCTCAGCTAGTACCTCAAGAAGAGATAACTGCGTGTTGGAGAAAAAAACTTAAAAGCTTTGTCAGAGGCACACAGAGGAAGCCAATGTGTCAGATTCCCAACAGGTTCTGCTGTGTGAAGTTATCTGCTTTACAGACATTTAGAAGATGAAAGAAAAGGTTGAGGGCCAGTTACCCTTAGCTCAGAGAAATCTATAAAGTTTTTTTTTTGTTGTTGTTGTTGTTTTACGATACTAGAGATTGAATCCAGGGTCATTCTACCTCTGAGCTACACCTCCAGTCCTATTTTTTATTCTATATTTTGAAACAGGGTCTCACAAAGTTGCAGAGGGCCTCACTAAGTAGCTGAGGCTGGCCGCGAACCTGCGATCCTCCTATCTCAGCCTCCCCAGTACAGGATTACAAGTGTGCACCATGCCCAGCCAACATAAAGGTCTTTAAAAAAAAGTAATTATAAAATCTTAATTTTAGAACAGTTTTATATTTGCCAAAATTAGGGCAACGATAGAGATTTCTCATATACCCCATATGTGGTTTTCCCTACTATTGACATTTATAGCAGTAGGGTACTATCTTAGCCTGTTTGTGCTGCTATAACAGAATGCCACAGACTGGGTCACTTATAAACAATACAAATAGATTTTTATCATGGTTTTGGAGGCTGAAAAGTACAGGTAGAAAGTAGAGGTCACAGAAATGTCAGGTTTGGCATCTGGTGAGGGGACAATGCTTCCGAGATGGCTCCTTGATGCTACTTCTTCTGGAAGGGAGGAAGACTGTGTCTCCACAAGCAGAAGGGCAAGAGCGTCCAATCATGCACTAGGACTTTTTAACATGGGCCTTATTCCTATCTGTGAGTAGGATCCCTCATAACCTAAGCTCCTCCTAATCAGCACACTTCTTAATGGGATCACATTGGCCATTAAACTTGAATTTGGGAGGTGACATTCAAAGCACAGCAGGTATATTTGCCACAATTAATGAATCAATGCTCATAAATCATCATTTACGAAAGCCTATACTTGGTATTTGCTATTTATCCGGAACACTTTTTTTTTTCCTGCTCCAAAATACCAAGTTACACTTAATCATCTGTCTCCTTAGGCTCCTCTTGGCTCTGACAGTTTCCTGAATTTTCTTGTTTTTGAAGATCTTGACAGTTTAGGGGATTGCTAGTCAGCTATTTTGAAGAATCTTTCCATTAGTATTTCATGCCTGTTTCCCTGATGATTAGACAAGGGTTATAAATTTTGGAGAGGAAGCATTCAGAAGTGGAGCTCTCATCATATTCTATCAGGGGTGAATATTATCAATATAACCTGTCACAATTGATTTTAACCTTGATAACCTAGCTGGAGATAGGATTTGTCAGGTTTCTCCACTGTAAAGTTATTTCTCTTTTTCTATGGGAAGTCATCATGTGAAGTTTATACTTATGGAGGTGGAGCAAAACACCTCACTCCATAGGGATGGAGTTCCTATGTAAATTATTAGGATTTTTCTGCATGAAAACTTATCTGTTTTTTCCCATTTATTTATTCAATGATATAACTATGGATTCAGATATTTTTTTGGACATATATATTTCTCTAATTGTTTTAGCTTTGTTCATTGAGGTCCTTTATGTTAATTTATGCCTATTTTGGCTTGGGGTTGAAGAGATCAGTCCAAGACTGGGTGGATCCATTGCTTTGGACCTTTGGCTGGGGGCGGGGATGCTGGATGGCAAAAGTGGGGAGCATATGGTGAAGCAAATTGTTTACCTCGTGGTTAAGAAGCAGAAGGAAAACAGGAAAAGGCTGAGATCCTATAGTCTCTTCAATGGCACACACCCCCCCCCTCATGACCCAAGGACAGCCCACCAGGTCCTGCCTCCCTATAGCACCATGCTGGGTACCAACATTCAACATCCACACTCTAGCATAAACACTTTGGTATCTGCAAATTCCAGTATAAGCACTTGGGTATCTACAAAGCAGTTTGCTTGGATTTGGAATTACCATTTGTATTGGATCTATAATTTAATTTGGGAAAAATGACATCTTAAAAATATTGAGTTTTCTAATGATTATTATGGAGTATTTCTCATTTATTTGTTTGATATTTTGTTAGCAATTTGTGTTTTTCTGCTTATAGATGACAGACATTTTTTGTTAGCTTTATGCCTATGTATTTCATTTTGGGGGTGCATTAGAAGCAGTTTAAGATATTTCAAAATTCCAAAATTGTTTATCGTCAGTATATAGGAAAATAATTTTTAATATTAATCTTGTATGCTGAGCCCTTGCTATGATGGTTAATTTCATGTGTCACCTTGACCAGACCTAACATCCTGACATTTAGTCAAACATCCATTCTTCTGGGTGTTTCTGTGTGAGTGTTTTTGGAGATTAGTGTTTAATCTAATAGACCTTGAGGAAAGCACTTAAATTACCTCCATAATGTGGGTGGTCCTCATCAAATAGAACCAAAGACTGACACCTGACTCCATACCCTCAGTAAGGAAGAATTTTGCCAGCAAATAGCCTTTTAGACTAGAGCTGCTGAAGCAGCCATTCCCCAAGTCTTATGCCTGATGGCCTTTGGATTTGAACTACATCATGGACTCTTCCCTAGGTCTTCAGCCTTCTTGTCTACCATGAAGACTTTAGACTAGACAGCCGCCATAGTCTTGGGAGCCTACTTCTTAAAGTCTCTATTCACACACACACACACACACACACACACACACACACACACACACACACTATAGTTTTTCTGGAGAATCTTGGTTAATGTATTTACTATAACTCACTTATTAGCTACTAGAAATTCTTTGGAACTTTCTACATAGATAATCATGTTACATGTGAATAGAGATGGGCTCTTTTCCTGCCTGTATGCTTTTAATAACTTTTTGTCATACTTCTGAACAAAGACTTTCTAAGTACAATGTTGAATCAAAGTGATGAGAGGGCATTCCGCTTTGGTCCTACATACAGGGGAAAGTGTCCAATTTTCCATCACTAATCACAATTTTGGTAAAAGGTATTTTGTAGATAAACTGTATGAGATTGAGGAAGTTTCCCTCTGTCTTTTATTAGTGATAACTTTCCATAGGTGTTGGGTTGTGTCAAATGATTTGTCTGCATTGATTTCCATAATCATGATTTTTTTTTTTTTTGGCTGCTATTCAGGTCAACTTTATCCTTATCGATTTGGGCCTATTTTTCAAGTTCTGTCTTTCATGTAATTTGAAGGTTTTTTTTTGGTGAATACATTTGAGATTATTGGTCTTAAGAATTGATCCATTTACCACTGTGTAGCACACTTTACTTCTGATAATTTCAGACAAAGCAAGTATCAGAACAAAAGTTAACAGCCATTCTGGCTTTCTTTTGGTTAGTGTTAGCATAATGTATCTTTATCCCTTTTAATCTATTAGTAGTATGTTTCTAAAGTATTTGTTTCTTATAGATGACCTATAGTTGGATCTTGCTTTTTTCCATTCTCCCACTTTCTTTTAATTGGTATATTTAGATCTACATTTTAAAAATGATTGATATATTTGGATTAATGTTTTAGCCTGCTTTGACTGCCATAACAAATAACAGACTTGGGGTCTTAAATAATGTTTTATTTTCTCAAGATTCTGGAGGATGAGAATTGTAAGATCCAGGTGCCAGGAAATTGGGTTCTTAGTGGGTGCTCTGGTATTTCTCTTTATAAGGACATTAATCCTACTGGATCGGTGCCTATCTTTATGACCTCATTGAACCTTATCTCTTTATAGGCCCCATATCCAAGTACAGTCATGATGAGGGTTAGGGCTGCCACATATAGTTTTTAGGAAAATTCATTCCATAGAAAGCTTCTGTCATATTTGTAACTGTTTCATTATCTACTGTCAGAGTGCTTCTTTTGCCTTCTCTGGTTTAAAATAGGCATTTTATACTTTCTTTTCTGCATGTATCAATTATATATTTTTTAAAAATACTTGCCCTAGAGTTTACAATGTACATTTTTTGGAGGTATTGGGGAAACTCAGGGGCATTCTACCTCTTACCTACAACCCAAGATGCTAAGGATGGCATACAACCTGTAATTCTCCTGTCTCAGCCTCCCAAGTATTGGAATACAATATATATGTTAAACAAACTAAACTTACCTCTGCATGCCAGTGTATTCCTTTCATGCAGTATCTCATAATTGTGTTTGTTTCCAGTAGCTGCCTTAACAAATGACCATAAACTTGGTGATTTCATACAAAAATATATTCCCATTGCTCAGAAGGCCAAAGCCTCTGAAATGAGAGTGTTGGCAGGGCTGGGCTCTCTCTGAAGCCTAGGGGGATAAATTCCTCCTCATCTTGTCCAGGTTCTTCTGGCTCCAGACGTTCTTTAGCTTTGGGCTGCATAAACTAATTTCTGTCCCATCTACACACAATCCTCTCCTTGGTGTATCTGTCCTTTCTCTTCTAAGTATATTTATATTATTGGATTCAGGCAAACTCAAGACCATTTTATTTCAAGATCATTAGTAACATCTACAAGGATCCTTTTTCCCCAAGTAAGGTAACATTCATAGCATTCAGTGTGGTCTACTCAAAGAGACATATTGTGACTACAAGTAGCCACAGGACCAGACAACTCATGGGGCCGTCATTGCATGTCACTTAGTCATTTGATGTGATCTGGTCCGAGGATTTCCAGGAGGCAAGGCACACTCAACACAGATGTAGTTCACAAACCTAGCACAAAGCTTGGCATTTAAAGGATAGTTTAAATTTCCTTTATAAGAGGGATGCTTGGTGACCTCGCAGAATGAATATAGGTATCTGAAAAGGGAATGGCTTCCCCCAGCTTGGAGAAGGGTCTCTGGACATTCTTCTGCTCAAGTGTCCTTTGATACCTCACTATATTTGGCCCAGGCTACCAGCCTGCTCCACTTTGTATCTTGGAGCACTAGCAGAATAAACTGCTGGGGAAACTATTCTAAGATTTATCTTTGATGTGAATTGGATCAAAGGGGCAGAGTCATCCCTGTGGAAAGGGATTGAGGAGGATCACCCTAAACTCATGAACATCTGGTTATTGGGACACAGATATGTTCTTTTGGGAGAAGCTATACAACTCACTCTTAGAGTTTTCTTCTTAATTTCTCTCTCCATCCCTTGTGCCATTAACTCCTTTCACTTATCCATTGGATATAAACCCCAATGCATATGTCATTAAACAGACATCAGTCTTTCAGATCCACTAAGAAAAATAAAAGATGCTGTTTTATTTACTCCTCCTGACATTCTTCATTCATATAGTTCTGAGTTCGGGACCAATTCTCTTTGAGACATTTTAAAAGTTTATTTCTGATTGACATGCATCAATTATGCATATTAGTGACATTTGTTGTGATGTCATTTCTTATAGGGCAGTTCTTGGGCAGTGAATTCCCTTGGGTTTTGTTTATAGGGGAAATATTTCTCTTCACTCTTAGAGGATGGTTTTACTCAATATTGAACTCTAGGGATTTTTCTTTTCTGCACTCTATTTCACTATATTCTTCCTTTGTTTTTATTATTTATCACATGAGATTTTCTGTAGTTAACCTGGTTTCTTTTTCTCTAAGTTCTCACTATCCCCTCCCCCAGAATCCATCCTGCCTTCTTTCAGGATTCTCTTTAGCTTTCAGCATTTGTAATATACCTAGGCAAGTTTTTTGGAGAGAGAGAGAGAGAGAGAGAGGAGAGAGAGAGAGAGAGAGAGAGAGAGAGAGAGAGAGGTTTGTTTTTCTCTCACCTTCCTGTAACCTGGGAGCATTCTATCTCTGAGTTACACTCTTGGCCCTTTTTATTTTTTGAAACAAGGTCTTACTAGGTAGCTGAGGGTCTCAAGTTTGAGACTTCTCAAACCTGCAATCCTGTCTCAGCCTCCTAAGTACTGTGATTATGGGTCTGTGTCACTGCACCTGGCTGTATCTGTGTTTTGATGTTCATCTTTATCTTTTAGTTCAAATATTCCTTCTCTATTCTGTTCAGGCATTACAATTTCACATACCTTATGGAAACTGCCCCACGTTGATTGGATTTTGTGTTGTGTTCTATTTTTCATTTTTTCCTTCCGAGTACAGTTTCCTTTTATCCATCTTCAAGCTCACTGATTCTTCCCTTGGCAATGTGGAGCCTCCAGAGGGACTTGAGAATATTAATTTCTGTTACAGTGTTTTAGATTTTGAGCATTTTTTAAAATTTCCATTTCTCAGCATATATTACCCATCTGTTCTTAAATTTGTTTGCATTTTTATTAGATCCTGTATTAGTGTTCCTGGGCTGCCCAAACAAGATATACAGAAGATAGCTTGAGAAGTAGAAATTTATTTTCTTAGTTCTTGAGGATGGAAATACAATACCAAGCTTTCAGGAAATTCCATTTCTGGTAAGGGCTTTCTTCCTGGTTTATCATCACATAAGCACAATTGTGTAGGGAGAGGGAGAAGGATGGAGAGACTACACTTTAGTGTTTCTTCTTATAAGGACACTAATCCTAGTCAACTAGGCCCACCCTTCTGAATTCATTTAAACTTAAGTACAGGTTCTATCACAAAAGAGTGTCACATTAATGTTTATTACGGATTTCGCATTTGCATTTGGGGGACACAAACTTCTAGCTCATAACTGAGCCCCTAACATATTGAATGGCGTCAGAATTATCAAAGAAAATTTTTAAGAGAATTGTGTGAGGACCCAAGTCTGGACCCAATTCTTATTTTGTCTTTTCAGACTAAGTTTTTTTCTTGGCTTTTAGCCTGTATTTTCATTATTGTTGTTGAGAGCTGGATATGCTGTATCAGGTAATAAGAACGGAGGTAAATATATCTCTACTGCAAGTACAAGGCTTGTGTTAATCTGTAACATTTGGGTTTTATTTTGGTATATGGTATGACTAGAGGTGTCAGAGACTCAATTCTTCCAGTGTCCCTGTTTCTGTCCCTTCTCTTGACTTTGGGATTTCCTTACTCTTCTTCACACATAGTCTGTTATACAGCTTTTAGCTCATCTCCATTATTGTACTGGAACCCTGTTGATTCCATGGTAATATGTGGAGAAGGGAGCATGTACCACAATATCCCAGTTAAATTGAACCCACTTGGTAGTTTTCTCTGGCCCATGACCTCCACAGGTGTTTCTTCTAGTTTAACTCCCCACCTTAGGGCCAACTGGACAGCTCAGGGAGCCTTTGTTAGAATACCCTTCCCCAGTTCTATGGAGAGAGGCCTTTGTTATGGAGAATGCTCTGGGCTTATTTCACAAGGATTACTAGCCAGGGCCAAGAAGAGAATCATCCCTGGAGCCTCACTCTGAGAATCTGGTGGGTTCCCAGCGGCAGAGCCTACCAAAGTATAGGCCTCCAACAGATTGTGGCCCTCAGGAGTTTGGCCCTCTTGTCATAGTACACACTCAGCTCCCAGGAACTCATGGGGATCACCACTGCAGTGTCCCTACAGTTTGGGCTCCAAGTAGCTTTCAGTCTAAGTAGGCAGACCTTGGCTAAGACTGGTTTCACACATTTCCAGATTTCAGAGTGGCGGTTGCTTTGCAAACTTAGTTCTCTGACAGGTATGTCATTGATCATCATATTCTTACAAGGTTAAATCATGATTTCCAAAATCTTTACATGTGGGAGCTGAAGCCAGAAGTGACAGATGTCCTTTATATCTTGGGTCTCCACCAAAGCAGAGATCGGGACAAGTCCTCTAGTGCAAACTGTTGACTTGGTCAGTGATGCCGGGAAGCATAAAGTAGGGAGGAGAAACAGTGAGTGACTGAGAATCAGGCAAAGACATTAAAGTATATGGAATCACTGCCACCACCATAGGCAATGGGGTTGGCTTTTGTGGTGGCCACTTTGAGGACTGCATAAGGCTTCCCCAAGAATTGACTTTTGGAAGGACCAAACGCTGGGCATTTTATCAGTCTCTTGTTTTAGGGCTTACCAGGAGGGAATTAACCATAAAATACTCCAAGTTGGGTGAATTTGCCGACCCACTATGCCCTAGCACTTGGGAAAGGCTCTGAGGTAGGAAGTAAAAAGGCTTGTGGCCAGGACTTGACACTGGGTAGTCAACACTAATCTGATCTTGAGGTTTTGTCAAGAAGAAACTGAAATCCTAAGTCTACCAAGCAAAAGTAGCATGGGGTACTGAGAGAGTCTTCTATCTAGCAAAAGCTCCCAAACTTTCCCAATACTGTTCCCTCATCAGAAGACTTTCTTTTTGCAAGGTGTATAGTAAACAATTCTGGAAAAGGAATAAGTTTCAATATATAGATTTTCTAAGCCAGAAAGCTAGCTGTACTTCCATCCATAGACATAGAACATATCTATTTTCTATCTGCCTCTGATCTGAAAATTACGAATAATGACACCTGTCCTATCTTTGCATTTAGAATCTCATTCTGCCCAAGTATGCAAGAGTTTGTTATTTGTTATTGATGTTGAATGAACGAGGCTGTCATATCAGAATGAGCGATTTTCTCAAGACAAATAGAAGCAGTATGGGGAGAGCTGAGGTTGGAGGCACTGGCCCCCTCACCACAGACTCTGAAGACAGAAGTGTTGCTCTTCCACCAACTCTGTAGAGCTATGAAGAATCATCTTTCCCTAGTAGCCCTATTAAAGCAGGGCTGTGGCATATGCCTGTATAGTTTGGTCACATTTCTTATGAAATACTAGCCAGAGTTGAGGTTTCTTGATCTCTTAACCACTCTAAGGTATGATTTAAAAAAAAAAAAAAAAACAACTCATCCACCCACATGGTCAACATTTTCAAATAAATCTCTAAAGAAATGTTTTTCTATAGTTTCTGCAAACATATCTTGTGTTATGGGTTCAGATATAGAATGTCCCCTGGAAGAGCTCATGCATTGGCAAAAGTGTTCAGAAGTGATATAATTGAATCAGGAGGATTTTAATCTCATCAGTGGGTGAATCCATTGATGGATTAGTGGATTTACTGGGTGGTGTGACTGGGGAGGTGGGTCACTGGAGGTGTGGCCTTGGAGACTGTATACACGTCCCTTGTCTACTCCGCTTGTTTTCTCTTTGCTTCACAACACCATGTCCTGAGCTCCACAGGCATGACATGGCCTAACATGGACTGAAACTTCTGAAAACTCCAGAACTGTGAGCAAATAAGTCTTTCCTCTAAAGATGTGACAGTCAGGTATTTGAGGTCACATTAGTGAGGGTGTTAAATGAAATATTGTGTGATCTCATATTAAGGTGGGAAACCCCAAAATTCCTCCCCTGTTTAAGAGGCTCGCTTCCAGACATGGGCTTGAGTCATTCTACCTCACATCTGGATTATGATTATGCTGCTTAGAAGCTGATTTTGGAATGTAACATTGGTTGTTTTCTCTGAAATTCACTTACTAAAATATCAAAGTTAGGAATATGTTAGGTATGGCGTTAGAGACTGGGATAAGGAGAGTATATGCATGAGTATAACATGATCAACTCAGGAGCATGTGAAATTGATAATCAGTAAAGATGTTAATAGTTTCAAGATCAATAAGAACTGAGACATACCTTCATATGTCGTCTCTGTGACCTATCAGGTAGGTTATGACAAGTGGGAAGTGATGAACTCTTCCCACAAGAGCACCTGGATCTTGCATTCCATGACTCTGAAGGGGCCCTGTGGGCTAGAACTTCATTGCAGAATAAAATCCCATATAGGAATACAATTTCATATGCAAATATTTGAAGAAATAATGTTTTTCATTGGAACTTTGTTTCCCAACACACATTGGCCAAACTATCCATAAACTTTGATATAACTATGGAACCATCTATCATAAGCCGCACAGCTATGATTCTTTAGGAGAGGGACAGTATATTTATCTCCAAATCCTTGGTACCTCTCGCATGGAGTCATTAATTGGTGGCCCCATCATGGAAAAAGCAAAGTCCCAGATGGGATTATAGTGCAACAGAATTGTGGTGGGAGCTCCAAAGAGGAACATGGACAGTAAAGTGTACTTGAGGTTAGGAATTAGAAGTTCTGTGTTCAAGACTCAATTAAATCTACTAGCAGAAGTATTTGAGTGCAATATTTGATCTTTGATTTTTTATTATCCTTTTTACTTTAACATTGTACCTAATTACTGCAGTATCATGAAAAATGCATACAAGAACACAGCTGCATATTATCATGATCTCTTTTGAGTGCCCTGAAATGCCCTTCTATTTTCACAAAATAGAAGATCCTGAAATATCTACCAGGTTTAATTGTGAAGCCAGTATCATTGCTTCCGGGAATGAAAGATTCTGATCTTTTATTTGGCAAACCCAGGAAGGAAAAAAACCAAAAACAACAACAACAACAACAAAAAAAAACTGTGAGCCATCCTCTTAATGGAAGCTCTGTGCTGCAATCTGCATTAAGATTCTGGAGAAGAGGAAACCTGAGATTTTCATTCTGTACCAAAATTGAAACACTCCATTACAGGTAAGGGAGCTGTGGTGGCTTCATCAGATGGTTGAATGTAATGAAGAAAGGCCAGCTGTGTGACCCAGCATAAAGTGTCTCCTGGTGCATAAGGAAGCTGGATTGTACAAACTCTTCCCAAATTCTGTGTCCTGAACTCAACAGCACTCATTCTTTCTGAGGATGAGGAAACTAAGTGCTTCATTTATTATCCTATGGCACTAATTTGATTGTTCATTATGGGATGGAGAAAAAAATCCCATCTGGTTTTCATTTCAGTTCTGACACTTATTAGCAAAGTGAACTCTGGAACCATATTTCACATTAAACGCCTACTGTCCATTCATGGTCCCTGGGAGCATTATAACGTATTATATAAACAATACCTTACTAGTGGTTGGCACGTAGCAAGAGGGAAATGTAAGCCAGAACCAAGCTCTTTGAGCCTCAATTAATTTCTTTATCTGCAATAGTTATAATCATTAAAGTCTCTCAAATATTTATTGGTAAGTCCATGATTAGGGCTCTGGGCTTTGTTTACTCACATTTTCACGTCTTATCCTAGGCACTATAATTTGGAATACTAGATCGGTTTTCTATAATTAAGTTCAAGTTGTGTTTCCAAGGGCCTTTGTTTTTTATAGTCTCCTCAAAGCCATTGATAGTATGTTACTCCCCGCTTCTCATTGAAGATAAGAGGACAGAGGCTTAAGAGATAAGGTAAATTGCACACATTTACACAGCTCTTACAGGGCTGAGGTGGATTTTAATTAGGTTTTATTCCCAGTCCACATACCTGCAACTGCACTAAATTTCCCCCTTGGAGCAAAGATGGGTCTCTTAATTAAAATTGATCTTCAGGCAATTTCTTACATTTGATTAAACTGTAAAAGACAAGTAAATTTACAAGACAATTAAATTCAAGCCTTTTTTTTTCTGAGCCAGTAAGCCACAGAAAAGGGCATTAGGCTTAGAACTGAAGGTGTCTGGGATCAATATATGTGCAGGGTCCTAATTGTCAATATTGTTACATATAAAATGAGAATAATGTTATCAAGATTTGGCAGGATCTAGATATGTACTTTAAGAAATCCAAAATGTTTTAAAAGGTGGAAAAGAATGAGGCGGTTTTCTTTTCTCTCCCCTCAATTTCTCCATAAAAGAATGGAAATATATATATATATATTGTTAGTATTGACTTGTAAGGCAAGGGGTAAAATACATGGATAATGACTGCAATTGCTATTACTTTTTATTCTTTCTCATTTTCTGATGGAGTTAGAAGGCAAGAGTGAGCCTCCTGGTTTGTAAGATGTGACTCTGGAAGTATGTAGAGTGTCATATTCCTTCCCAATGCTCCAACGCATCCACACCAGTTCCCACTTGAGAAGCTCAGAGGAGATGGCACCAGCCTCAGAAGACTGGAAAACCTGGCAGAAGCAGGTTAAGGGTTGAAGTTACATGAAGTGAATACATGCAAAGGACCCTACTATTCCCATCAGGAAATTGCAATTGAGCTGAGGTGACAGGCATATTGACAGCTAAGTATAATATGATGTCAAGAAATTTTACCATGGTCTGACCTCCAGAAGGATTAGGATGAGTATCTGGTCATGGCTTAGATCCCCAATACTAAAACCAGAACAGCTGGTCTCCTATGTATCTTAAATACCTGGACAGCTTCATTCTTTGTTCTTTCAGGATATCTTCTCTCAAGAACTATATTAGAGTTAATGAACAGATATGACTGTCTGCTTCTTGCCAGCATTCTGTTTAGGATCCAACTGAGGCACTGAAATAATAGTCATTAGTTCATAGATAATACTATTTTATGGAGACACTTGTTCTGTAAGGATGGTGTGACTTGAGAACAGTCATCGACTGAGAGCCAGGCTTTGGTAGCAGCTTTAGCTTGCTGACTGGAGAAGAGTTTCATATTGGAGTTGCTGTGAACAGGCTACTGGCCAGCAGCCCGCCCTCCAATCAGGTGCCTGGATCTGTCTCCTGTGCATTTGCATCTATGCTTCCCACTGTAGAACCCCCTCATCTGGAATGTGACTAGAAAACTCAAATTTGAATTGCAACTGCAGTGCCTACTCTCTAGGAAGCCTTCTGTAAGTTCCATCACCTGTGTGTCCTTTCAACGTAGGACTGATCAGACTCTACTGTCATGGTTTGTCACTCGCCTCATGAGTCCTCTAGACTATGGACCCTTTAAAGATCAAGGACTCGGGACATAAATGGTTTACAGGAGAGGCTCAAACATTGCTTAAGGGAACAGTGAATGACCCTGAGAAAGTGGTTTAAAGTGCTCTGCCCTACAGATTTAACCCAATCCAGTTCCCCATGAGTTTTCAATGTGATGAGTCAGCACCATAATTTTTATACTCATTATGCGAGAGTATAAAAACCTCCAATGAGGTGTCAAAGTTGGGTTCATATTTTGACTCAGCAACAGGCTACTAAGAGGCATGTTTATATTGCTCCTACAAATTTCAGGATCCTCCTCTGATGAACTTGATGTTAGTTCTCACTACCATGAAAGGGCTGAATATTAGAGTGGAGTATGTGAAACTGAGTATCTAGATTACCTGGTGCATAGACTGTGATAGTTAGTATCTATGTAATGCTTTCCCTCAGCTCATGCACATAGAATTTAAAGACAAAAGAGGCGTTAGTCAGCGAGGATAAAACTTTTTCTTGTGAAAGAAATTGGTTCCTATGATCAGTAATGCAAATCTTTAGCTAATATAACAGTATGAAGTACTGAAAAGAACTATATTGATAGCAAAATAGCTCCAAGTTATTGAATGCTTCTCCTATGCCGAGTATTATAACATGTCATATAAATCTTATCTTTTAGTACTCTTAATTTCATAAAGATATTAGATTTTTTTTTTACAATTGAGGTGTCAGCTTCAGAAGGATTAAGAATTTTATTCAAGGCAACACAACTATTAATAACAGAAGTCACTCAATCTGATTTCTATAGCCATTGGCTTTATTCCTAGCATCAGTTCAGCTAAGCAAGCCCGTGGGTCACAATAGCCCAACAAGACACCCTCCTTTATTGAGAACTTCAGTAATTTCAGCACATATGTTATTCAGTTATATTGTCAAAGAATGAGACATTGGTTTAAATCATGATTTCTGAATTTCGCTGACCCAGTTGTGATCATACCTTAGAATCCATAAGGTTTTGACCAATTGTCCCTACTACTCAAAGTGCTCTAGATATTCCATGTCAGTTCCATCAAATTCCAGTTAGGAGCCACCCCACACTGAGGATGATATGATTCTTAACTCAATTCTGTAGTATAGCAAAGTCAGCTGCAGAAGCTATGGGAGTTATTTTCCCAGGAAGACTGGGGTTTGCCCAGATGATGAAGAATGAGTTTAAATTTCTTATATGGAGAAAATGCCAACACTAAATTCTCAAATCTCAACTGACCTGCACCAGCCACTTTCCTTGCCTCCATTCTCATGTACCAAAAGTCTTATTGGTACATAAGTTATTTTCAGGAGAGGTTGCTAAGTGCTGTCTCATGCCTGGTGGCTGACTAGTTGGTATGCAGTTTGGCTCAGGCATATATGACTCATTCATCCCACCCTTTTCCTAAGCACAGTTCTTTCACCTGGTCCCTGTAGGTCATGGAAAGCCTCTTTGACCTCTGAATGAGTGCGTTCTATCACAAGGCACACATCTGGGCTGAAGGTGGAGTTGACCTCAAGAATCCCCAAACCTGCAGGTTTTATTAACGTTGGCATCCTGAAATCAAATTTCAAGAATCAGCTTGCCACTATTAATATTGCCACAGCAAAAAACAAAACAAAAAACATATCCAGTTTCTCTGGATAGAGGATTTCTATGTTAAACGGAACTTTTGCAGAAGCTTGGTCCTGTAGACAGAATCTAAAAGCACGTCTCTTTGGGATCTGGTCTTCCAAAGTCACACTTTCATTCCAGGATGCCATTGTCTTTCAGAGCCCTCTGTCCTGATGCCCCAAGTTCTAGAGAGAATCCAGATTGTAAGATCCTGTACTGGCGGACTATAGTTACATGAACCTACACATGTAAGACTGAATGATGTCTATAAATAGAGATTCCTCCTGGATATCCCTCCTGCTCCTTGTGAGCCACAGTGTTTTCTGTCTGTGATGTGTCTGCCCAACCCTGAAGCCCAGAGCAACAAATAGTCTTCAAGGAAAGGCTTCAGGACCATGACTGTCAAGATCACCTTAGCATATAAGGATGAATGCTTGTTACTAGACAATATATGTCAGAATTTTGTGAAATGAAATTAGATACAAAAGGCCACAAGTTTCTCCACAGGGCAAATTCTAAGTCAGCAGACGAAGCTGAGAAGGGAAGAAGCAATAGTTAAGACATCATCATTAATGCCAGCCAGAGGTGCTTAGCCAGAGAGATCCCGCTGCTCTGACTCCCAGCAGAGAAAATGGAAGTTCACAGCAGTGGAAGTCTTAAGATGACATGTGACATTGCTCCTGCACAGTCCTGGAAGCCCAGAGCTCATAGAACAAATTTCGCACCCAGCATTTTAATGAGCTGGTGATGCCTTCTTGGAAATTCAGGAAATATTTTGAACCTTTGTAGCCACAGTGAATATAGACAGGAAAGCTCAATTGTATCTCAACTAATTTATCTTCCAATGGGCCTCAGGGAATTCATAAGGACCCTGTTTAACATGCCCATTTCCTAACTTAGTTCAGTTAATTTTCTCAGAGGGAAAAAAAAAAAAAAAGATGAGACAGCCTTTCTCTTGCCTTCCAGCTCTCAGGACCTCACCACAAATCACTTCTGACAACTCAAGTAATTACACACACTGCACAGATCCCGTTTATGATCCCGCAGAACCTGAATGTCAATAATTTTGAACCTTCCCTATAAACATGGCCATTTGCAAATTACAGTTTTCCACTTTTGAATTAGGCAGTTAGGACAAACGGACCTAAGAATATTAGAGCCAACTTTCAGACTCTGAGAAATACAATTACCTTCTTATGGACATGAGTTTACCCTCTATACAACATCTATGTTTCTGAATTAAAAATGACCAGAACGTGTGCATTCATACAGATACATGCAGCCTTCCTGTAAGTTCTCTTTCATAGTTCATCAGAAATTCCCAGATGCTTGATAGCCAGGTCAAGGATGAAGAAGCCAGTGGGGAGAAACCCACACTTGAGGACAGGGATGATTTCCAAAGTCCACAAAGGTTCTAGAGATCAATTCACACAGGACATTCCCAAGACCTGACCTCTGCGAGTTTCTCCCATTGTCTGTACCTCTTAAAGCTAGCCCTGTACTTGGTAAACAGACTCAAAGGTAGAGTTCCCCATGCTGTACAGGAGACAGGAGGCATGGACATAGTGGAAATCAAATGAGAACAATAGTCACATAATCAAGAGAGACTGTTAAGCTGGCCAGACTCAGAATTTTTGGTATTTGTAATTTTAAAGACCCATTTACATGTAGGCATAGAGTTATATATTGAGGCTGTTTATGGGAGAGAAAAATCACCCTTGCTTCTTTGGACTGCCTTGGTTTGAATCTAGATTTCAGATTGGTACAGTGAAGGGGCTACCTCAACACCTAGTCATGAGACTACATGGGAGGCAGTCCTCCACATTCCTAAAGTGAAGGAGCAAAAATTGTTCATGCCCACACAGATAGATGTAGAGAACATTACTTAGGTGTTATAACATATTCCATATGCTGAAAGGTTATGGCATGGATATATATTTTATATTTTATGTTCAGTTATAACTTACCTATGTTTAATAAGACATCCATGCTAAAATGATTCAAATCAAACTTGAGGATATATTAATGTCTAGAATGAAAATTATAATAGATGAGATTGACAGCATAGTAGATACTCCAGAGAAAAAAATGTTAATGAAATTGTGAGAATAGAAATACACAAAATAACATTTTTCAAAAAAAACTGAAATATATATAACACTGAATTGTGGGTAAACTCTCAGTGGCCCAAGGCATGCATAAAAGGACTACCTGAAGGGAAGAGGCAGAAAAACCTTTAAATATTGGCTAAGATGCTTCCATATTTGACAGTAAGTATAAGTCAACATACATATATATCCTACACATCTGTGGTTGGATTCCGAGTATCTTCAGCACACATGGAATAAACTAAATCAATGATGTGAACCATAAAATTAGCCTTATGAAAGGTTTTGATACCCACTATTTATTCAGAAAATGTCTTTTTGATGTGGCTGTTGAATGTACCAGTGCAGATGATACTTTAGCTGACCTTTAACCAAAGAGATCAAGCAGACAATTCTGGCAGTTGCTAGACTGAATAGCAAAAGTATCCAAGAACATTTACAGGCATCACTGATCTATAAGCTTCTCATGGAAGGCAAATTGTGTTTCCAGGGAAAAAAAGTGGCTCTACTCCCCAGCCAGCCAGCCCTGAGGTAGTTCCACAGCTTTCATTTCCACAACCACTGCCATTGATAGTGAGATCAGTAGTCTGGAGAACTGTCTTACTAGCCTCTTGGTTGAAATAGTTACAGGATGGGGCTTTTCGATACTATTCCTTACTTGGTTCAAAGTCTCTGGACCCTCTCCACACAGATGATCTTATTGGAAACAGGTCTCTTCCATTAGGTGAACATGTGGCTCAGAAAGCCTTCCTGCTTTCTCAATCTCCTGACCTCAGGATTCTTTCTACCAGGCCTGCCCTTGGCCAACAGTACTTAGAGGATATGAGATGATGTCCAGATTTCCACATCCCCTAAAAATAATTACTGTCTGAAAACTTCCCAGCAGTGTCTCTGTTGGGATCCTTTGTACCATGGGAAGAAGGCCCTTTCCAGAAGAATCTCAAACACTTTTCTCCCACAGGAGCTCTAGTGTCTGCTAGATCCTATGGACAGTCCTTATCCCCCCGTCATCTGAACCCTTATTAAGTGCTGTGTAGGCTTCACAGCACCAGCTTCAGAGCAGTGGCCATCATGAGCAAAGAGGAGGCTGGGTGAAATATATGGCTCTTTTTCTCCCCACAATATGTTGCTCAAAGAGGAAGCCAGTGATGCTGCTGCCTCTCAAATCACATATTCAACATTCTTGGCTTGAAATTCACTAGTGACAGAGGTTGAACAGAACATGGAAGTCTCCCATGAGTTTCTGCCTAGGTTCTGTGTGAAGCTCTATGAGACAGTTTAGGGACATGTTGTAAGGAAACAAAAAAGTGCAGAAGCAAAAGCCAAAATTAGATTTTAAAGAGGAGTGTGCATCTTCAGGACTGACTACATCTGCTCACTTCACTTTAGAAGATCAGCCAGGATACTCAAAGGAATTTTTTCTTTTGACAAAGACAACAGATGGTGATTGGGGAGAGATTGGTCTACTGTGACTTCTACCAAACTATTTCAGAGCATGCTTTGTCTAGATCATGCATAGAGAGTAAAAAGGGACAGCAGTACCCGATCATGATGAGACCACCTCTCAGAAGATTTGCAGCTTCTATGACCACCACACAGTGAAAGCAATAAAAATGGAGCTGGCAGCTTAAAAGTCATGCATTTTGGTTTTCCCTAGGAGAAAAAAAAAAAGAGGACGTATTTTCAAGTTTATATAAAGTAACATGTGATTTCTCATAGCCTCAATAAAAAGCAGAATTTAGCTAGAATGGAGAAGCAGGAAGAATACTCTTTACCACCTAGAAAATCGGGGATGTGATTACTCCTGACAAGTCAGTGCTAGAGGTGGCTGGACTAGGTATCAGTCTGAACCTATTTTTCCCAGCCTTCCATGTATGTCCCACAGAAGGAGCCAGATGGAGAGAGGTGGATTTGCTGTTTCTTGGACACTGGCTTGGCAGCCAAGTTGGCTTTACTGGATGATGGTGTGGGTTAAGGGGGTGAGGGGGATTGGCACAGTTACAGATGCAGAACTAAGCAGCTCATAAATGGGGCCATGATGTTGACTTGGGAGAGCCCTTGGCAATTCCTCCAATGGCTTCCACAGATTCCCAAGTTGGATGAGGTCTGAGATCTTGACTAACAAACTCCAGTAGCTTCTAGTACACAGACTCCCCCTACAACACAGTGGTCACAGCCTGGGCCAGGATGAACTCAAAAGCTAAACTCAACCTAAAACAACCCAAGACACATTGTAAGGAAGTGTCTCAGATCATGGATGACCAATGGGACAGGCAAGAAAAAAATTATATATATGTATATATATACATATATATAGTATGTAGTTTCTCTCCATGTCTGAAGAAGAGGACCTGTGTACTTGGGTAAACTAGGGTATCCCATCTCTCAGGTGATCACCCTGGGATCCTACTCTTATGGTGAATGTGACCTGGACAAAGCTGGTGTTCTCCCTCCTAACATGAGGCACCTGACTCCTGGAAGGCAGAATGTGGACAGTATCTGGCTCTTGTTCCCTCAACACACCATGTCCCTGTACATAGCAGCACCCAATACTGCAATGGTGGCTATTCAAGAGATCCTGGGGTGGCAGATCTTATGCAGTGCAGGCCAGAGATGCGGGGATGAGAAAGGGAAGAATTAATGAAAGAAATAGTTCGACATCTCCTTGTGACCAATCCTGTTTCCTCCCTGTCTATTCACTAGTGTTTATCCCTAGTAAACATTTCATACCCTAGATTTGGTATAGGCATCTGCTTCTTGCATCTCTATGTCCTAAAAAAAAATCCAAGATCTATTTGAATAGCTATAGTGAAGCCAGCCTTGTGTAATTGTCAGCCTTATGTCATAAAGCCTTAAAAACTGAATTCTTATTACATTGTCTCCTGTGGGGACCCAGAAGAGATGGAAGAATATTAATTATCTGTTAAAAAAAAGTTCCTGTACAACACGAGCTGTGTTTTACTTTTCTTTGGTTTCAGAAGTAAGCATTTTCAGTTACCTCTTGGGAAAGCTTAATAGACATTCCAGCTTCTACTTCACAAAAGCACAAAAAAGGAGCCTTTTCACTGGTCAGATTGAATCATCTCATTCTTTAGTGCCCTGGGACACAATCTCCATGTTGTATATAAATTCTTAGGTTTTCCATCCATCTGGGTCCGGGTGACTCAGCTTGCCCAAGATCAGGTGGAGAAATGTAAGTTCCAAGCTTCTGTTGAGTCATTTCTCTCAGTTGCCCTCTCTTGCACTCTTCTGACCCTAACCCGGTGATTAACATCTTCAGTGATCTGTCATGATCTAAGAGATACTGTATGTTAGGCACCTTAATCTCTTTCTCTCTCTCCCCCTCCCTCCAGGATTGTAACCCAGAATCATTACACCTCCATACTATACATCCTGCTCTATTTTAGTTATTTTGAAATGGTCTCTCAGTCACTAAAGGTCTTGCTAAGTTGCTGAGGCTGGCCTGGAACCCACAATCTTCCTGATTTAGCCTCCTAAATCCTGGGATTACAGGCATGCACCACCACATCAGGATTAGAACATTTTCTTGAACTTGTGTCTGAAGAGATCTGGGCATTTGAGATGCTGCTGCGTTGGCATGCCATAATCATAATTCCCTAGTGACCCAGTGCCAGATTATTTATGAAAGACCCATCTAAGTTTCAAGGAAACTGGTGCAATTACAATACTGAAACTCTACAGCATCAGCCACCTATATTTGTTCATTTTGAAAAGGAAAGATTTGGACAGTGACATCCAAGCTCATCCTATCAGCTGACTAATCCCATGAAGTGTTCTCAGACTCAAATGAACAAGCAAGTTCCTGGATCCAGATGCTGCCTTAATTCCAGATGGTCTGGAAAATGTCACCATAGCCATTGAGTTTGTTCCTGGAGGAGCACTGGGACAGTCATTGCCTCTATGCTTCCTAGAAGCTTTCCCCCTCCTTCTTTCCCTTTTCTTGCCTCCATCTTGGAGAGTAGACAGCTCTATGGGATAGAGATGCTTGGAAATCCTTCTCACCTTGGTGGCTACTATCAGTGTCATCATTAATGACAAGGCAAATGCTTGACCTTCTGAAACAAAGCTTGTTTAGGATTCTTTCCAGTACAACGTAGGCTGTGTTCTCCTTTCCTTTGGTTTCTGAATTAAGCATTTCCAAAGACCTCTCATCCCCACATTCACTAAGTCATTCTTTACCTGCACCTATAATATTTATGACAACACTTGTGGTTTTCTAGAATTATCTTGGACCTACTATTTCTATTTGGATCAACTTGTATGTTGTTATCCTTATTTTATAGTATTACAATTTTATGTTTTCCTTTAGAATACTGATCTTGCTTATATAAACACATTTCTTCTGGAGGTACTTAGATCCCCACGAACTCTATAATGAGTTTTTTTCATTCTTTAACTTTCTTGCATCATTGTATTTAAAGACCTATTATTAGGAGTTTGTATATATATGTCAAAAAGATGAATCTGAGTTATTTTACTTTTAAGAAATTTTCAGCTATGGGTCACCCCAGATATATTTCCTAATCTAAAGGCTAAGATGCTTGTGAAATTGAAAATCAATTACGAGTTTCAATTTCAGGCACACAAGGCTAAGGGAATTTCCCAGAGGAACAGTGAAGTATCGCTGGGGGAAAGTAGTTGGGTTTCAGGAAGGATTTTCTCAGTATTTGGGGTTTTGAGCTGGGAGAGATGTTTCCAGGAAGAGATTATCCCTCATCAAGAAGGCATGTCCTGTCACCACCCAGGAAACATTTCCTCCTCTACCTTTCTTCATCAGAAGCACACAACTCCTGACCTTCCTTGGAACAGGCTGTATAAACCATACAGAGGTGTACAGCTGTGGCTATCCTAAGTTCCCTTCCCAGCGTTGCCCATCTGTTCATTTTCCCAGGTGTCTGCTTCTAGGCACACTGTTGCTTATTTTAGGAAAGAAATGTGAGAAAGGTCGGGTTCCTCAATTCCCTCAGCCATATTTTTAAGTACAGATAAGCCTTTTTTTTAAATTTATTTTTATTGTAGTAATTCGTGCAATATAGCATACATCTTTGTTAAGTACAAGTTGTTAACATATTTGCACACAATTCTCATTTGACCCCTTCCCCAATTCCCACCCCATTCCCTCCCCCTTCCTCAGGTTCAGTTCAGCGAGTGACCTTGATATGATTGTGTAAGTACATCATGTGCCTTAGGGTGTCCCTCGGCCCCATGCATCCACTACAATTAAATCAACTTCTTTGCTTATCGAGGATCTCTCATTTTCATCTGGAGACCCTCTTATGCCCCATCTTCTCCCTAGTATCCGCATATTAGGGAGAACATGTGCTTCTTTACTCTTTGTGACTGACTAATCTCACTTAACAGCCCCTTAGCTCATCAAAAAATTGATAATGAAGACAACTGGTGGAGTTGATATGTCATATTTTTTGAGTAAACCAAATATGTTGGTCAACTTGAGGGCATGTGAAGAGGGCAGGATTTGCTTGTGAGCAGGGAGAGGCCGGGACTCCTCAGAAAATGGAAAAGAGGGCTCATTCTCATCTTTGGGATTTGGATATGAGATTTGACAGCTTGGTACAATTTGTAGATCTGGCAAATGAAAAGAGGTACATCATGGCCCATCTCTTTCAACTGCATAATAATTAGAAAGATCAGGAAAAGTGAGTGGGGTAGGTGTAGTGAGCTCTCTGAACAGTACTAGGTACTCCTGCTGGCTAGCTCAGAGACCTGATTTTAAATGTACAGCTCAGATACAAGAGAGATTCCAGCAGAGATGGAGTACAGAGGGGAAAAAGGAGCATACCTGTGATGTTTGACCATGGCAATGAGTACCATGAAAAGCAGAGCCAGCCAGGAAAGGGGCCAAGGAAACCAACGGAAGAGGGGCTTAGCAAAGTGATGCAGCTGTGTGGTGATTCTCCGAACTTTGCTGCACTGATAGGCAAATTGACAGCAGATTGCCACGTTTTTTGACAGCCTGAGAACCTATGACAACTATAAAGAAAAGCAGATGAACTGTATATAGACTGTCTACTTATAAATAATGGTGGAAAAAGCATAGATCAGGATATACTATATCCTGTGATAGTCACAGGTAAGAAGCCCCTGTGGTCAGAACCACCTAGATCCCCATTTCTCATCCCGTTAATTGTCCTGATTTATTCCCTCTGTGCATCTCCACATTGGCACAGCTGACTATGTTGAAGACAAGTTCAAAGACCCTTGGGTCCATGAGTCCTGGTGTTGGGGGACCCAATTCTCTCCCTCCAGCCCTTATCTAGGAGAGGGCCAGCTCATGTTTAAAAAAAAAAAGTCAAGCCACATTCTCACAGACCCATTGCTCAGACTCTCAGGAGGTGGAAAATAGAGTTTGAAGGTATATGCACCTCTCAATTAAACCAGCCATGGTAGCAGGGTTGTTCTGGGGTCCCATTCCCTGTGCAAGCGGAGTGCTGGTCTGCAAAGGTGAAAAATAGAGAAACAAACAGCTCCTGGCCAAGTTCCAGTCACTATGTCCTGGAATACTGTCTGGTCTGGTCTTGTCAGGAGGAACCAGGAGCTAGGAGGTTGCATTTGAGGTCACTCTGGAGACCAGAGAGGCCTCCAGGCATGATGCAAGAAAGTCCTTCCAAAGCCGTTGTGTGGGAAGGATATCTGTAACAATGACTTTCTTCTCTTCAACTTCTCTATTATCTCCTACTCTGCATCAAGGGTGCTACTGGAAAAGAAAGATAGTCATCGTCACATTAAGAACAGAGTTACTATCCCACAAAAATGCAAGTACAGATTCCACATCAGCTTCCAAGAATGCATGCTCTAGGTGACCACATGTACATAATCCAAAACATCGTGTGAGGCAGTGCTGTGCAGTTCAATCCCTGGAGAGCTGTGCAACCTCTACCTTGTGTGTGTGTGTGTGTGTGTGTGTGTGTGTGTGTGTGTGTGTGTGTGTGTGTATGTAGGGGGAGCTGGCTTGGGCAGAGGAGTCGATGAAAGATTTTGACAAACTAGAATATAAATAGAGGGGACAAAAAGGACTTGGATTGAAGAGAAGTATCTAGAAGAGAACTAAGCATTAAGAAAGGAGAGAAGGAAATGGACAATGAGAAAGGACATCCCAGAGAGACCAGGGTTAGAGACAGGGGGGACCAGATGTCCATTCCCACCATGGGGCTTGTTTCAGGAGGTAAAAGCAGGACTTAGACTTAAACTCCATGTTATAGCCAGCATAAACTCCATAAGATATACCTGCTTTTAGAGTAGAAGAGAGACATGAAAGTTAAGCAGGTCTGTTGTCATGCAGTTTTCAGAAGGAGCTCATGTTTTCTCAGTCTCAGCAGCTAACCCTGAGGACTTCTCAGACCTCACAGATGTGTCACTCAGGCATAGCAGGATCTTAGCACCAGCCACAAAGTCCTCTGGCAGAGCCCAGCACCCCACCTTCAAGGATTTATTACTACCATCTCCAGCCCTCCACCCTTTGCATCTAATCAGAGTGATTTAATCTCCACCAACAAGGAGGTTGCTTTGCTGGAAGGTGCATTCTCACACAGGCCACAGGAGATTTAGGAAGTTCTTTAGGTGGTACTGAAACTTTGTGCTGAAAATGTCCAGGGGATCCCAATGTCTAGACTAACATTATTTCTATATACACTTACAAGAGCGATTGTAGCTGCAAATCTTCAAGAATAGTCGAGTTCTAAGACTACAGAACTGGCCTGTGGAGCCAGGCTAATCCTTGATAAGATACTGCAGGAGGCAGGGTTGTCCCTGTAACTGACACTCACCATTGAGGGATGAGGACAAAAGCCACATGAATGTCTTAAACTCCTATGCTAGGCATTCATATTCCCAACCTCTCTCTCAAAGGTGAATTTAGTAAGTGATCCTATTTACTGCTGTCCATTGGAGTGGAATGAAACACAGAGGTCATGCTTTGAGTCCCCCCAAAACAACTGTACCCCAGTAAATCTGTTAAGAATTGTCCCATTAACTGGAGAAGAGGGTTTCTATGCCACATTCAAGATGCTCAAGAAGAGGTGTCAGTGGCCAAAGTTTAACTTCTATAGTCCAGCTCTAAGGGAGGAAGGAAGGCATCCCAGGATACCATCAATAGAAGTTTATAGATCCAGAAGCAACTACCAGGCACTTAGAGTTTAATGAGATCAGTGGAAAGTGCAAAGCCTATAAAAATACTTCTTAGAACATGTTGATTATCAATAAAATGAACAATGTAATAGAGTGAAATTTAGAATTAAGTATAACTCAGTACTCTGAGGACATTTTTTACTGGCCCTCATCCCTCAATGGGGTTTGAGAATCCGTGTTTGACTATAAACAAGGCTCTAGAAATAGCAGTCACCAGATGAGACAATGAACAGTAAGCAAGCCTGTGTAGACAGAAGTAGAAAACCAGGAGTTACTGGGTACACTTCTGGCTGAGCACAGGGACAGGAGTTGAGCTGTGGTGTGTGCCTGACCATGCAGGAATATCAGATATAGCAACGATTATTGTAGAATATCATCTACACAAACCAGGAAATGGCTGGACACCCCCCAGGCTACCACACACTGTGCATTGCACACCAAGGTCCACATTGAGTCTCTCTGTACTTGCTGTGTTCTGCCAACACCAACAGCACCCACATAGGCTGGTGGCTTGTTGACTTTTTGGAACAGGCTCAGATTCTGCCATGACAGGCTGCTCAGGATGCCTTTCCCCAGAAGGAGGTGCACGTGGGAAAGCACCGGAAGACACATGCTCGCTCAAGGAACCTCAGAGGAGCCCAGGTGGGTGTTCATCAGCCTGCCTGGACTTACAGCATAGAGTAATGCTGGCAAATCATAGGCAAGCGTGAAGTTAGAAAACTCACCCTTTTGTTTGTAGGCAACAGAGCATTGCAGGTAGCAGCCTGAATCAAACACAGTCACAATCCTTCTATAACAACATCATGTGTGCTGTTTTGAGCAAATTAAAACCAAGAACCCCAGATTCACTCTTCTCAAATGTCATATACGGTGTTTAACACAGAATTAAGCATAACTGCATTTTTAATAAACTTCTCAGGGTTACTGAGATCATGGGCTCCTGACTAATGGAGATATACCATGCCATATTGGAATTAAAAATTGATCCTCTTCCTGACTAAAGATTCCAGTTGCCTAAGATGTAGTTCATGCCATTTTTTTTTTAAACACGGTACTGGGGATTGAACTGAGGGGCATTCTACCTCCGAGCTACACCCCCAGCCCTATTTTTTATTCTTTATTTTGAAACAGGGTCTAAGTTGTGGAATGCCTCACTAGGTAGCAGAGGGTGGTCTTGAACCCAGATCCTCCTATCTCAGCCTACCAAATGCTGGGATTACAAGTGTGCGCCACCATGCCCGGTTCATGTTGTTTCTTGCGGGGATAATACGCATTGTTAAAAACACGTGATGGAAGGCTTGCCACAGCTGATATGTATGCAGAATTAGGTAGCAGGACCATGGCGCTTTGGATCTCAAGCTAATGCCAACTAACTGAAGGCATTTGCAACTCTCCTTAAGCATGTGTAGAAGATTTCAGCCACATGCATTTGGGAAGGATCGCAATATTCACTAGTGGCAACCTGCCTGCCCACAGGTGATCCTCAGTCTTTGCATCCCATCCGTAGATACTGTTATCTTACTTGTAAGGAGATTTAAAATGAAATCACCAGAATCCTCCAAGAGGCCCTCACTTCCCCATCATCAAGACCAGCTGTGGTCCCATGGTATTCCTGAGCTGAGCCCAAGCTCACCTGGTCCCACTAATAAGCCCAGGCGAAGGGTTAGTTTGAGCAGGTCCTGGGATCCAGCCACTCAATCCTTAGCCATAGCACATGTCACATGATAATGCAGACAATAGCAGCTGGTGCTTATTGAGCACCGGGATGGCAACTACTATCTCATCATGCAAAAAGGGAGGCTGAAGTCAAAGGCTTCCTTGAGTCTTTCAAATAAGGACCTATTACCATTGTTCACCTTTTATTTCAACAGTTCTTGTAGATAGCCCACCCCCGTTTACTTCTTAAAGAGCCATTTCAGAGCCAGGCATGATGGTGCACACCTGTGATCCCAGTACTAAAGAGGCCGAGAAAGGAAAATTGCAGGTTCAAGGCCTGCCTCAGAAACTTAGGGAGACCCTCAGCAACTTAGTGAAACCTGGTTTCCAAACTAAAAACGAATTAAAAAAAAAAAAACTTTAAAAACGGGCTGGGGACGTAGCTCAAAACTAGAACGCCCCGATTTCAATCCCCAGTAAAATACACACACCATTTAAGAAACACCTTTCCTGCTGTCACCTACCACTTCTGCACACAGATTTGTCGTGCTGGGTCCCCGAACCTTGTTCCCTTTGTCTCTAGCAGCTGTGAACCCCCAACACAGCCTTTGCTTCCCTGGTAAGCTAAGACCTCCTGCAGCCCTGCACTGTTTATCCTTAGGTTAGGCAGGAACAGATCTTCATGCATCCCCCCCCCCCCATTAGCTGGTCTCAAGGTTCTCATAGAACTCTCAAAGACTTTTTCTAAAAGACAATAAGAAAATTTAGAATCGAGGAAGCCTTCCTGTGAGGCAGTGGTTAGAAGCAGAGCGCTTCAGACAGGGGTTTCGGCGTCTGCTCTACTACACAGGTCACCAAGAGAGTGAACGAAGAGGAGGCTGCTAGTTGGAAGAGCTGAAGAAAGAGACAGGCAGAGGAGAGCATTAGGAAGAAAGGCTCAACTTTCTCTTAAATAAAAATAAAGGCATGCAGGCCCGCTGTTTCTGGCCACCCGTAAAGCCATCCATCCCCAGAAGCAGAGATGAGAACACCCCGGAGCCCCCCGTGCAGATCCCGTAGCCAGAGCTTGCTAAAGTGAGAAGGACTGCCTCAGTCTCCCTTTTATGGACCCTCTAGCTCCTCCCCCACAGTTACCAGGAACAATCTCCACCTGGGTCAGATGTGCATCCTTGCCTTCCCTCTGCTGGGGGCAGCTGGGGGCTTTCACATACTCAGAAGGAACGAGCTTTGCCACGTTGGTGTTCAAATAAAGGCGGTGAAGATGCATATGCAGTGGAGCTCCATGGGCCAGCTTGGGGAGACAGCGGCAGCCAGGACTAAATCTCAAGCACCACGTGCCTGACCATGGAGGGGCATCGGGGCCCAGCAGAGCTTAGGCAGGGTATCCTCCACACGAAGCAGGAGCTGGAAGTACTCTGAAATGCACTTCCTCCGAGGATGCACACCGAGCCCCGGGGGCTTCCCCGCACCTGCAGCATCACCACAAGAATGCCGAACACCTGTGCCTACCAGCTGGTGGCTCTTTTCATGGCTGCATTTCAGCTTATTGCACGGGCCGATCAGGATGCCTTTCCTCAAAGGAGGCCCATGTGCTAACTAGTTCTCGATAACTATCGTCTTAATACACGCATGCCTCGTGATCGCAGGGGAACATCACCTTTCAGCCTCTCTGGATTTACAGCGAGAGCCATCAGGATGAAGCATTAAGAGCTCAAGCTAAGGTACAGGTCTACAGAACCCTGGAAATAACAAGGATAATTGAAACCTGCTTTTTCCCCCTTTTAAAGATTCCAGATGCCTGTCAACTGAAGCAATGTTGACCAAATCTGTCAGTTCAGAACTAGGAACAGGATCCTGCCACTTTGGGTCCCAGGCTGATCTTAAGTAACAGAAGGCATTTGCTGCTCTACTTAAGGAATCTGAAGGTTTTAGGTACAAGAGTTTGAAGGACAGCAACGTCTGAGCCACTTGCCTGCACACAGGTGTCCCTGGCGGCCTGTCTCGGCCAGTGAGTCAGCATCTCCCCACAAAGGGGCCACACCTAGAGGAACTAAGATTGAATTAAGGACCCAAATCCTCGTGGAGGTTGCACTTTTGTCCTAGAGGCACGTGCCACGTTGATGGTCACTTGTTACTTCGGTAGCTGAGCTTAATCGATTCCTTACCTTGCTTCATACATGTCTTGCAAAGGCTCAGTCTGAGAAGGCTCGAATCCCGTGCACCCTTCAATCCTCAAGGACAAATACAGGGGTGCTCCCAAATAAGGATCAGACAAGCCCTGGTGGCCTCTGAGCACGGGACTGGAGCTTCTACCCCATCACACAGAACAAGAAAGCCTATGAGTCAATATTTCCTGAATCTGTCAGATAAGGAATCTGTTACTGCTCCCCTTTGTAAACCAACAGTTTTTATAAAGACATCTCAGCCCTCTTTGCTTCTTCACTGAACACAGGAAAAGAACATTAACTATCACCTCCCCTGGGGCTGGGATGTAGCTCAGTGGTAGAGTGCTTGCTGGCATGCATGAGGCCCTGGGTTCCATCCCAGAACTGCAAAAGGAAAAAAGAAACACCTCCCTGTGGGGATCCTCTGCTTCTGCATACAGCTGTGCCCTGCCACATCTGCAAACCCCAGGCCCTCTGGCAGCTGTGCCCCCCCCCCGCCCCGCCCAGCCTAGCCTTTGCTCCTGTGGTGAATCAGGGCCTCCTATGTCCCTGGTCGGTGGCTCCTTAGTGGGTTTAGGAGGCAACAGGTCTTTCCTGACTTTTTTTTTTTTTAACTAAGTTGGCCTAAAGTTTCTTCCCTATGTCATTCTCAAAAACTTTTTCCAAAAGACAACAAGGAAATATTGGGAAGAGAGGAAGCCTTTCTGTGCAGATGTGGCTAGAGTTGGAGCCCACAGAGCACAGAGTACTTGGGATAGAGTTCACTCCTTCCTGGGTCACAGTGGGAAGTGGCAGCGAAAGGAAACTGCTGGTTAAATCAACTTGAGGGAGAGGAGAGTTTTAGGAAGAAAAAAACAACTAATAAAGTCACGCAGGCTCACTCTTCCTGGCCACCCTGGAAATCACCCAACCCTGGGAGCAGAGCTACACCCTGGAACCCCGAGCACAGGTCCCATAAACCGACTGAGAAGGGATGCCTCAGTCTTCCTATAATGGACCCTCTTGCTCCTCCCCACAGGTACCAGGAGCAATCTCCATCTGAGGTTGGAGAATATTCTTGCCCTCCCTCTGCTAGGGACAGTGGGGACCTTTCCCATACTCAGAAAAACTAGGCTCCACCACTCTAGCCAACCTGGAGAGATAAGGCTAAGAAGCAGGTCCTGGCAGCTCAGCCGCCGATTCTGGAAACTTGCTCATAGGTGAAGTCGGAGGCTGGCTAGAGCATAGGTGGAGTGGTCCGGCTCATCTTATGCTGTTAGAAAAGGGTTGAAAAGACCAAGAACATCGCCTCCGTTTCAAGGGAAATGGTGTGGATTTAGTCTGTGGCGCATGGCCTCGCTAGGATGATCGCATTTGGTGCTGTGACATGCTCACCCTTCACATTAAGAAGTGAGATGTCCGCCGAAGTATCCATTGCCATTTGAAAATTACCTTTAAAATATGCTATGACTCTTCAGAAATGTTAACTGAATTCCCACACCTTTCCACTGAAGCCAGCTTGCTCTTGTCAAGCCAAAGGAATATACCCATGAAATTTAAATTTTATAATTTCCCCTGAGAATTAAATAGACAGCTTGATGTATTAGTGCGGGTTTTACACAACAGATTATCATGCATTTTATTTGGGGCTTGCTTTTATTAAGGTGCCGAAACCAATTTGCCGTTTTACTTTCAGTAGATATAACCATCACACAATATCGACTAGGTGACCGTGTACGTTGTAAAATAATTTTGCATAGCCATATGATATCATGTATCTGTCCATGACAGTGATGTGACCAGGGCATAGGCCCACAGGGAAACTTCACCCCCCCACTGGGTCCCGATGACCCATCCACTGGGCACCCAGAGCTTCTCCGCTCCTGCAGGTTCCTGGTGACAGTTCTGCAGAGGCAGAGTGACCTGGTCTTGCTGGACACTCCAACTTTGCTAATTTGGGGTCCTTGAGTCATTTCATTTTTTGTTTTTCTATCCTGGACATGACATCTCACATGATATGTTCTCATAGTAGCTTTTGAGGCAACAAGCAGGGTTTTTTAAAAAAATTACACATATTTATCTTAAAAAGTATTATTTAAATGATACAAATTTATGTGGTACCATGTGACAATTTGACACACACAGTATATGATGATCAAATCAGAAAATTAACATTTCCATCACTTTAAACCCTTTAAAATTTTTTGATGATCATGTAATAGTTATATATGTCTATGAGGTACAATATGACTTATTTATATATTTATTTATTTATTGTATCGAGAATTGAACCCAGGGGCATTCTATCTCTGAGCTACACCTTAAACCCTTTGTAATTTTTTGTTTGGAAACAGGGTCTCACTAGGTTGCTGAGTCTCACCAGGTTGCGGAGGCTGTCCTCGAACCTGCGATCCTCCTGTCTCAGCCTCCCAAGTACTGTGATTATAGACATGTGACACCATGACTGGTTTAAATGTGATGTTTTAATAATGCATCTAATATGTATGAATCAAAGCTGGGTAGCATTCCCATCTACTCATCGTTACTTTGATTTCATAAAATATACAGTAGATTATTGTGAACTCTAGTCCCCTTCTGGGTTGTAGAACACTAGAACTTCTTTCTTCCATGTAACTGGTTTGGGTACCACTATCTAACTCCCTGCTACCCCAGTCTTTCCAGTCTCTAGTAATCACTATTATACATTCTGGTCTCTGTGTGCATGTGTGGGTATGTGTGTGTGGTACTGGGGATTGAACCAAGGGGCATTCTACCTCTAAGATGTACCCTATCCTTCTTTTATTTTGAAACAAGGTCTCACTAAGTTGCAGAAGGCCACACTAAGTTGCTGAGGCTGGCTGCTAATCTGTCATCCTTCTATCTCAGCTTCCCAAGTTACTGGGGTTATAGACCTGTGCCACCATTCCTGGCTCTGGTCACCTTTTAAAAAGAAAAATCAAGCCAGGCATGGTGGCGCACACTTGTAATCCCAGCATTTGGGAGGCTGGCATGGGAGGATCTGGGTTCCTGGCCAACCTCAGCTAACTAGTGAGGCACTCTACAACTTACTGAGATCCTATTTCAAAATAAAGAATAAAAACTAGCGCTGGGGGTATAGCTTGGAGGTAGAATGCCCCTGAGTTCAATCCCCAGTACCACAATAAATAAATAAAATAAAAATTAAAAAAGAAAAAGAAAAAGAAAGATCCACATATGAGAGAGAACATGTAGAATTTGTCTTTCTGTATCTGATTTATTTCACTTAACATGTCCTCTGGTTCCATTCATTTTATTGCAAATAATAGAATATCATTCTTTTTATCACTGAATATATTCCACTGTGTATGTGTACCACATTTTAACATTCAGTTTTTGTTGATGGGCATCTAGGGTGATTCCATATCTTAGCTATTTTGTATAGTGTAGCACTAAACATGTGCATTCAAGAGCTGCTAACCGTATCCCTACTGGGAGGGAAACCTGCATCATCTTCCACTGGTGTCTTGTCTCCACGCATCTATGGAGGGTGAAACAAGGCACTGTGAACCAGTGTCAACGTCACAGCTTAATTTCACATCAAGTTCATCTGTCCAGTTTCAGCAGAAACTAAAAGTGACTCACTCAGAATTTTTGAGGGTCACTCTACATTTTAAAACAGAAGTGCATAAAGAATCTGTAGGGTCAATTTAGGTAGAAAGTGATGTGGCACATTTTAACTAAGATAGTCCCTTAGGAATATGTCAATCTCATTATCTTTCCCTCTGCCCACACTCTCCTTACACCAAAGTAGCTGAGTTGACACAGAATGTTTTCGCTTCAGGGATTTGATTCAAACTATTTATTTGGGATTGTGTAGCCTTTCTTTCTAACCCAATGTCGATCAACATATGTACTTCAAGCCTTAACACCACCCAGCTTCTTTTAACCACTTTCCCATGCTCACCACATCCAGGCTGGGACCCCTGGATGACCCTAGAAAATCCTAGGTGAAGAAAGGACTTGGGGTGCCAAATTGGAAGCTAAAATGTCTCAGATTCCTCTGGTTGACAAAATGAACCCAAAGCAATGTAAGATGAGATGCAAAAAGCTCAGGCCTAAGAAGCAGGCACCACCGATTCTATGCTTGGCTCTCCAAGTTAGCAGCATTTTTTAAAATAAATTATTTAAACTCTCTGGTCCTCAGATTCCTTATTCACCAAATGTATTTCCTAGTTCCAGCTGTTAAAGTCTATGAGGATTTGAAAGTTTGAATCTATACATCATTTCAGTCAGCATTCGTAACACTGTTATCCAAACACCTGGCACACAAAATTTAGATGAAGAAAGGTTTATCTGCTCACAGTGATGGAGATTTCAGTCCAAAATAGACCGGCTTCTGAGCAGGAGCCTGGGCTGCAGGTGCTCAGGGCATAATGGAGGGGAACAGAGAGAAGGCGAGAGTTTATCAGATTATGGTGGCAAGGGAGAGAGAAGAAGGCAGCAATTTGCCACACTGGCCCAGGAATACTCTGATTATGGGCATACCTCCAAAGACCCTTCCTTCCCCAGCAACCAGGTTCCTCCTTCAACATGGCTGTCTCTAGCCCATGAGGTCTGGGGTCCATTTTAAATCCAAACCGTAACACACATAATTAGGGAGACATTTCACTCTCCTTTATAAAAATAAAAGAAAATGGAGAGTAACCGTGAATCTTTTTTGCTCATTAATTGGATCACAGGTAATTAGGAGGACAGAGTACTTGCCGAAAAGAACAATAACCTTGGATGTTCTGGTTTGTAGACAATTTGCCTTCTAAAATTACCTGATTCCCTTTTAAAAGGAAAAAGAGTCACTTACAGATAGACAACATGTGGGAGGCATGTGGATTATTTACACCAGAGTGTGATAGTTGGCCTGCTATTTTGGACGTGGGCCCCCCCAGCCCGCCCTGTCCCACTGCTGCTGAGAAAGCCATCTCAGCTTTCCCCTTCCCATTTGGGTCCCCTGTGCTGAGGTCTCCTGGCTCTGTGCCACACAGTCCCTTCCCCTTGTCCTATTGGCTCAAAGCTTCTCGTGGAGAAGGGGATGCTGTCTGTGGCCAATATTCCCAGAAGTAATGGCACAGGGAGTGAGTGAAGCTCCGCTGGAGCCAACAGGACCTAGAAACAAATTTAGAATCCACCATTATTTATCAAGTGCCTGCTGGGCTGCAGCCCTTAGCTTGAGCTTTAAATACACCGTCTCACACAACCCTGGGCTCCAGTCATGCACTGCAGACTGATAATTGAGTATAATCGTTCAAATAGTTAAAGCCAGTAGTTTCCCAACTTACTTTTTTAATAGAACTTTTTTTATTTAAAATGAAACCTTATGTAGACACATCTTCATACACCTCATTAACTCACATCCTTACATTTGATTTGTAGGTGGCTTCCCAGCAATTACTGGCTCCCACTAACAGCAAAGTGCCTCGGGGCAAGCTGATCCTTCCCTGCATGGAGGGGGTTCTGGAGCGCTTCAGGTAGCCAAGGCTGACAGAGCCTTCTGGAAGCTGTTTTCCTCCTAGGAGAGAAGTCTAATATGAGACACTTTCCCTGCTTCCCCTGGGTCTTATGTTTGTATGTGAAACACAGAATCATCGCAGCCTGAGAAGGAAGGCACATAGGGTATGGGACAGTGGAAAGAAAGAAAAAAATGACATATTGGTCTTTGGTGATGACCTTGGGTTGTTGAACCAAGCACCTTGGAAGGCTTACACTGCTTTCAGATTAAAATCACATTCTTTCATGATGAAGTAATCTTACACTGGGAGTCTATTTACAAAGAGCACAGAACTTCCTCATTGGGAAAGGCCCCACTGGGTTACCTGCCAATGCTCTGTGCTCCTTAGGTTGGCCTCCAGGCAGCTCTGAGGACTGCAGGACTCTAAGATGTGAGGTTTGAAAGCTTCTGAGATACTCAGAATCTTCTTATTACAAATGCAACTGGATAAGGATGTGTTACTAACAATAATAACTCATAGCTTAGGTGAATTGAGGATCTACCACCTCAAGTAAGGTTATTAAAATGTCTATTAACTTTCATATAATTAGTTTATTTTGGATATTAATGATAACCTTGTAAATTATGTAATTGTGGACATTTTTGCCTTGTTTTATTTTCCGTGTTGGTTATTTTGTTCCATTTTAGTAGTAGAGCATGATTTAATTTTATTGTGTTCAGAGTATGGACTATATTTTTGTTATTTCAAACTTGTTGAGGTTTCTTTACGATATAGTTACTAGTCAAAATTACAAATGTATCATTTGAATACAAAAGGGTTATTCATATACACATATATGAGAGAGAGAGAGAGAGAGAGAGAGAGAGAGAGAGAGAGTTCTGCAGTGACAGAATGCCTAGCTCTTTGTATAAAAGTATATAGTAAGGATTGATTTAATATACTTAAAATTTCAAATAACTCCATACGTTCAACAATATTGATGAAACGTTTTATGATGTATCTTACACTGTATCAAAGTGAAAGAGTCAACAATGAACATGAAACATAAACTGGGTTGAAGGATCTTTGATTGCATAAGAGGAAAAACTGATTCCTGAGAGACAACCACAGTAGAATTGCAATCTCAGATGTAAAGAGGCAGAGATGGAGGAAGGGAAAGAAAGAGAGAGAAAGACACAAGGTAGGGGAAGAAGTGAGAGTAGAAGAGAAAGAAGTAAAGAGAAGTGCACAGTGTTAGAGCACAGGGAAGGGAATCTGGAGGAACAAGGAAAGCCACAGTAGCGGCAGGGATGCTGCAGCAGGATTGGGACAAGCTTGGTGGTGACAGCCATTGAGCGGAACACCGGGAGAAACATGCCCAGATACAGCATGGTACTTCTGCTTTACTTTCTTTAGAAACATATTTTAACTTCATATATGAAAATCATCAAAGTTAAAAAAAAAAGGAAAAGTGATTAAAAAAACTAAAAGACAAGCTACAGGTTACAGGTGAGGATAAAACATTTGATAAGTATATATGTGATAAAGACTTTTATCCAAAATATACAAAGAACTCTTAAAATTAAAAAATATACAAGCACCCTATTCTCTATTCTCTCTTCTTTTATTGGTACATTGCAATTATTCATCACGGAGAGGTTCAAGATGACACAAACATACCTGTCCAGAGCACTTGGTTTGTGCTTCCCTCCCTAGTCTGCCCTTACACCCGCCCAGTCCACATTACTGAGATGGGCAGTGATACTTTTATATATATATTGCCTCATTTGAACTGTTTCCTCCATGTGTCTCTTTTTCCTCCTCCTCACTTTCTTCCCCCAATCCACTTCCACAGTTCTATTGGTCTCTCTCCTCATTTATCTAAAACCCTGTTTGTTTTCTATTTTCTCTGTAGCTTCTACATATGCAAGAAAATATATGACCCTTGACGTTTTGAGACCCATTGATGTCACTTAGCATAATGGTCTCTGTCGAGCTCCACCCGTTTTTCTGCAAATGACATAATTTTGTTCTTCTTTCTGGCTGAGTAAAATTCCATCGAGTGTGTATACCACATTTTTCTTTATCCATCCATCTATTGACAGATACCTAGGTTGGTTCTATAATTTGGCTATTGTGAATTGTGCCACCATAATCATGGATATGCATGTTTCACTATGGTATTCTGACTGTAATTCTTTTTGAAAGATGCCAAAAAGTGTTATAGCTGGATCGTATGGTGATTTCATTCCCAGTTTCTTGAGGAACCTCTATACGAATCTCTATAGTAGTCATATTAATTTACAATCACACCAACAGTGTATAAGAATTCCTATTCCCCCACATTCTCTCCAGCATTTATTGTTGTTTTTATTCTTGATGATTGCCGTTCCAGCTGGAGTTAGATGGGATCTAAGTGTAGTCTTGATTTGTATTTCCCTGGTTGCTAATGATGTTGAATATTTTTCATATATTTGTTGGCCATTTGTATTTGTTCTTTTGAGAAATGTCTGTTCACTTCAATTCACAGACACTGAATTAAAAAAAAAAAAAACAACAAAAGATCTAAACAGGCACCTTTCCAAAGATGACATACAGATGGAAAATAGACCTATGAAAAAGTTGTTAGATGTTATATGTAATTATGCAAAATAAAACATAATGCTATTCCAGTAAAATGGCATACCACTAAATATCACTCAATGAATTAATCGAACCACTCAATAATATACCACTAACATGAATGGCTAAAATCCAAAAAACCGACACTATCAAATGTTGACAAGGATGCTGAACAAAAAGACCTCTCATTCACTTTTGGTGAAAAAGCAATACAGACTATCCGGTTTGGAAGCCAGCTTGGTGATCTCCAAAGCAACTATTATGCCCCAAAGTGCATTCCTAAGTAAGTTGAACACTTATTCCCACACAAATATCACACAAAGCTAGATAGCAGCTTTATTTATAAATTGCTCCAAATTGGAAACAATGAAGATGTCCTTCATTATGTCCTACATAAGCAAACTGTGGTATATCCACGCTGTGGAGTATTGTATAACAACAAAGGAAATGAACTATTAATTCCCAAGAAAACACAGAGGAGCTTGAAACCACATTGCTAAGAAAGAAGCCCATTTGAAAATGCTGCATATTCTTGTGTGTGTGTGTGTGTGTGCGCGCACATGTGTGCATTACTGGGGATCAAACCCAGAGGCATTCTACCTTTGAGCTACACCCCTAGCCCAATTTTATTTCTTATTTAGAAACAGGGTCTTACTAGGTTGATGACAGTCTCATTTACTTGTTCAGCCTGTCCTCGAACCTGTGACCCTCCTATCTCAGTCTCCCAAGTACGGGGATTATAAGCATGAGCCACCATGCCAAGCTCTGAAAAGGCTGCACATTCTATGTCTCCAATTATATGACATTTCAGGGAAGGCCAAACTTAGACAAAGCATAAAGAGCAGTGATTTCCAGGCATCCTGGAGGAGGAAAAAAGAAAGAGTGAAGTACAGGAGAATTTTAGGGCAGTAAAACTATTCTATATGCCACTATGATCATGGAATAATGACATGATGCATTTGTCAAAAACCATTGAACTGAGCTGGGTGAGGTGATGCCTGCCTGTAACCCCAATACTTGGGAGGCTGAGACAGGAGGACAGCATGTTTGAGGCCAGCCTCCACTTATTGAAACCCTGTTTCAAAAATTTAAATAAAAAGGGCTGGTGGTGGAGCTCAGAGGTAGAATGCTGGTACTGGCTTTAATTCTCAGTATCCAAACAAAACAACAACAAAAATATAGAACGGTATAACACAGAGTGCATTTTCATGTAAGCCATGGCATTTAGTTAATGGCGATGTGTAAATAATGGTTCTTTAATTGTTAACAAATGTACTGCATTAATGCCAGATACTAGTAGGTGTGGAAAGTAAGTAGGGGAGAGATAGTACATGGGAACTCTGTAGTATCTGTTCAGCTTTTCTGTAAATCTAAATATTTTCTTTAAAAACAACTAAGTCTATTAATTCAAAAAACCTAACCTAAAAGAAAGAGCCAAATTAGCTTGATGAAAAGATACAAGGATACTCCAAGGAGAGGGAAGTTTGAGCTCAGAATAGGGGCAGAGAATCAGCATTGCTTTGGGGAAAAGAAGGGATTGCTGAAGGTGGATGTGGGTAGAGTAGCACCAGGCATATAGGGGAGGGAGGTCACTAGTGAGTCCACATGGCAGGACCATACGATCATGAGGGATGGGAAGGCAGAGGCAGGCAGGGGTCAGTCCATGGAGTCATTTGGGGAAAAAATATTACACTGTAGCTAATGGGGAGCTGTTGAGGGCTTTAAGCAAGGAAGATACAGAGATTTTCCTCTGAAATGGGGCTTGGCAATGATTCCTCTCCTGACCTATAAGACTGCTCTGCTAAGATCCTACCCATGGAAATGCTTTTAAATCTGCTAAATGCTGACCCAGAGCAAGTTGCTGATAAATATTGCCTGGATTCTATATGAGAACTCTTGTCTCAATGTTTCAGAGGAGGATCATAAAGTCCTTATGCTGATAATCCCCATGGAGTTTCTGGCTATGATAATGTCCAGATAATTTGGGGACCTGGTAAGTAACTTTCCGGTTGTGACCAGTAACAACCAGAGGTGACATGCCCTGGGAAGTGACTATACTGTGTGTGACTCTGGAGGAGACACTGAAGACCCCTGCATCTAAGGAAGGTGACCTGGAGCAAAATTTCTGAAATTGAAATTCAAAGCATGTAACTGTGTCACACTCCAAATTTCTTATATAGGGATGTAGAAGCAAAACTCACAATATGTGTAATATCATGGAGGACAAAAACCACAAGTGGACAAAAAGGTCAGGATATTTAAGTGTCTAGGCTAAAGGAGAACAATTTGATCTGACATGGCCAAAGTTAATTCTCATGAATATATGGCAAAAACAATGGACAATCAATCTGGGTATGAAAACAACCGACAATGACCATTTCTAAGAACTTTCTGCATACCAGATACTTTGATATCATTTCCTCCTTTGGGGTTGGGGTGGTGGAGAAACTACTGCTTAGAGAGTTTAACTAACTTACCCAATGTTGATATCAACCACACAGGGGCAAACTCTGACAGACACAGCAACCTGACCTTAGACTTCCAGGTCACAGTGCATTTCTGTCTTCCACCCGGAACCATGAAAGATACGCTTCCATAACATGCAGCATCTTGATTAATTACAGGAATATTTTAAATGTTCAGAAGAGGGTTTTTTTTGTGGAAGTACCACAGCCTTTGGGTACACACAGCGGGGGAGGAAAGTTCTGGCTCAGCTGCCTGCCAGGTATCGGAAAAGCACAGAAATGTCATCAGCATCAGGTATTTCATCTCGCAGAGCCTCTATGTGCATGAAATGCGGGGACATAAACACGGTGTCCAGCACCCGATATATCACAGATGCTGGAGTCACATTAGGGCTGGCTCTTGTCGTCATTTCATTTTTATGATTCAGTCCCCTGAATGGATTTTCCCAGCATGAGAGAATGAACTGATTATTTTGGCAGCCATGTCTCCCCATGAAAACGAATAAATTGGTGCCCTATTTGGTCTCATTAGCTTGGTAAATATGAGTCATTCTGCAGAGTGAAATAACCTCTTGCAGAACTTTTAAGTGTTGTTTTTCCAAAATCTAAAAAGCTGTAGAACAGAGCTGGAGTCCGTTAATCTCACCAAGGCCCGGTCTGAGCCAGCAGTCAGCCTCCCCTCTCTGACACCAAGAGATGCAAAATCCCTCTTTGATGACTTTGCTTTTAAGGCTTCCATTGCTGACAATATAATTACATGGTTATTAATATCCTAAATGGCTTATCTGGCTGGCATATCAATGATAGTTCACTGAGAGAACAAAACAAGGTTTCCCAGTTGGCAAGCTCAGAAGTGCACAGTCTAACGAGGGATTGATCCCATTGTCTGGTTGTGCCTGTGTAGTGAAATCGTGCAAGGGAAGCTGTGACTCTATTTATACAGGATAAGAATTCAAGAGTTACAAACAGACAGCTATCTTTTTATAGGACAATGTCTGAAATCACTCTTCCTGACACTTGTTTCTCTATCCTAGCATGCAAACCATGTTAGGCTGCTTGATGCATGTTTTGAAGAAGGAAAATGACAGGTACTTACAGATATCACTCGAAAAAGGTCAGGAGTCTTCTGTTTATTTCTTGATATATCCCAAGTGTCTAAACAGTGCTTGGCTTTGTCAAGGGTTCTGCCTGATAGGATACAATCCAAATGCCTGCCTGATCTGCCACTGAAACTCTATAATCATGAATTTTAGGATTATCCCCTTCACCATTAGTGGGACTACCACAAAAACCAACCCCAGGACCAGGATGCTCCATGCAGAACCTCTATGCAGACTAAGTGATTCTAACCTGAGAATTCTCATTCAAGGACACTGCTAAAATATTCTTACTAACTTGCACCATCAGCACATCCTTCATCTGTTATTCTTCTCTTCAGTTTTGCTGCTCAGTCAGGAAGAGAGCCATACCAAGGAGTTTATATTATGCAAGTGTTGGGAAATGATTCTGTGGGTTCTTTTCCTAAACATCTTTCTCCCTCCTCTCTTTCCCCATCACTACATTAATTCAGTTTTTCTTTCTTACCTACACGGACCAATTCCAGAGCTTACCCATTTCTCACCCTAGTTCTAATTTATACCCCCACCTCCTGGTTGACTTTTAAGTGCTTGACTGATTGTGCTATGTCTCCTTCCTGGCCTCAGCATTGGCTACCCAACACAAACTTGACTTTCTGGGGGCTCTGAAGGTCCTTTGTAATTTGTTTCCCACCTCCTCTTTTCCCCCCTCCCTCCTCTCTCTTCCATACTTTGGTTGCAACTCAGCTAATGACTCTTCCTTCTCTGAGCATCCATCTGCCTCTTTCACCCATCTCTTCTACTGCAATACCAACTATTTTGTGTGCAATATAAGCATCCTTTAAGAATCAGTTCAAATATGACCACATGCATCAAGAAATCCTGGATCTCTCCCTTTCATTATTAAGTGATGTCCCCTTGTACCTTTTTGTACTTCCTGATAGTGTATCTCATTTTTGCATGGTAGTATAGTTACTTTTGTTCATGAATATTCCACCCTATTTGGAAGGTGTAGTATATTACAGAAATCACCCCCCCCCACTAGTTTTCAGCTCTTCCCATCAATAACTGAAGCCCAGAAGTGTTTCCAATGCCCAAAGTTGGAACAGTATGCCTGAAGAGGTTGAAGTATTCATTTACAGCCATGGGGGAAGTTAGCTGGTTTTCATAATTAACCCAAATGCATTTCTGAGAAATATAGTGGGAATTAATATTTCTGTGGGTATTCCACATCTAATAGTTAAACCAAACTGCAGGTGTCCTGGGGCCTTAGTCTCTGCCTCTTCATATAATGACATACCTTGCTGCACACTGGACAGATGGGTGGATCAGAAACTATGATTCTGTGATTCTTGGTTTTAAATAGTGAAATGAAGTCAGGTATGATAGCTCATACTTGTACTTGGAAAGTTGAGACAGGATGATCTCAGGTTCAAGGCCAGCCTCAGCAATTTAGTGAGACCTTCATCAATTTAGCAAGACTTTATATTAGCAACTTAGCAAGAATTTTTATTTCAAAATAAAAAGTAGAGTAGGGCACAGAACAGGTAGAATGCTCCTTAGTTCAATCCCCAGTACTGAATAACTATATGGATAGATAAAAGAACAGGTCATCTAATGAATATATGGAGAATGCACCATTGTTCTACATATTCAATTTGTCCAGTTTTAAAAACTAAATATGCTGGGAATGGTAGTGGAAACCTGTAATCTCAGTTCTTGAGAGGTTGAGACAGGAGCATCACAGGTTCCCGGTCAGTCTCAGCAACTTAATGAGACCTTGTTTCAAAATAAAAGTAAAAAAGTAAAATATGGCTAGAGGTATGGTTCAGTGGTAGAATGCCCTGGATTCAATCCCCAGTACCAACAAACAAAAGGAAGCAAAAAAAAAAAAAAACCCAAAAAAACTAAAGACACATCACCTTCAGCTTTTTGTTGCTAGCCCCCTAGACTAGAGAAGTGTGCACCCCCCCCCAAAAGATGGGGAAATACCTATGGACTTTCTGCCACAGTCTTTCTGTCCTTACTCCCCAGGGGGCAGGCAGCATCTCATGAGTCAGAAAGTAGCATAGCAGAGGCCTAGAGGGGGCTGAAAGGAGTGCTGGGCAAGAAGAGGAAGTCTGAATAAGCAAAAGAGCTCATCAGCAAAGCCGCTTGTGATTCTAAGTGTGTTCTATGGACACCAAGCAGGAGAATCACCTGGGCAGATGAATAGCTCCTGGGAGGTCTATCCCCAAGGCTGGAAAGCAGGAGGTTTGGAAGAAGGCCTGGGAACAACTCTCAGTTATTGTATGCATGTGCAGTGTGAGCCTGCAACACTGCATTACAAGGTTGTGGAGAGAGGCTGTTTAGATCCAGCACCTACCGAGCTCAGGTGCCTGGTAGGTGCTCCCTTCCTTCACTTATCCAGCTATTAGCACAGGAAGAAATTTGGAGGGGGCATTGGGGATGAGCAGGGGGAAAGATGTTGAAATGTGAGTGTGAAACAAATAGCTCTAAAGCTCAAGGATGCAGGCAGGGCTGTGTATGTCTAACATTGGAGGGAATGTGTTTTTTTTTTTTCCCTATAGAAATAAAACAAAACTGAACAAAACACAGCGCTCACTACTGAATCAGAGCAGTAATACATCTCTATTAGTTTTCCAGGTTCCAGTAACAAGGTAAAACTTGTATCTTAAAACAACAAAAATATACTCTCTCACATTTGTGGAGGCTGGGAGTATGAAACCAAGGTGTAGGCAGGGTGTGCTGCTTCCAAAGGCTCTGGGTTATGTGTGTGTGTGTGTGTGTGTGTGTGTGTGTGTGTGTGTGTGTGTGTGTGTCTGCGTGTGTAGGGGGGGTCCATGTTTTTATCTTAGCCCTACTGCTGTTGGCAACCCTTGGCAGTCCTGGCTTGTAGAACATGTTTCCAGTCCTGCCTCCATTATCAAACAATGTACACATCTCTGTGTCTCTGTCTCTTCCCCACTTCCTTCAGGGGTATCCAGAATATTAGACTAGGGCTCACTCTGATTTAGTGTGACCTCATCTTACATTGGTCATATCTGCAAAGACCCCACTTTCAAATAAGTTCAGTTCCACAGGTCCTGAAGGTTAGGACTTCAGCATTTCTTTTTAGGGGACACAATGCAACCAATGATAGTATCCAAGAAGCAGTGGATGATTGTATTCACAAGCCTCCTCCTTGGTTACCAATGGAAGCCACAGAGCCAGACAATGAAGTTCCTTGTGGAACCAGACCACTAACAGTTCTCTCCATTGGGTATGTGGATGAAGGACTGATGCCTTTAGCTTGGAAATGCCATTGACCATTTTTGATAAGAAGAGAATATGGGATTTGGGGGAATTTGGGCATCCAAAGAACACAAGAGCTTTTTAAATCCCAAGCTTCTGGAAAAGGTCCTGTTGGTTATGCTATTTACATAATTTTGTTGCATAATAATCATGTAAGTTTGGTGATTGTTTCAAGTATTTTTCTGAATCCAATCTTCAATTCCTTCCATACAGTATGTATATTATAGTGATATATGGGGTTAAAATTTATTACTGAAGTCCAGAGTGGAAGGAATAAGATATGCATATACAATAGATGTATTTCATGGAAGCCAGACTATTCTTAGAACAAACATGAGCAAATGCACACCTGAAACCCTGCCATCTGGTAAATTCTGCAAACCCTTGGGAAAGGTCTTCTAACTCGTTTTTTAAGTTAACTTCCTGACATCCAGGGCAGAATTTATCCACTGAACTAGTCAACAAGGAGGGTTGCCATTGGCGGGGGTCTTGATAAGGAGAATTTGAATTTGGCATTGGCACCTAATTTTTGCCACTGGAAGTAAGGACAAACTTTGCATGCTAATAATGCTTCTGCCAAACACTTTGATATCTTACAAATTATTTCTCCATCAATAACCCCACAAGCCATACTGACTATATGTATTTATATTTTCTCTAAGGTAGAGTATTAAGTCTTCTTTTTTGGTTGCACAAATTAAAAGGGTATAGCCAATGTTAAGGAGCTTTTCTCCTATGTTTACTTGTAGGAGTTTTGGAGCGTCTAGTCTTATGTTTAGGTCTTTAACCCAAATTCCTTATGTCTTTGTTGGACAAATTAGAAATTTCAATCAGTCTCTGGATAAGAATTCCTGTCTCTATCTCTACAAGCGTCAGGACCCTGAGCATGTTAATTAATCTTCCCTTGAATCAAGTTCTTCTGGTGTAAAATGGGGCAATAAATCTGATAAGAGAAATAAATAACATAATTCATGAGAAGCACTGGCATAGACTTACCCCTCAGCAAGTCCTTAATAGATGAAAGCTTTTGTAGATGTTGCAGATCCCCATGATTACACAAATAAGGGCATAATGAAATTAGCAGCTAGCCTCTCTCTATCTTCCACAACAGGCTCACCTTGGTTAGTTCTCTGACCTTCAAATAAAGCTACTTCACTTTTATTTTAATGTGATTGAATTTTCTATCTCATGTGTAAGGCATTTTTGACAGGATAATATACTTAGAAATAGTGGCAAAAAATGAGCAAAGCACGTACATAAAATTTAACTTCATGATTGGTTACACGTTCTTTCTATTGACATCCTGATATCTATATAGCAGTTAGTATTTCAACCTCGGTATATTTTAATAATATTATCTAATGATAAAATTTCCAGCAGTCTCCTGGTAGTAGGCAAAGTGGTGAGCCATCTGGATTCTTTCTTGAAGGCTCAGGAAACCACGCCACAGCTGCTGAGATTGTTGGTTGCGGAAGACTCACAGACACACTTCTTACTGGACCTGCTGCTTAGCCGCAGAGAACCGTCCAGCCTCGTGGGATGCCCCCTTCCAGAGGTGGCTAAGCCCAATGACTATTTGATGGAGGACTACTAATCCTTAGATGAGGGTCATCCCCAATCCAGAACTCTCTTTAGGATCGGCTGAGACCTCCCTTGCACCTACTCTGCTGGTTACCTCACTCCTTTGCCATGTCTAACCTTTTCATTTCTTACAGTTGTATTTGCCAAGGATGCCCTCTAATGAACCTTCTGCATGTGATTTTCTTGGATTTGTTTCCAAGGTCTTTGCTTCTAGACTTTCACGGTGATAGTCCACAGAGGATTGCACTGGTTTCTCTATGGATGGTATTATTCTAAACACCGTTGAGCGCATATTGTTCCAGAAAGGGCTCTTAGCAGATCCATGCATGGTGCAAACTTCTCTGCTGCTTAAGCCTTACATTCTAACAAATCCAGCAGTAAAGGGAGTATCTAGGGAGATGGGAAATAGTGGTATGGCATGGAGCCTTGGGAAAACCTCCTTAGTAAATCTCAGCAGAGGCCTTCAAGGTAATGGGTGTAAAGATGTGACTTTCCTTTTCTTTTTTATGGTGCTGGTGATCCTGGAGATTGAATCCATGGTTGTTCTCCCTCTGAGCTACACTCCCAACTTTATTTTATTTTGAAAGAGGGTCTTGCAAAGTTGCTGAGGGTCTTGCTACATTGCTAAGGTTGGCCTTGAACCTGGGATCTTCCTGTCTTAGCCTTGCAGGTCCTGGGATTATAGGCATGCACCACCACTGCCCAGCTACATGACTTCTTTTGAAACAATTGCTCTTCTTTTGCAAATCTATGCCTTGGTAAACACTGAGTGCCTAGTCATAAGACTAATAACTTTGCAACCTCCATCTGCTATCATCAGACCATCAAATGAGTGTTGCCTGAACCAGAAAAATCTCAAAAACAGCTGTCTGGTAAAATAGGAATGATCTGTGAGACCCTGCCAAAGCCAATGCAGAAGGCACAGGCAGTCTGCTTGAGAGGGTGATCGCCACTCCACATCTACCTTCTCCCGCACTTCACTCTTCCTTCCTCAACTCACCTTCAGCTCTGTGCAGGTAGCCATCCAATGCTTGTTAACATAATGGGCAAGAATACAGTTCTCTTTCAAACACAAATGCATACCGCATGGTCTCATAACTAAAAGTGGATGGCTACTACACAATAGCCCCACACAGGGCTGGCCCTGTAGGCCAGGGATTAAGTGATCTTCATGGAAAAACATGTGGGTGGTATTTTTCTATGTTCATTTTGCAATGGAGAAAGACATCGCCTATAGTGGTTACAAATGGATTGATTGACTGCTCCAGGGTTTTTAAAAAGTGGCTACTAGAAGTTAGTTGACATACAAAGGGAATTGCAGGTGGACATATCTCTTCAAAAGGGTACATACAAGTAATGGAGATATTTGTGAGAAACTAAATGTGTCCCATTGGGCATACCCAATGGAGAAAACTCTCAATAGTCAGATGGATGAGAGGAGCACCCTGTGGTTTTAGTCAAGCCACTGTCCTTGGCCCCTCTGGTGCTTGCTCTATGTCCATCAGAGATGAAGAGTATGTATGGGCTCGAAGTTGTACATCTTTCACCAAGATAAAGGGACACCGCTACTATCAAGTATCAGTGAATCCTTTAGGATAAACTAAAGCTAAGCACTCACTGTGTAGGGTGAACATGCATTTAAATTTCTACCAAGATTCTTGGTTCATCTCTCCTGTCCTGCCACCCTATTAGCTATTTCCTTCCATTTCAAAAGTGTCTCATTTTAGATAATGAACATTGTGGGTACTCTACTGGTGTCACTGCACTCAGACATGAATCATCTTGCCAGCAGGTGGTAGATGTAGTACATTTTCCCTTCCACAGTGGAGTGGGCAGCGATTTAATTTCACAGAAACACATACACATTCTGAATAAAGATTTATTTACCCTGCAGAAAATATTTCCGATGAACCATAGTTCAATGGCTTATAAAAAACCTATTCATCACCATGCTATCTCCATTTGCAGCGATACTAACCAAGGAAATCATTTTACTGTGAAGGAGAATTTGTAATGAGCTCAAACCTGCAGATTAATTTATTTTCACCATGTTCCTCACGAAACAAAATTGCTGGCTTGATAGATAGATGGAATGGACTTCTGGGAGTCAGGTCACAGTTTTGAGATAACATCCTGCAGGGTTGGGGTGCTGTGACAAAAAATAAAGAAATATATCCCTTAAACCAATAACTATCTGTATCAGTCCGGGTCCAAACAGGAGATAGAAACTGCATAGCATTTTGAAAGTGCAAAGTTCAATATAAAGAATTATTAACAGTAATTGGAGATTGCTCAGTATGGAACCAAGAAAAATAGAAAAAAAAATACAGTGATGGCAGATATATAAAGTAGACACTACCATTAAGGCTTATACAGAACTCCCAAAGGAGGCAGAAATCTTCAAGAACCCCTCTTTTAGGTCAAGGTCTAGATAACAGATGCTGCTAGAAAGGATACAGTCAGAATCCATTGGATGACACAAAAGTAGATGGAGATCCTAGTTCAGTAGGGCTTCCTGGGAATCTTCCTTCTGGATCAACTGGAAGGAACTGCCTACTGGGTGGTAGCAAACCACAGGAATTACTGAGAGGCCACATTTGTGGAGTCTGGAGGAAAGCTGCCCATGGAGAGGTACTGCACTGATGGGCTTTGCTGGGAAGCTTTGCTCTTGTGTCAGGCTAGTCCTGGAGTGGAGCAATTTACAGGGGCGATGCTGCTGTGGTGGTGCTCTGGGAAGATACCCTGTGGCACATTGGGGAATGCTTCCCACGAGAAGGCCCAGCAAGCTGGTACCATGTGCTGCAAGGGCCTCTGATGAGGGGAACCTGGAACCAGGAACCAAAGAGCCATCTACCTGAAGTGTCCCTCTGGGGCCACCTAGTGACACAGATCATCATTGTGCTACAGGAACACTAAGACATGTTTATAGGGTGCATCTCCATTATCACAGAATGGGCATTGAAGGGTCAGTTGGGAGTGGAGAGACAATAAGCCGATGACCAGCACAGTCCTGAGCTCTCTCTATTCATTCTCCCTCCTCATGCTTGTACACACATTTGGACTTCCATACAACAATTAAACCACCTCATGTGCCCACCAAACTAGATACAGATATCCATCTTACCAGTGTATAATTTCTCATGTCTTCTCTAAAGTGTCTGGTTATTGTGTCCATAACTGAGTATGTATGTATGTATGTGTATATATGTATATTTAGTTATGGACACAATGAACAAATATATACATATATATATATATATATATATATATATATATATATTGGATTGAACCCAGAAACATTCTACCACTGAGCTACACCCCCAGCCCTATTTTATTTAAAAAAATTTGAGACATGGGCTCACTAAGTTGCTGAGGCTAGGCTCAAACCTGAGATCCTTCTGTTTCAGTGTCCCAAATACTGGGATTCTAGGCCTGCGCTCACTACACTCAGTCCATAACTGTCTATATTAATTAGTTCTTCATTTTGTCAAAGACACTGTAGCACTGTATATTCTGTTATTGGTTTATTCCATGGTTGAGCCTACTTATTTGCTATGGAATAGGTCCCTTCATCACATAAAAGGTTGTTCTGCATGCCACAGGGATAGATCATGATGCCAACAGAGTCATTATGAGCACAGAAGAAAAACCTACATCTAGAATATGTGTCTATTTTGATGAAATTTCAGATGCTTTCCATTATGAAAGACAGCCAATGTAATCAACCTGTCACCAGGTGGCTAGATGGCCCCTCCTGTGAAATTGTGCCACATTAGGGTTCCATTTATGTTGTCTTATTTCAGATGATGAGGTACTCAACAGCGGCATTGGCCTAGATTAGGAAAGGGCAGTGTTAGCTGAGCTGAGCTCACTTGGAAGCTGCCTTTTTCTATGCTAGAGAAAGTTATCTATCAGGAGATGCCAGCTTATGGTATCCACCAGGATGCAACTTTCTGGGTTGCTATGGAAACACACTCACTGATGGTATTCACCGGAACGTGGAAAGACATGCACAGGGAATTGCTTCACTGTGGAAGTCATTCTGAAACCACTTCCAGAGGTGGTTTACTGGGAAGCCACCTATTATGGTGCTGGAGAAAAGTGTGGCAGGCTTTTGATGGTGATATCAAAAGTTTCAGGTGAGAATTGGAAGATATCGATATCCTCTGGATTTCTCACCTATAGGCATCTGACAAGATGAGCATGCTGGAATTAAGGACAGGTTACAGAATTTCCTTTCTTCTTTGCTGTCCTTTCAGCATCTGCTAGTGACAAAGTTTACAATTGTGTCAGTCACAAAGGAGAATGCTAACAGTGAATCTAACTCCATTATCGTAGAACAGGCAAGAAAGGGTGAGTCTTGAGATGAGGTACCAGAAACTGTTAATGCCACATCAACATACAATGTGCTCTTCCCCATAACCAGTGTGTGTGTGTGTGTGTGTGTGTGTGTCTGTGTGTGTGTGTGTGTGTCTGTGTGTGTGTGAAAGACAGGAGCAAAAGAGGGATTAGTCCATTTCTATTATTTCCAATAGTTTCGATTCCCAAGGGATGACAACTCTGAATTGGATTTACAATAAAATGTGAATTAAATCAGAATCTAAACCTTCCTGCTAAGCATTTTCGTCTTATGATGTTATACCACTATGAAGACAAGAGGGTCTCTGATCTTGCAGAGGTGATTGGTTCAAGTTACCATGGGGGAATATTTGTTAATAAAACACCATTGTCAAGAAATGCACAGTGTTAAAAAAGACAACACATAGAATCCAAGGAATGCACTTGGCTGCCTTTGGATATCTCATGCCCCAAAGCATCAGCAGATAGAAAACTGTGGCCATCCAATAAAGTGAGTCCATGAAGAATATGCATCCTATGTAAATAAAGGCATCGATTACTCCACCAGGAAGAAAATGCCACCTGACTGAAAGACTATCAGAGGGATGGGGACGGCACAATGGGTGTGCTGGAAAATGACTATGATTTAATTATTCCTCCTCAAAAACTCCATAAGCAGTAACCAGAAAACAATGTTCTGTTGATTAATTTTACCCTCTTTCCTTCTTCCTACTACTTCTTTTAAAAATCACTGATGCTCCCAACATTTTTTAATAATTTTTGTAGCTGCATTGCAATTATACGTGATGGTGATATCAAAAGTTTCAGGTGAGAATTAGAAGATATCGACATTGTCTGGGTTTCTCACCTCTAGAAACCCCATTATGACCAGCGAAGTGAGTGTATCTTGCCTAACAGGAAGCAATCTTCCAGCCTGAGGAGCTCCATGAGAGCATCAGGTCTGTGGAAGGTTCTACAGGCCAGGACTCAGTTAATGTGCCTTATCTTTGCTTCCAGATATTGAGACCCCATATCACTTATTACCTAGGTGGCTTGGGACCAAGCAGCATCTCTGAACATTAGATTTTCCATCTGTGAAATAAAATTATCACACTGTACCTGTGGATAATTTTGAGGCACACATAATATAATGTCCATGAAGAAACTGGGAAATATTCGAAAAGTATAGAATTCCAAGTAGTTGTTCATTTTTAGTTGACTTACAAAATTCTTATATCACATACATCATGCTTAAGATAGTTAATAGTCTCTTACAAAACTCTCACCTTGGTGTCTATATACAAAGAGTTCTAAATTTTTTAAGAAACGAATGAAAGAAAACAAAACCCTGATTAATGATCATTGTCAACACAAGAGATCTCATGTGTTGAGGGCTCTTGTGTTGAAGACTTTATCCCCAGCAAGGTGGGGATCAAGTTATTAGGAGGTGGTAGAAACATTTAGAGGTGGGACTGAGTTGGGAGTGGTGGGTCACAGGGTAACTTGGAAGGCTATATTTTGTCCCTGGATCCTTTCTGCCACATGTGGTGAGCAGCCTGATTCTGACACACTCTCCCCACCGTGATATCCTGCCTTACCTCAGAACCAGAAATAATGGAGCCAGGTGACCGTGGACTGAAACCTCTGACAATGTGAGTCAAATAAATCTTTCCTCCTTTGCATTGTTTTTCTCAGGCAGTTTGTCACAGTAATGGAACTCTAACATGCACTGAGGTCAGCTTTGCAGATGTCTTCATAGCTTGATAGAGGCTTCTTACATCATTGTGACCTGCTGCAAACCCTTCTTTATCATTAGGTGATACAAAAGACTGAGGTGTCTACCTAAAGCAGGGTGGCTTTCTCTTGTATGGGGCCCATTGAAAACTTATAGGTTACTTTGTAAATGGATCTGAACAGTGTTCCAAACTGTAGCATATGGTTACCTCCAAAAGGCAAAAAGACCTAGAAGCCATTGTTTTCTCATTTGCACAGAGGTACAAAGTAAAGACAGTTTTTTCCATATCCAGGAGAATTATCTTGATTTCCCCTATATTCTAGGTTACTACACACTTCATTAATATAGCAGAGTGTTCATCCTGCTGTGAGACAGATGTGAGCCACATTCTGTTTCTCATCTGACTTTCCCAACCCCCAAATCCCAATGGTATGTTGATGTTTACAGAGCCCAGGGTTAGTGACTATTCAGAGCCCATATCTAATAAGATGTATAGAATTTTCCCTTTTTTGGTATAAAGTTATTCTCTTCAGGAGTCATAGGTTTTTCTATGACCATTTTATATTTTAGTACCATATAATTATTGTTTTTAGTGATTTTCAATTTCATTAACAAGTTTGAAAGCACATTTCTCCCATGTAAAAATTGTACACATTTTTAGTCTCTGAATCCATTATTAAGCCCTCTTCTAAATTACTAATTTGAATTAATGATTTTAATTTAAGTCCTTTTCCTCTGAAACCTGAACATTCTTTATATGTTTTGCTATAGTGTTTATTGAGCCTACGCAATTTTACATCTCAGTTGTTTTTAGTCCCTGGTGTGACTTTTCTCATTTTATGTGGCTTCCTTTCCCAATATCCTCCTGTTGACTTTTTATCTTAAAGTTCTTTTACATCATGGTTTTCTGCTCCACTTTACAGAAGCCCTACCTCCTTGTGTGTTTGAAAAGGTAATTTAATTAAGTCCCATTGAAATGCAATTATATTTCACAGATGAAGTAATGTTCTCTTTAGTCATCACTGAATGATGTGATTTTTTTTTCTGATTCATTTTTACCAGTAGATAGTGTGGGTCCACACTGCTCATTTTGGTACATTGAAGTTATGGAAACTCTACTTAGAGTTTCAGGCAAATGGCGTGTTGATTTTTTTAGTAGGTATGTCCAAAAGAATGCTGTGGTAGCTATCCATGGTGCTGAAATATCTTTTGTTTTGTTTTGTTCTAAATCCCTGGCTTTTTTGAATAGAGCACTTTATCTCCCTAGAATCTAGAAACAAGATCTAAATTCTGGGTGTGATAATTACTACCATAGTGTTATTGTATCCAGTTCCTGTAAGTGAGAATACACACACACACACACACACACACACACACACACACACACACACGTTTTAAAGCTAATTGATTTTATGTCCATAGCTACCTACCCTGTATCTATATCATAAGACCAGATACACATATGACAGGGTCTCTTTCCTTATTTATATCTCCCTTCTTGTCATTAAATATCTACCTTCCATTCCTGGCATCTTTCATATGCTTAACCTCCTGTATGATAAACTATACCCCCTTTTCTCCTGCTACAAAACTGGATCTTGCAGCTGGCATTTCTGGTCACCACTGGCCTGGCCTTGTTCTGATTCCATTATATGAGCTACCATCACTGATTCATTTTGATATGACTAAAACTGAGTAAGGAAGAAAAAGAGAGAAAGAGTAGAAAGGAGAGAGTAAGGGAAGAATGGCTGGTATATTGAATCCTTGCTTAACCTTCAAAGATCACTTCAGAGAAATCTTTCCTACACATTGTTGTGTATGGTCTTGTCAGCAAGATCTCCCTGTTCTGAAAGCTCCCAAGTGTTGGTATCTGCCACAAAAGATTTAGGACTTCTTGATGAATCTTGAATCACTGCTATACGAAATTAACTTTTAAAGCAACTACCTATGTCAGGATCTATATTGGTGTTTTCTAAATGCAGTTTATTTTATGCATTGCCACTCTATGCCCCAATATCAAAATACAAAAAAATTATATAGCTTCATAATTTTTGAAGCTTATTCTTCCTTATAAGAAACCTGAATGGAAACTGGAATTGTTATCCAAGTAAGTGGCTTTGAAATTTATAATATAATAGATTATAAAACAACCCAAAACATGGTTCTTCTTATGCAGAAAGCTAAAATTATTATTCATGGCACTTAACATTTTTAAGACAATTGATACTCTTCCTTATGTTATTCTCACTAGTACCTGGGAGAACCAAGCAGCCTCTGTTCAGAGCACTGTGCAGAGGAAGAAGATGATGTGGCAAAATGGGTATAGGCTCTTAAAGTGTTTCCTCAGAAATCACATACTTTACTTATATTCTGAGTTACTCCCCAAGAGGGCATGGCCAGGCCTGAGCTGGGCATCAGGTTCTAGGAGAAAGTAATAAATATTCTAGAATAATATTATAATCAACCCAGTGATAAATAAAACATGGAATTTGAAACCAAGTTACTATTTCTTTTAAAGTCCTTTATCAGTTCATATTTTTTATTTGATATTTATTGCTCCCCTATACATGTCTTTGAGATTGGCATTGTTAATTTGATATACATATATAACATTATTTCAACTGCTACCTTATATACATCTCTAACCCTCCTCCCCCCCACCCTAAAAACCCTCCATCACTCCATTGGAGTTTCTGCTCTTCTATCTGATGTTACCCTTGCTTCCCAATTTCTATCTAGCTTCCACTTATGAGAGAAAACATAAACTATTTATATTTTGAAGCTGGCTAATCTTGCTTAGCATAATATTCTCAAGTCCTATCCATTTTCCAGAAAGTGGCATAATTTTGTTTTTCTTTATGGGCCGCCTGGGCAAAGGGGACTTTGAAGAAGTGATTAACATAAAGATTTCCAGGTGGGGAGGTTGTCCTGCATTACTGCAGTGAGTCAGATGTAATCATAGGATCCTCATAAGTGGATGAGGGAGACAAGAAAGTCGGAGCGAGAACTGCGGATCCTACACTCATGGCTTGGAGGAGGAGGAAGGAATAAGAATCATGAACCAAGGAATTCAGGTGGTTTTTAGATGCAGAGAAAGGCAAGCAAGCATATCTCTCCTTAGGACCCTCAGAAGGAACAGAGAGCTCCACCAACACTTTGTTCATGACCCAACAAAATCTACTTCTGATATGTGACCTCCAGCATAGTAAGAAAATAAATTTTCACTAAGTTGTCACTAATTTGTTGCAGATGTGATAGAGAATTAATACATCTGTCTTGAATTATATTTGCTCTTCTTATAACCCTCACCAGGGTTCAAACTCTACAAAGATGGGACATCCATCTTTATGGCCATATAAACTGACCTCTCTGTTGATTTATTTAAATTCTGAAGTTTTACTCTGTTTTGTTTTAGGGGAGACCTTTAGGCCTCTGTGTGAATTATAGATTAAAGAGAAGTGACATTGACAAATTATTTTGGGTTCTATTTCATTTTGTACTAATTTACAAAGACAACCAACACGTCAAGGGAAAAGAATCATGCTCACGCTATACCCTCCTAGCATGCTTTCTTGTATTTATTCCTCCCTGGCTTCTCTGGGATAGCTTCTCTGTCTACCATGCATGTCACCTCTTGCCTTTCACTCTTGCATTGCTGCCCAAAATAAAGGCCAGGAGTGCTTTTCTGCACTCTTGCATGCATGAGAACCCAGCAGAGAAAATTTCCAGGAACTCCCAAGGCTGTCCTCAAGGTTGCATTTAAAGTGTTTACTGATGACTGCAGGAAGTGAGCTCACCATGGACAGTGGAGAATGTTGAGAGGTTAGATTCCAAGAGAAACACTCAAATTCCCTGTCATGAGTGATTATCTCCTAATAAGGTAGTAAAAATTATAATGGAAACATAAAATGCTTATAAGACTGAGCTTAAAAAAAAAATGAAGAAACAACAACTCTACCTATTACTTATTTCTGGTAAAGAGGGATGCACTTTCCACCTCTGCTTTCCTGCTCGATCTATTTTGTCTCACAAATGCAATAATCTGAAAGTCAGCTTTTCAGTCATAGTATGGGCCTGTCAGTGAATTATGGCTTTCCATTACTCAAGGATTATGTTTGATCAGAATCTGCTTATTAAAGAAGAAGAAATGGGGAAGCAGCTTTGACCTTTAAACTCTATGTCTGGTTTCAAATTTGCATTTATATTCATTTGAAAGGAAGCTTTTGGCATGAAAATAAACTGAAATTTGAGTGAGTTTTTCCTCCTGCTTAACAGTTCACACATTTTCTCTCCTGAAATGCCTTCCTATCTTCCTTCTACACTTACAGAGCACACTCTGTGGAGGCCTGGATAAAGTGTCACATCCTCAAAGGGAAGCCAAAGGGGGCTGGAGAAGAAGCAAAGGTGTTTATGAGACAGACTTCTGCTCTAATCCTGGGACTCTGTCTGTTGAAGCTTAACTCGGAGACAGTATTGCTCTTTGTGCTTTCGTAAGAGCTATTTTGGGCTTTCCTTGCAGCAACCCTGCGACGAAATCACTGTTCTTTCTATCATTTCCAGAAATGATAACTTGGAGCTTATAAAGCTGAGGTGACTCACCCCAATAACTGATGCCCGGGGTGGTGTGAGGCCAAGCTGAAGCTGCTGATCTCATTCTAGCCTCTCATTTTCTCAACAGTAAGGCTGAGACTAAAGGAGGAAACAAAGTTTCCCAAACTTGCTCCATGAATTAGGATGAGAACAAGTATTAGAATGCAAATTTCTGAGCTTTGATATCAGTACATTCTTAAAAGCTGAGGTCAAAGAATATGAGTCTGTGAAAAGGAGAAAGAAGCTAAGATGCCAGCTCATTCCTATTTTTTTACTGTGTATTTGAGAGTATTGAAGGATAGGTGGGTACACACATATGACAAATTCACTTTACTTCATTAAACATCAATATAATCATCAACTCTAATATTGGGTTAAACTGAAAAGTATTGAATCCATTTAATGTTACTAACTTACTGAGAAATAAAAAAATACACAAAAATTACATACCTGCTTCATTCTTTTCCAACAGTAAAGCCTAAAGTTAACGTATGGAAGAATGGCCTGTGATATCACTGCAAGAATTTAAAAGGCCAATATCAAAAGAAATTTCCAGTGAGTTTGCTAATCTTTGCATTTAGGAGAAAATTGTACACTTATCAACTCAGACTTAGGGACAAGGATAAGGATTTATGGAGTCAGAAAGCTAAAGTTTGAATCTTTCTATGCCAACACTAGGCAAGTTTCTGGGATTTAATTTCCTTTTCCTTTCCTGTAAGGTGGGAACAGTAATGCTTAGCTCCTTGGTGCTGTTGCAAGATATAAATAAAATAGAACATGGGAAGTTCTTGACACAAAGAAGTGTGTGTGTGTTTGTGTGTGTGTGTGTGTGTGTGTGTGTGTGTAACTAGTTAACTCCTCTGCTTCCCTCATGATGTATCTGTTTGACCTGGTATATCTAGTTCCATCTCCTGCTTTTCCAAATGATCCCCAACCCCAACAATCATTCAACCTATTAAAACCTACTATCAATTAGATCCCCCATCATTGCCCTATCCCTCTCCCTCATGAAGTCTTCTGCCCAATGTATCAGCTTAATTTTCTTAGTCAACTACTATAATAATTTCTTGCATCAACTATGAAATCCCTTCATCCTTTATTTCTTCATTTTACTCACTGGGCAAAGTACCCAAATTTAGATCCAGATTTAGTCAGATCTGGATTTCTGTTCCGCCCCAGTGTACAGTTGAAAGTGATGGGAGGGAGGGCATGTCTACACATATGATCCTGCTGACTGTGGGTTTCTAGCGGGTTATAGAATCCCTTAATCTCATCATCTTCCTTTCCTCCTCACTCTACATCACTTTCTCTTTTTTCAAACCATAAACATTCATATTTCATTCATCCTGATCCTTACCTCCTCTTCAGTAAAAAAGTAGAAGTAATCAGGAGAGCAGTTTAACAAGGTTACGCCGCCACTGTGCCTACCTGCCCAGACCCTTCACCATAACCTATGACATCTCTCCTAGACCACACTTGTCCCAGTTCAAATCCTCCATTCAGGATCTTGACCACATCCATTTTTTCCTATTCAAGGATATCACTCTATCATTTATACTCTTTTAATCTTACATTATTACCTTTTCTTATTTCACCAAATCATTGCCACAAAGAACAAGAGTGTGCCATCAAACATGATCTTATGTTTACATGTTAGAGGACACGTTCTCGATCTCACTTCTCTTCAGCTGTCACTCCATTTACTCTTCCTATACATTGGAGATATCCTTTAAAAAGTGTCTATGCAACCATTGTCACCAACTCATCTGTGCAACTTCTTTAATCTCAATTACAGAAGGTTTTTACCATCACTTTCCACCAAACTTCCTGTCGATAATATCAGGGACTGCCATGTTGTGGAATCTAATAATCATGTCACAGAGTTTATCTTATTTTGTTTTTTAGGAGTATGTGGCCAGTTGATTCTCTCTTCTTCTTGAACATCTTCTATCCTTAGCTTCCAGGTTGCTTCAAACTCCCTGTCTTTCTCCCATACATACCGTTGCATTTCTCTTAAATATTTTCCTTCTCCCTTTGTGTGTTATCCTAGTTTCACAACTTCCAAACTCTGGAATGCATCAGAGATTCACTTTCAGTGTCATCCTTTTTCTGCACCTGCTCCCTGCGCCTTGTCTCAAAGCAAGGCATTAAATTCTACATGACACTGGCAACTCCCTAATTTTATTTCTTGAAAATTTATTTTATTTGTAGGCCAGACTTTTCTCCTTAATTCCATATTTCCATACACAATGACCCACTCAAAATTTCCAGCTGCACACCCAGTAGTTTACTCATACATCACAAGTCTAAATCTGAACTCCCAATCTGGGCCCTAAATAACTAGATTTCCATGTTTTCCCCATCTTAGTTACCACCAACTTCAATTTTCTGATTATTCAGAGCAATAACATTGGAGCCATTCTAAGTTATTTTATTTTCATCATATAGCATGCCCAATATGTCAGCAAATTCTGTCAGTGATACCTTCAAAGTACATGCAGAATCTGACCAATTCATACAATACTGCTGCTCACCCAGGAGGAGTCCCATCACCAGCTCCCCGTATCATTCCAAGAGCATCTTTCTACTATTTTTCCTTTTTGCCCTTGTCCCTAATTGACAATTATCCAAGAGTTGAAAGAGTGATCCTAACCATGAATAATACAAGCAATGATAAATACTGGTGAGGATATGGGGAAATAGGCACCCTTATACACTATTGGTGGGACAGAAAATTAGTACAGCTGCTCTGGAGATCAGTTTGGAGGTTCCTCAGAAGAATGAAAATAGAACTATCATATGACCCAGCTATACCACCACTGGGTATCTTTCCAAAGGAATTTAAGTCGGAATATTATAGTGGTGCATGCATATACATGTTTATACCAGCGCAATTCACAACAGCCAAACTATGGAACCAGACCAGGTATCCTTCAACAGATGACTAGGTTACAAAACTGTGGTATATACACTCAATGGAATTTTACTCATCCAAAAGAATGAAATTATGTCATTCATGGGAAAATGGAGGGAACTAAAGAATATTATGCTGAGAGGTTAGCCAGTCTCTGACAGTGAAGGGTCATATATTTTCTCTCATATGTGAAAGCTAGAAAGAATTTGGGAAACAAGGAAGGCTTCAGGTAGGTGAGAAATACCAGTAGAATAGTGGAAGGGCATATGGGGAGAATGGTAGGGAGGGCAAAGGAGGGACTTGATGAAGGAAACAGATCAAACAATCCCATGTACATTCATGAAGATATCAATTACCATTCATAATTTCAATATTATGAACTGGAGGAGGAGGAAACAGGGTGGGATCTGGAGGGGAATGGGCCAGGTGCTGTGTGCATACATGTTTGTATCACACTAAACTAATATAATGTATGGCTCTAATGCACTAATAAAGTGTGTTTTATAAAACAACAGAAAAGATAATATTTTAAATCCATTAAAATTCTCTGATGGTCTAAATAAAACCAAAAGTACTTACAATGATTTAAGATGACTAATAAAACAATAAAGAGTTATGTTTTTAAAGTTCCAATTTTTCCAGTTGGTAGAGTCAGAAGGTTTTTGGTAAACATATCTCTTATGATAGTATATTGTTGTGGGGGAATAGATATTGAAAAGTACAAGCACCAATTCAAGGTAAAGAAAATAGTGACTAGGGAGGCTCCAAAGAAGCTCTGTAGTGATAGTAAAATTTTAAGAAAATAAATGCAAAACTACCTTGATACTTCACCTAATCCCAATTTGAATGGTAATCATCAAACACACAAACAACGGATGCTGGTGAGGGTGTGGAGAAGTGGGAACCCTAATACATTGTTGGTGGGATTGAAGATTAGTGCAGCCACTTTGGAAAACAGTATGGAGGATCCTCAGATGAATGGGAATGAACCTGCCATATGACCCAGCAATACCACTTCTGGATATCTACCCAAAAGAATGGAAACCAAACTATCAGACCAATGCATGTGTATCTGTGTTAATAGCTGCACAGTTCACAATTGCCAAACTATGAAACCAGCCAAGATGTCCATCAACAGATGAATGGATTACAAAACTTTGGGATATGTACACAATGGAATTTTACTCAGATATAAAGAAGAACAAAATCATGTCATTTACAGGAAAATGAAGAGACCAAGAAAACATTATGTTAAGTGAGGTTAGTTAGTCACAAAAAGTAAAAAATTGTATGCTTTCCCTAATATGTGGAAGCTACGGAGAAAGTGGGTCATAAGAGGGACTCTAGACAAAGAAGGAGAAGGCTTAGATGAACAAAGAAGGTGACTTAACTGAAGGTGATGGGGGAACACCCTAATGCACATGATGTACTTTCACAAACATATCAAAGTCAATCACTAAACTGATGAACTTGAGAAGGAGGGAGAGGGAGGCAATGGGGCAGGAAATGGGGAAGGGTTCAATGAGAGATGTGTGCATGTATGCCTCTACCAGCTTGTACCTAACAAAGATGTATGATTACCATGCACCAATAATAATAATAATAAAATAATAATAATAATAATAATAATAATAATAATAATAATAATGATAAAAGAAAATAAATGGCAGTACAGATTCATGAATGGTTTGCCAGGGGATGAGAAGGAAAGGATAGATTTGAATCAGATCAGTAAAGGTCATAGAAAGGGTTCTGAGTATTTTTGGTAGGCAATAGCACATCAGAGGAATTTTTTTTCCCCCACAGAGGAATGATAAGATCAGAACTGTAAAATGTAATCTGAAACTAGAATGTCAACTAAAGTAGCCAAGACACCCATGAGAATACTTGGACAATTACACAGGCGAGGGGGGTTTTGGTGGGTGATGAAAAGGTGGCAATGGGACATTGTGTGCAATATATTAGGAGGAAGCATTGACAACACAGGAATTTGAGCCCAAGCTATGCACTGAGTAGTTGAGAAGCTGTTATAATATTCCTAGAAATGGAAAAAATTATGCCATTTGCAGGAAAATGGATGGAATGAGAAACTATTATGCCCAGTGAGATCAGCCGGCCTCAGAAGGCCGAGGATCATATATTTTCTCTCAGATGTGGAAGATAGAGAGAAAATAGGAAACATTAGGGGCTTTTAAAAAATATGGAGACCTATAGAACAGTGGAAGGAAACTGGGGAGGGAGAGGAAGAAGGAGGAAAGAAGCAGGGTGGTATGTGGAGGGAAATACACCAAGAGTTGTGTGTTTGTGTGTGTGAGTGTGTGTGTGTGTGTGTGTACACATCACATTGAACCTCATTATGGTGTATAATTGAAATGCACTAATACAACCATTTAAAATATTTTGAAGGAAAAAAAAAAAGAAATGGACACTAGATTCTAGACTACAAAAAAAGGGGGTTGTAGAGAAGCAGGTAATTAGATAAATTATGTAAGCATTCTCCTACTCTGTTAACACTGAAAATAAGAACACAGGTTGAGTATGTATCCCTTATCTGAATTTCTTGGTATCAGATTTCAGATGTTTTTGATATTAGGATATTTGAATACACATGGTAAGACATCATGGGGATGGGACCCATGTTTAAACTTGAAGTCAATTTCTATTTCATATACGCCTTATACACACAGCCTGAAGTTAACTTTGTACAGTATTTTTAGGGCATCTGTGAGTGGACTGCAGTTGGTCCCATGAGGTCAGGTGTATAATTCTTTACTTGGGGCATCATGTTGGTGCTCAAAAAGCTTTAGCTTCTGGAGCATTTTGGGTTTCAGATTTTCAGATCAAGAATGCTCAGTGTGTAATTATGAGATCTTTTAATTTTTTGCTTTTATTCATTTTTAGAGATATATAGGGAAGTCAAGTCAGAGCCTGTTTTCCTGACTCTGTTGCCCTAGACATGCTGTGTTTACAGGCTGTGAAGGTCAGTTGGAATGCCTGATCATAGAATTGATGTGACAGGAGGGTCAAGTGGGTGAGGTAAGCTGAGTGGTGGGAACAGAAGATGACTTTGGTTTCTGGCACACTCTCAGTTTAGTCAATCATTTTAGAAAACCTTTCCTTATACTTGGCTTAGATAGCTTCCATCACAAAATAGTATCCAAGAAAACATGGTTGGGTGTACCTGGAAGTTGACACTTAATATATTTTTAATAGGAAGCAGATGTGCCATGCAGCCCAGACCTCATAACTTTGCTCAAGTCAAGACATATCACACCTGTCACTGTCTCCCCATTTCTCAGCATCATTACCCTGTCACCGAAGATCAGATTCATCAGGCAGAAAACTTTCCATTAGAAAATCATTCAGGCCATAGCTAATTCTCTCCTCTTTTCTGTTGTACTGCAATTTTTTTTCAGTAAATATTTTGTGACTGTGCAAGAAGGAGTATACCTAACTCACAAATCATAGAGTCCCTTAAATAGTTTAAAAGTTATTTAGAAATTGTCTAGATAAGCTGGCATGGTGGCACGTGCTTGTAATTCCAGCATTTGGGAGGCTGAGATGGGAGGATCCGGGTTCGTGGTCAGCCTCAGCTGCCTAGTAAGGCACTCTGCAACTTAGTAAGACCGTTTCAAAATAAAGAATAAAAATAGGGCTGGGGGTATAGCTCAGAGGTAGAATACCCCTGAGTTCAATCCCCAGTACTGCAACAACAAAAAAAAGAAAATGTCTAGATAAAAATATTTACCCAAACTTCAACTTGTTGCTTGAAAAATAGATCATTTTTAATATTCTAATACTGACATTTCTTTTAAGAATTAATTATATTTTATTTGATTCAAATCATTTTAATTTTCATAGCTTTATTAAAATATGGTTGTTACACAAAAACTGTGCATATATAGTATATACAAGTTGATGAATATGAACATATGAATACACCTACAATGGCATCACTTTCATCGAGATAATTTACGTATCAATGACTTCCACAACTCTCCTGATCTCTCTATCTCTATCTCTATCTCTATCTCTATCTCTATCTCTGTCTCTATCTTTATCTCTTTCCCTCCCCTGACTGTCTCTCTTTCTTTCCTTTTTTTGTAATAGTAAGAACACTTAACATGCTATCTACATTAACAAAATGTTAGTGCCAGACCACATTGTTAACTATAGGAACTGTACTGTACAACAGATCTCTAGAATTTATTCACCTTGGACAGATGCAATTTTGTACTCATTGAACAACTTCCTATCTTCCTTCACACTTTTATCAACTATCCTTATACTCTCTGCTTCCTCAAGTCTGACTTTTTCAATATAACCATAACCATTCGGTGTCTGTCCTCCTCTATCTTTCTTACTTCACTTAGCATCATATCCTTCAGGTCCATTTACCTGTCACAAATGGTAGGATTTTCTTCTTTGTAAATGCTGATTAATATTCTAAAATTATTCCATAATATTATAATGCAATATTACTAATTGATTTGTCAATGGTCATCTGGGTTATTTCCATATCTTGGTTATTGTGAACAATGCAGCAATGGACATGGGGACACAGATGTCTCTTTGAGGTCCTGATTTCAGTTTTTTTGGGTATCTATCCACGAATGGGATACAGGAACCTCCATACTGTGTTTCCACAGTGGTTGCACCATTTTACATTTCCACCAACAGTGCACGAGGGTTCCAGTTTCTCCACATCTATGTTTACATCTATCTGTCCATCCGTCTATCTATCTATCTATCTATCTATCTATCTATCTATCTATCTATCTATCATCTTTAGCTGACTATCATATATCATCTGAGAAATTTCACTGTGTTTCTCAGATAGGGGTAGACTTTCTGGTAGCTCCTGAGTTTTCATAGTATTTTCACCTACATTTTTTCTAACTTAGCTCTTTTATAGTGCATGATAATTTGTAGCAGATATACTTCCTTAGCTCACTTACACTGTAAAGACTGGGGGGCTTTTAAATACCAAATCAATGGCTTCTACAGAATTGCATTCCCAGTACCCAGACAAAGTCTTGATGATAGTAGGTCCTCCATGCATATTTGTTGAATAATGCATAAACAACTACGTAGTGGGCAAATGAAGTATGAAGAATAACGGTAAACAGCCTATGTGGTCCATTAAGAATTAAGATGTTCAAGTCGGGCGTGGTGGCGCACGCTTGTAATCCCAGCATTTGGGAGGCTGAGACCGGAGGATCCGGGTTCGTGGCCAGCATCAGCTACTTAGTGAGAAACTCCGCAACTTAGTGAGACTTGGTTTCAAAATAAAGAATAAAAAATAGGGCTGGGGGTGTAGCTCGGAGGTAGAATGTCCCTGAGTTCAATCCCCAGTACCGCAAAAAAAAAAAAAAAATAATAATAATAATTAAGATGTTCACCATTAAATAGTTAATTTAAGCAAATTAACACACCAATGCTTATTATGATGCAGAAAGCATCCTGCTAGATTCATGTCTGGAAAGAGATGGCAGAGTCAAATTGGAGAATTTGAAACAAGATTAAAAAAACAATTTAAAAGTATAGGAATTTGTTTTTTATTTATTTATTTTTGGCAGTATGTCTCGAGTTCTTTTTGTATTCTAGATATTAGTCCTCTGTCAGAGGAGTAGTTGGCAAAGATCTTTTCCCATTCTGTCAGCTCTCTATTAAGGTTTTTGATAGTTTCGCTTGCTTCTCAGAAGCTCCTCAGTTTAATGCAATCCCACTTATTAATCTTTATTTTAATTTCTTGTGCCTTTGAGATCTGATTGAGGAAGTTTTTACCAGTGCCTATATATTGGAGCATTGGTCCTGTGCCGTCTTCAAATAACTGCAAAGTCTCTGGTCTAATTTCTACATCTTTGATCCATCCTGAGTTGATTCTTGTGCAGGGTGAGAAGGTGGGATTGATTTCCATTTTTCTACATATGGATAACCAGTTTTGCCAACACTCTTTGTTGAAAAGGCTATCTTTTTTCCAGACTGTAGGGAGCTTTGTATTAAGACCTAGTAACCATGGGAGCTTTTCACCAAGCCTATGACTGAAGGGCCCCAAGCACAAGAGAGTGATGTTTGCAAGATGACTTAGAAGTGCTGGGAGCACAGGTAGAGGACCAGCCAGAGATGATGCCAGGCTACAAGGAAGGGAGCCTGGAAACTCCCTATTATTTCACTTTATAAAATCTTCTAAAATGATTTCAGGTTTCCTGCAGAACATAATCCTAAATTTGTCTCCCCTCATGGTTCAAGTTCTTGTTTTTGTGTTTTCTGTTATTTGCATCATCATCAGTTTTTCCAGGACATGTTACTCACTGTTCCTCTGTGTTGATGCTATGTGGTAGCTATTAAGACAGATTTCCTTACTCTGGGAAGTTCACAGACATATAAAGATACAGCCAGTGTTTTCCATGTATAAATGTAATATGAAGACAAAATGCAAAGCATTTAATTTCTTAGGAGAGAAATAGAAGGCTTCTGCAAGAGGCATTGAGCTGAATTGTAAAAGCAAGATGTTTTGGGGATAATCTGAAATCAAGAAGTGTGATTCCTCAAACTTTTTTCCCCCTCAAGAATTTTTGGCTATTACAAGTCTTTTGGGGGTTTCCTACCAATTTAAAAATCATTTTCTCTATTTCTCTGACAAATGCCATTGATATTTTGATAGAGATTGCAATTAATCTGTGTATCACTTTGAGGAGTAAGGACATTTTAATAATACTAATTATTCCAATCCCTGAACACAAGATATCTTTCCACTTATTGGCATCTTCTTCAATGTATTTCATTCAAGTATTATAGTGCAAGATCTTTCATTTTCTTGGTTAAAATTATTCCTAAGCATTTATTTTTCTTTTCATGCTATCATTCATAGGATTGCTTTCTTGATTTCACTTTTGGATAGAGTATTATTGGTATAAAGAAATGCAACCAATTTTATATGTTGATTTTGTAGCCTTCAATTTTATTTATTTTTCAGTCATAACAGGCAAGATATGGAAACATCTTAAGTGACCATCTGTTCCAGTAAAGTTTTCACCACTGTGACTCAAATACCTGACATGCACAAGTTAGAAAAAGAAATATTTTATCTGCTCACAGTTCTGGAGATTTCAGTACATGTTAGGCTGGGGCACATGTGCAGAGCTCAAGGCATAGTGGTGGTAAACAGAGAGATAGTGTGAGAGAGAGTACCCTGGGCTCAGTTCATCATGGCATCCAGGTGGCAAGAGAACAAAGAGTGAGACCCCAATGCTACAGCAGACCAGCTGGGAAGGACAATGTCCCTGGCCATGCCCCCAGGAATTCACTTTCTCCAGCCATACACCCTTCTGAACATGTCTCCTCGAATGGGTAAAGACACTGTGGTTCATGCATACACGTAAGTACACACACACACACACACACACACACACACACAAAGGTGTATATTATATACATTTCAAAAGGAGATACTGATACTTGCAACAATAATGATGATCCTGGAAGTCATTATTCAGAGTGAATAGTCACAGAAAGAAATAATTTCATATTAATGATCGAATTAATATGCAGAATTTAAAAACTGAACAAACTAATCTCATCCTTAGAAAGTAGAAAAATGGTGGTTGCCAGAAACAGAGACAGGCATGAAATGGAAAATGTAGGTCAAAAGGTATGAATTTGCAGCTGTGTAGGCTATCAGTCTAGAAATCGAATGCATAGATGAAAGACTGTATTTAATAATATTGTATTAGATAATGAAAATTTGCTAAGAAAGTCATTTTTTTTGCAGTACTGGAAATTGAACTCAGAGGTATTGTATCTTCGAGCTACACCCCTAGCCCCATTTTTTTATTCTTTATTTTGAAACAGGGTCTCACTAAGTTGCGGAGAGCCTCACTCAAGTAGCTGAGGCTGGCCACAAACCCGGATCCTCCAGTCTCAGCCTCCCAAGTACTGGGATTACGAGTGTGTGCCATCACACCTGACTAAGAAAGTCGATTTTAGGTACTTTTTACTACAAAAAATAGGTAACTACAGAAGGAAATGGATATGTTACATAGCTTAGCTGCACTAATCATTTCACTAAAGATATGTGTCAAAGCATCATGTACACCTGGGATCTTATACAGTAAAAGAAAGAGCAAGAGCTTTTCAAGAGTAGATAAAAGTCAGTGAACTCAAAGACAGGGGAATAGATATTTCCAAACCAAAACACAAATAGAGCAAGAAATTTAAAAAATAACAGAACAGCAACCTTGTTGATATGAGATCAGGTCAAACAACCTATCTTAGGTATAATTTATGTGCCAGAAGGAGGATAAAAAGTAACAAAAGCAGGACCAAATAAATGTTTTAAGTGATAATGGCCAAGAATTTACTAAAATTAATGAAAGACAACAAATATATATCCAAAAATCTCCAAGCAGCATAGCATAATATACTTATATACATCATAGTCAATCTGTTAAGCACCAAAGATTATTAGAGAGTATTGAGGACAAACAGAGAAAAAATGAAACATTAAATGGAGAAGAATAAGGAATGACATCAAACTTCTTAATCAAAATTCTGCCAGTCAGAAGACACAAGAGTATCGTCACAGTGCTGAAAAAAAAAATCTGGCAACTCTGAATGCTGCATCAATTTTAAAATTTTTACAAATGTTTAATAAGTAAACATGAAATATAGACTGTTTAGGACAATGAAGCCAAGAAAATCCATTATCCCCAGGCTTTCAATATAAGAAATTATAAACACCAAGTGCTGCCTGCATGTATGTTTCTATCACTCTGAACTTCATTATGATGCATACCTACAATGCATCAATAAAAGGACATTAAAAAAGAAATAGCTGGGTGTGGTGGCGCACGCTTGTAATCCCAGCATTATTCGGGAGGCTGAGACCGGAGGATCTGTGTTCATGGCCAGCCTCGGCTACCTAGTGAGGCACACTGCAACTTAGTGAGACTCGGTTTCAAAATAAAGAATAAAAAATAGGGCTGGGAGTGTAGCTCGGAGGTAGAATGCCCCTGAGTTCAATCCCTGGTACCGCAAAAAAAAAAAAAAAAAATTATAAATACAGATGAAAATTTGCATGTAACTGAAGAGTGGCACAATTATGTGAAAAGTATATAAATATGTAAGTGAAATATTTCTCTAATTTTTATTTTAGCTTAAAAACAATTGTCTAAAGTAAAAGAAGCAATAGCATATTTAGAAGTTTATCACAAATGTAGATATAAAGTAATATATGACCACAATAGCAAAAAGAATAAAAGAGAGGGAGAGATGTACACTCTCATAAGATTTTTACACTGTACACATAATGGTAAAATATTACTTGAAGTCGATTCTGATAAGTAAATATGTATCGTAAGCTTATACAATCCACTCTCCAAAGAGGTACAGCTAATGATTCTGTGAAAACTCATATTTAATGTAAATAGTCTAAGTGTGTCAAAAAGCAGAGATCGTCATGTGTGTTGAAAATGAGACCCATCTATATGCTGGCTATAGGAAACCTGCTTTAAATATAAAGAAGCGCATGGTTAAAAGGGAAAAGAATGCGAAAGTATGCCATGCAAACCCAAGTCATAAGAAAGCTGGTAGGGGGTTGTAGTTATAACCAGAAGAGGACTTTGGAACAAGGAATAGTCCCAGCATTGTTTTGTTTATTTTAAATCACCTCATAAGGATGAAGGAGTTAGTTTACTAAGAAGACGTAATAATACTAAATGTGTTCTATGAACTAACACAGTTTCCAAGTACATAAAGTAGTAACTAATAGATCAAAAAGGAGAAATAATCCAGGCGTGGTGGCGCATGCTTATCATCCCAGTACTTGGGAGGCTGAGACCAGAGGATCTGGGTTTGTGGCCAGCCTCAGCTACTTAGTGAGGTTCTCCACAAGTTAGTGAGACCCCGTTTCAAAATAAAGAATAAAAAATAGGACTGAAGCTGTAGCTCGGAGGAAGAAATTCCCCTGGGTTCAATCCCCAGGACTGCAAAAAAAAAAAAAAGGAGAGAGAGAGAGAAATAGACGAATCCACTAAATGGGGTAGAAGTCATCAAGTCTTGCTCTTCGTAGGTGATAGAACAAGTAAGCAAAAATATTAGTGAGGATCCAGAAGAGTGGAACTAACAGCAACCATGAGCCATACTACCAAACAACTTGATCAGATAAGTATCACTACAACAGTGGAATGCACACTCCTTCCAAGAACACAGGGGACGTTCCCAGGGAAAAAAGTGCCTGGGCTGTGAGATGCATTTTCCAAATTTTACCATGCTGAAAATAATAGAGTACCATTTTGTAATTAATACAAAAATAATTCCAATCACACTGTGTTGCAAATATATCTTGAGATAAAAATTCAAATGAAAATAATATATTTGGAAGGCAATTCCATGAAACAGAGGCATGGAGGAAATGAGAAAGGAAAGAGAATGCTGGTAATGAATATGGATTATTAACAAAGTTATTGCTGTGGGCAACCCAGACCTTAATCCTACTGCAGAACCCCCGAGTTCTGCTGTAGACCATAAGTCCTATTCTTGACCTCCCAATGGGGAAAGAAGCTGGTGTTTTATGTATCAGCTTCTGACCATCAGTGGTGGAGGGCAGCAACTGGGGATTTGGTGCCATTAATTCTCAGGTAATTCCAGTTTGCTCTTCAAATTGGAAGAGTGATCTGAGATACCCCCCCAGATCGAAAACAAAACAAACGTGAGAAATACCATTGTGTTCTCACAGAGGTGGAGACAGCATGCCCAGGAATAGTAAAGTCTAGGGACTTGAGCAGGATCCAAGCACCCCTTCTCTACAACTCCTCTATGGTGATGTCCCACGCCCTCTGGGACATTCGCTTTAGCTATGTCTGCAACAAACAGATCTATGTGGGGACTCTTCCTGAGCTTCTCACCAGTCAGTGACTGGAGCTTCTGCCTCAGGGCTGCCTTTTGCCATGTCTACAGCTGCAGGAGCCTTCTTGGTCCACATGAAAGCACATCTTGGTCCCATGGGACAATTTACTCATAGGGAAACCCTCCAAAAATCGCTGATGGAGTCAGCAGGTAAATGTTCCCCTCATCCTTGCAGATGAGTACTTCTTGGAGGTATTCTGTACATTTTGCAACAGCTTCTGCAAGAACCAAACCCCCAGTGCACATAGCCGTGACCACAGGAAGGGGCAACCATTGTTCTTCCCACTCTCTTAAGCCTCCTTTCTATGAGTCCCTGTGTGTCTCTGATTATCCATAACCAGAAAGAGTAAAATGTCAGTATCACACTAAAAGGGTCTGAGCAAGCACCACCACAAGCATAAATAATTACAGAAGCACTTATTGGGTTCTAATCCTAAGTATAAGTGTGGCAGTTATTGAAAAATAGTCATGATTAGTCATCAGCATTATCTTCAAACATATCCTGTTGAAAATGGCCTTTATCTCCACAATAATATATTTCATCTGTTCCTGAATGACTCATATCATTTTTCACCTCTTCAGGGATGCAAGGTAATTACTAAGACTTTGTTTTGCAGAGAAAAACATGTTGTAGATCTTTGGAGAATTCATGCTTGTCTTCAGGGCTTTAGTGAAGTCAAAAAATTAAATTATAGTTGACTCTCAAGAACTATAGAATATGAGGTAAGACAGAAACAAAACCTTCTGAGTGCTCTTTGTTCCCTCTCAATAGGAACAACTTTTATTAAAAAAGAAAAAGTCAGCCACCTCATCCCCACAAGTAAATCATGCACATGGCCAGGCTTCGAGTGGAAAGCAGACTTGTCTGAAGGTTGTCTTTGGAAATATCCATTATTATATTCATATATTTCCCTCAAGATTTCTTTCTCATATTTATAAATATGATTATTCTCCATGAATAGCGTATATCACCCATTTCCAGGTTAAAACTGTATTTTTTTTATCAAGGCACAAACTTGTCTTTATGTATCTGTGATGGCTTGATATACATATATAATCATTACTTTATTTTTGAAGGACTAGAAATTAAACCCAGTGGTGTTCTACCACCGAGCTACACTCCAGCTCTTTTTAATTTTGAAACAACCTATGAACCTCCTGTCTCAGCCTCCCAAGTACTGGGATTACAAGTGTGAGCCACTGTACTTGGCTTGTCTTAATTTGTCATGAAAACTTTAGTAATCCCCTATGTGAGTGGATCATATGGTATTTAGCCAAATTCTTATCATCGGGAATATAGGTCATTTCCAGTATGAACAATAATCCTCCTAAAATAAAAACCTAAAACTTCTCCTATATAGGCTAGCTATTAAATTTCACCTAAATTTAAATATTTACCTTCTGTGGAGATTTCCATTATTTAACAAGGTCTATATATTGTTAGTACCTGCAAAAGCAATATATTATCCTCAGTCAGTTACTAAAATGGCCTCTCTGCCTCCTTTCTTTCTATCCCTCCCCTTCTTTGCATCATGTAGAATAAGCACCTAAATAAATGAAATCATTTGTCTTCTCAAAGTCCTTGAGGGTCTTCAAATAAATGCCATGTTCCTTAGAGAACGACTGAGACTCTGCCTATGATCAGCTGTTAGTGAGTTGTCACTGGTCACAGTAATGGGTCACCATGAGCTTAGTGGTCTAAAACACCACACTGCTTTACCCTACAGTAAATTCTGGAGTTTAGAAATCTGACACAGCTCTACTAAACTACAGCCAGGCAGTAGCAGAGCTGGTTACTTCCGGAGGCTCTTGGGAGAATCTGTTTGCTTGCCTTGTCCTGCTTTCCTTGGTCCATGACCCCTTCCTCCAAAGCCAGTCACTCCTGTCTCCAGTCATCTCGTTTAATCCTAAGAGTTGGGCATTATTATCTTTACACTCATAAGAAATGAGGAAAACATCTTCATAAAAGTAGCATGCTTTGCTGGAGGACTGACAGAGAGCAAAGAACAGAATCAGGACTCAAGCCTCTGTCTATTTGACCCCAAAATCCACGGATCACATTCTGCTAGAAATCAGTAGGGCAGTGGATGATTCCTTCACTTTTTCTGGCTTGCTTAGTCCAGCTGTCTGGAGGGTTAATTATGTTCTAAGACCTCTAAGATAGAAAAAAAAACCACAAACTAAAAATAAAAATCATCTTTCTGACAAAAGGTATTTTGGATTTTGTAAGACCATGGTCATCCAATGGCCATAGAAGCTCTGCTTTGATCTGGGGTGGCTGCAGAGCAAAAGTTCCGTTCCCTGAGTTATGAGACACATAGCCATGGCAGACCCACCAAGGGATGCAGCATTTTACACACCTTCATGGGGCTGCCACACATTTTACAAAAAAACCAGCTACATTTAAACATGATGAAATAGTACCAGAGACTTCCCTTTCTGAAATGAAGGTGCATCGTTTGAACATTGATGCATCAGAAGACAGGAGATTTCCTTTGCATCTCCTCCCCACCTTCCCTGTCATCCATCACTGCTCTGGAACACTTGGGTCAGCCACTGCCACCACCCACCTGTCCTTCCCAGCTGATCTTCTGACCCAGAATCACCTGTCTAAGTAACGGGAACAAGTGGTACTGGATCCAGAACATCTATTTAGAGCACTGCTTTCAATCTTGGACTTGCTTAGATTCATTGAGGGAGGTTTTTAACCAAAACCTATGCCCAGGCACGATTCAATCGGTCTGAGTTAAGACATAAGATCCATATGTTTCCAGAGCTCCTAAAGGGATTCAGATGTATGCACCCAGCATATGAATCTTTGCCAAGGACAGCATCTTTTACTTTGGTCCAAATGCATCTACATCTGTCCTGCTCAGAGCTTATGAACAAAGGAGGTTTCCTCGCCATGCAAATAGCCAGATCAGCTTCTCAGAAGCTGAGGGCCATGGGTGTACTTTGTACGTAAGGCCCCAGGTTCCTTGCCCAGTGATTCTCAGACTTCTCATTTTTTCTATATGGAGAAACTAAGGCTCCAAGAAAGGAAGGGACTGACCTCAACTGTCAGTCAGGACACAGGGTCTCATCCCAGGTACCTTGTGATGTAACACGCCATCCATGCCTGTGGGTGGTATTTACAGGGGGCAGAACATTTGAAAGCTCTATTATCCTTTGAAAAATATGCACAAGCTTCTTGAGTCAACTATAAAATTAAATAAAACTTGTAAGAGGAATATAAACACGACCATAAAGTCAATGAAATTTAAACAGTATTAATGGGATACATAGAATTGTTTGTGATATTAAGAAAAAAAAGGCCCACTTGAAGCTCCATAAAGATGGCAATGACCTCTAAGTGGAAGGTTATTTGGACTCTGTCATAAACTTCTTTGTGCCAAATGATTTCACTTCCTCCCTAGTCTTCTGATTCCTGATGTTGAAAACACACACACACACTGATGTATAACTCACCATGAAATCAGCTTTGCTTTACCTGGCCAGATGCTTTACACATAACTTATATATTAAACCTTCCTTTTTAATTTTCTCATTAACCTGAAAGAATGAAATCAATACAATGACATTCTATGCCCATAGAGTCATAAACACAGGCCATATCTGGTGCTAATAACTGTTCATGAATATGAGGTGACCCAGAATGCTCATACATTTTCTCATAATTATTGCAATGAATTTGCACATGGGCACAACACATTTTCATAGAGAATGCCAATACTGTTGACAAGGCAGGCAGACCTTAGTTACAGAAATGCCAATTTTGGCCACATAAAATAAACATTTCTTATGACTTAGATTTCCCAGGAGATAAGAAAAATTAAAAAATCAATTGCACTTTTGTTTCTATGTCTAGACTTAGGAATAGACATTACTTGGCATAACTAGGTCATTCTCTTTTGATTTCTGGTCTGACTAGATCAAGATTTTTAAGACCAGCTTCTTATACTGAAACACAGTGAATAGTCAATATATGCAGCTGAAATAGACACATTATTTATCATGTGTCTATTTCTAGTAGACTAGAAGGGCCATTTTTCAATCGGTCCTAAAATATCATTTGATATCTTGATACATCATCCTCTAATACTGTGTATATTGGACATGAAATAAAGATGTTTTCTTGTTAATTACTTTTTCAATTAATGTTCTCCCTCTGTGATTATTCGTTATCATTCAAGACATTTTCCTCAAACCATACAAGTAGCTCTGTTATTTCATTAATTTTTTACATTATCATATGCACATACCTGCATTTACATACACATGCTGTGATCAATATTTAATTTAGTAAATCCATCCATCCTTTTGTGATTTTTAAACATTAATTTTATTCTTTTAATGTTTAGGCAAACCTGTTTTCAAATAGGTCTATATTTCAAATGATTACTACCTGGTTCCTAGTTGGAGTTTTATTCTGCTATAATTTACATATGTGTTAAATGAAGAACTGCACAATAGTTTACTGAGCCAAATTTCAAAATATTATTTGGCAAACAATCATTTTTGCTTCAGATTTGAACAGATACCCTTCTACATATTAAAGTTTAAATAATAGATGTCTCTTTCTGGGAGATGTGCCTGCCTCCTCGGCCAGCACGCAGGATTGAAATTGAGGTTCACCATATATGAGCTGTGGTGGAAAGCAAGCCTTCCTCCAGAGATCATCTTTTCTAAAACTGTCTCGAACATTATATTATGTTTATTTTTCCAGATTTGCTTTAGCTTCCCTTTGTCAAATCATATAAAATCTTGTTAAAAGTTGGGTTTCAGCTATGCTTGTTATAAATTAATTGGGGACAGATCATAATTTTCACAAAATTGAGGAAGCCTTCCCAGGAACATGGAATAGGTCTCTATTTACTTTGAAATTTTTATTTGTTTTCAAATAGTGTATCTACACTTGTCACCAAGAATGTTGTTGTTATTCTTCATATGACAGATAATGTTTTAATGATACCAAAAGTTGCGACATGCTAGAAACAAAAATTAAACAGTAAAACCAATTTTATTCAAACCCCTTCTTGAGGTTTAATCTACAGAATGCCCACCTTTGTTAGTGTCTTTCTCTCTCTCTCTCTCTCTCTCTCTCTCTCTCTCTCTCTCTCTCTCTCTCTCTCTCTCTTTTTCTCTCTCTCTCTCCTGGTACACATTTGATAGTAACAAATATGAATATTCCTGATACTATTTGAAAATCTAGAACTCTTATTCCATTTTATGATAAAATGGCCACAACCAGCCCTGCAGTCCTTCTGTGCCAACATTTCAATTACCCAGCTTCTCCTCCTCCCTGTTTAGAACCGTGAGCCGGGTGCAGCAGGTCCTAGACCCCCAGGTTGCACCTTCTGGCTCCTCTGTTGAATCCTCTAGAATTCATCAGCAGCTTCTCCACAGCCCCTGGTCCCTGTCTCTCTCCCGCTAGGTTCTTGACAATAGCCTTTCCTGATGCTTCTTGGAAAAGGACCTGGTGATGCTTTGATAATAATTCAGTGTGACTTGGACTTTGGCAGTGACAGGACTGCAGCCAGGGAATGAAGAAGATAATGATGATGCCTCTTGTCATTCTTCCCAGCCCAACATGCCAACCAGCTTCTATCATGTCCTCCGGAAGTCCAGCATTGTACTGGATGCTGCCTTTTTCCCACTGAATGCTTGGTGTCCTTCCTGGAAATGGACTTTCTCACCTGACTTGTCTTCCTTCTTAATTGTGGAGGAAGTCAACCCCCGTTCCTCTGTGCAGACAGAATACTTCTTCCCGGCGCCTCTCGGGTGCAATCTTTCCCACTTAGCAGATGGTGGTTTTCACTCCATTGCTCTGTAAGCTAGCGTCCCAAGTTCTTCCCCAGGTCTCTCTCAACATGTCTTTGGCTCAATAGAAGGCAAGTTTGTGGTGATTGATATCTTGTGCATATACATTTTTTTAAAGTTATTCTCCATTCAAATAATGTTTCTGCATTCTTTAAAGCTGGCCGCTAATTGGACCAGGCAACTTTTGAGGAAGGAACGTGGAATCATTGTTGTATGACTATTCTCTCATGACTTTGTGGTTGCTTAAAGCTGAGAAAAGGGTTATTAGAGCTGTGACCTCTCCCTTTAGGAATCAGAAAGATTTTCTAATAACTTGGGGGAAATGTCTTAAGTGTGACTTCAAAATTCTGAATTTGAACCAAGAGATTCAAGCACTGAAAGTGATATTATTTTTATTTTACAGAATAAATCTTTACCCACAAGGCATCTTAAAAATCAAACTCTTTCCTTGGGAGGCAGAGGTCTTTCTGTCACCTCTGTAGTTCAAGTAGATAAGGATTGGCTACCATGTAAGTTCTTGGGAGAAAGTGCTTGTTTTTGATTGCAAGGATAGTCATGTCGGCCGCTTTAGAAACAGTGCAGAAGACTGTCAGTGATTCAGCTCTGGAAGTCAGACAAATCTGAATTCAACTTTAAGCTTTCTGATGGAAAAAGGGAAACTGAAGTGAAAGGAAGAAGCGGCTTCCTTGGTTTGGTTTTCCATAAAATAGAGGTCATTGCCAGGCATGGTGGCACATACCTGTTGTCCCAGTACTTGGATAACTGAGCTAGGAGGATCACAGTTTCAAGAGCAGCCTCAGCAACTTAATGAGACCCTCTACAACCTAATGAGAACCTGTTTCAAAATAAAGCAGGGCTGGGGGATATAACTCAGAGGTAGAATGTCCTTGGGTTCAATCCCTAGCACCAATAAATAAATAAATAAATAAATAAATAAATAAATAAATAAATAAATAAATAAATAAATAAATAAACAAAAAACCAGAGGTTGCTCAGGAGTTCTTTTTAACCTGGAAGCACAGATGGAGCTCGCTGAAAGGAACCCTCAGCCCTGAAGCAACAGTGAACAAGGTTGAACTTCCTAAAGTTTTTTGGTGGAGGAGGATCCACCCTGCATCCCCACATGGAGCAAAGAACTCACACACAGGGCTTGATGGTCCCTACCTCCCTTCTCACACAGGCTTTGTAAGGGCTGATTTGTTAATTGCCCCTTCATTCCCTCTTCTCCTCCTGCCTCGTGGACGTGGGCCTTACAAGCTCCCCTTTCTTTCCAGGTTCAGTCTCATGCACACCTTTCAGTGCCTGTGATACCGGGAGATGTGACTCCCGCCATGCCTTAAGGTGCTCTTCAAACAGAGGGCTCACGGAAGTGCACGGCACTCCCTTCATGGAAGGCTCTGCACCAGGACACTGTGAGAGAGGAGAGAGAGAGAGAGAGAGAGAGAGAGAGAGAGAGAGAGAGAGAGAGAGAGAGAGAGAGATTATACTTTTTTCTCTGGAAGGTCAGAAGTCATTTCTCTTGAGTAATCATGACACTCTCTTGGTGAGAACAGTTCTGCTGAATACGATGTTCTCAATTTTGAGTTGATGACTTCCCAGCATTTATGTGCCTCCATGGTCTTGTTCATAAAATGATTCATGGTTGAGTGAAATAAAATATGGGGCCCTCATGGGAAGTCTTCCTTAGTAGAAAGAGATAAGAAAGGAGGCTAAAAGCAATTGTCAATGCCCCCAAATGCCTTTAGCTGAATGAGTGAATTGACCTACATCACAGGGGAATTTCAAGTTCACCCAAGATGCAGTGGACTGAACAGCGTTCCTCCCAGATGCACATGGTGCAGCAGGAAGGGCCTTCAAGACCGTGGTATTTGGAGGTGGAGCCAAGAGGATGGGACTCTCATGGTGGGACCAGTGTCATTACAAGAAGAGGAGAGACCAGAGTGTTCTCTTCTTTCCCTTCTCCCTCCCCCTCCTCTCCCCTTTTCTTCTCTCTCTCTCTCTCTCTCTCTCTCTCTCTCTCTCTCTCTCTCTCTCTCTCTCTCTCTCTCTCCCTCTCTCTCTCTCTCCCTCATCTCTCTGCTATATGAAACACACGAGGAACAGTGAGAAAATAGCCATTCTGCAAGTCATCAAGAGAGACCTCACCATCACCAAAAAACAGCCATGTTGGCATCCTCTTAGACTCCTAGCCTCCAAAACTGTGAGGAAAACTTCTGCTGGTTAAGCCACCCAGCCTTTGGCATTTTGTTATGACAGCCAGAGCCGCATCCTTGAGTCATCCTGGGTGCCACGCTCTGGGCAGTACCATTGCTAACTCACTGGGGACCCTGGTCTCACCCCAGCTGGTAATCCTCTATCCACTTGGCCCAGGGATCTGAGGTCCACTCTTCCCTGACATGCTCCACATTGTGGAGGGTAAACCACAGCAAATTAAGTCTTCCTGGACCCTTGCCCTCATTTTTGTGGAGTGTGGCCCTTGGTCATCACTTTGTCCTTCCTCAGAGGGCAGGAGGAAGACAGAGGGGTGTTTTGGGCTGTTCTCTCCTTCTTTGATGCTACAGCCTGGAAGTGGCTGTCCCCACACTCTCCCTGTGACCTCTCCTGTTCAGCTCCAGTGCTGTGTGCAATCTGATTACTCAGAGCTGGAGTGGCATCTGCACCCATGGTTGCTAGTCTTGGGGTACCTCAGTATCCTGGGCGGCTCTTCCCGCACTTCCCTTACCTATGGAAACACTTCCTGATTTGCCTGGTTTTTCATGGAACCATCTTCGTGTAAGTCTGTTTTCTAAATCTAATGCTGACCCTGACTGACAGATGCCTCACCTGAAGCATACTGGAAAAACTTAATGACTACTTGTTCTTATATTCCAAATTGAGCAATGAGTTTGTTAAGTAAGATGAAGCATGACTATTATTGAAGAAATACATCATAAGTAAGAGCTCTTTTGGCCTGAGGTTCACAGACCTCAGAGTTAGAAAGGACATTTGGGGGTCACATAATCCAAGCTCCCCTTCAGCTCCTTTGATCACTCTTAGCACACACTTGCTGGGAGAAATCCAGTGCTCCATGTATGATATCAGACCGTCTGGGATCAGATCTCAGCCAACATACTAGTCAATGGATCTTGGGAAAATACATAAAACTCTATTAGTCTTAGTTTTAGCATCTAAAAATGAATATGTAGTTTCAAATTCTTTACCCAACACCTTTGGTCCAGAAATGCTTCACAGTCCAAAATAGTCTCAAATAGCTGAAGTTGAATATAATACAGTGCATGTTTCTAATATTGAGAAATGTCCCAAAAGGGTGAAGGGCAGTAAGCTGTAATAAAAGTCATTATTAGTTTCCAAGGAAACATGAATATTCATAAGAGCAAAATAAATGAAAACTATAAACAATATCATGCTGTGTTTAGCCAGGTTTTTCTCTCAAATGAGTTGCAAATCCCTGAGTGTTTACTTACCCTCCAGAGTTATTTCATGACCACCTTAGTTCATGCATCTCTAGCCACAAGCAGTGTTGAGGTATAGTATGTGCTTAATAAGCGTCCGCTGCCATCGCCCCACCAATACCATAATAGTGGCTGCTATGTACTGCCCAGGTGCACAGAGCGGTGTTATGCGCTAGTCTTACCTGAGGTAAGGAGCTCTCTGGTACACAGTCACACTTCCTCTGGCGATGGGCGGGTGTATTGGATCTCACAGAGTAGCCTTTCCAAGCTTATACAGTTGGGAAGTAGAGCTGGACTATGAGTTCATTCCCTGCATCGTACACTCTGGGCTCTTTTTCTGTATGGATCTACTCACACAAGTGAGGAACAATAGACTCCCTGTAATCCCATGCATCTAGAAAGAAAAGCACACTACAAGGGAGAGGTGTAGAAGATAACACTACTAACAGTGTGGGCTGAGTCACAGGGTGTAGACTGGCTCCAGCGCCCCAGAGTGGGTACAGCAGGACAAGGACTCCCCAAAGGACATGAGCCAGCCGGGAGCCCTGCAGATTGAGCTAAAGCAGTATGCACAGGTGCATCTACTTTCCTGGGTAAGACACCTTTGCCTCTATCTCATTTCCCAAAGTACAGGGAGATGGAGGTACAGACTAGGACATGTTCGGAAGGAGGGTCGTGGTAGGAGGTAGACATGCTGTGCCAGAGGCTGACTCCCGGTGATACACTTTCTCCAGGTGGATGTGATTGGGACAGTCCACAGCTGCTCCAAGTCCCGGTAATCGGATTATTCTGGCAGAGGACATTTCAGTGCTAATTAGCATAGGGAGATCTTCCAGGCTTCTAGGGCTGGGGCCTGGCAAATGATGAAAGGCTGGGGTCCCGGCCAGCGCCCTCGGAGATGTGTAAGTGGCTTAGAGAGAGGGCCTGTCACATCTGGTTGCCGTGATAATTAGATTAAGGAGCGGAGCTGGAGGGAGAAGAGGCGTTCAAGGCAACCTTTGGACCTGGGTTTGTGAACAGGAGGCAGAGGCGCCCCCCAGAAGGTGACATTCAGCCTCAGTTAGGGCGTCGACTCCTGGAATGTTTGGTTCCGAGGTTCCCTTCAAGGCATCTTATCCAGTGGCTCCTAAAGGGTGGCAGCTTGGGGTGCTTGTTTAGAAGTGCATGCTCTCGGGCCCTGCCCCTGCCAACTACAGCAGCCTTGGGTTTGGCGAGGGTAGAGCTTCGGCCCACCCATGCCTTAAACAAGGCTCCAGGTGATTCTGATGAACACAGTTCTCCTGTTGCCTCCCTCACTTAACCCCAAGATTTGCCAACGAGGAACGTGAAATGAGGACTCCCATCTGAGAGCGAATCAGGAGCACGTGGTGCTCACCAAGCCCTGCCTGCATTGCCCCTCATTTACAGTCCGTGGGCTGCCCGGCAAGGACCGCTGCTGTCTGGCTCCCATTTGACAGATGAGAACACTGAGGCCGGGAGAGGGCCAGGGACTGGGCATGGCTACACAGCCAGTGTGTGATGAGCATGGAGCACACAGGTGCCCTCAGCATGCTGCTCCAGGGGCAGAGAGAAGGGCCTGGCTTGCCCTTTCTGCTCCTTTTCCTCCAGTTGATCTCTTCTTAGCCAGGAGCACCATGTTCTCTCTCCAGGAAGCCACCTTGGCCCCTCCAGATGCACTGAGTCCCCTGCATGGATGTCTGATAAACCCTTGTCTTTTCATAGCTCTGACTTTTAAAATCGATTGTTTCTTACTTCTCCCAAGAAGTACAACATCAGGTTTTCCTCACCATTAAGTCCCACCATAGTGCTTGGCACACAGGAGGCGCTCAATAAGTGTACTTGGGTGATTACATTAATGAGTCATTAAATGATATGTTTAAGTACCACCTCTGCAGGGAGCTTCCCTGACTGCTTTATCAAGCAGTCTTCCCTGTTATTTATTTGTCTCATTCACCACCATGGCAAATGACAAATTATAATTATTTTATTGACTTTTAGCTTCCCATCTTCTGCAGAAGAATGAGAGCTGCCTATTCAACTGCTTCTGTGTATGTAGTCCTAGGGATTGAACCCAGAGGCATTGTACCTCTGAGTTTTACCCCCCGCCCTTTTCTTTTATTATTTTTGTTTTGAAACAGGGTCTCCCTAGGTTGCTGAGAGTCTTGCTAAATTGCTGCAGCTGGTCTTGAACCTGCCAGTTTCCTGTCTTAGCCTCCCAAGTGCTGGGATTACAGGCATGTGCCACCACACCCAACTTACCTCTTCACTTATGAAACAGGGCTCACATGCGTCTGGTGCTGAGCGTTCCTTGTCGAACACTGAGGTGGGGAGCAGAGCTCGAGGTTCTCAGTGTCTAGTTTTCTCCGGACCATGCATGTGCAGCCTACAGCCTCCCAATGGAACCCTTCACAGGGTGATATGGGGACTGTGGTTTCTACCTTCTGGACCTTAGCTTTCCCACAGAGAAAGAAGGGGTGACCCCTACCTGGCCTTCCCCCCATGAATATTCACAAATCCTAAGCTTCACTGCTTCTTCTAATGGACAAATGACAGTATTTTAAGTTCCTGTCACTTCTGAAGAGCACGGAGCACCCAGCTCAGAGATTGAACTGTATTCTTTAGGCTCGTTAGGCCAACACTTTCCACTCTCGTCATGCACATGACAAATGAAGTTGAGTTCAGACTCCAATTCCATGAATTACCCAGGTTTTTAAGTGAAAATATGCTGGGAGATAAATCATCCCCTTTTATTAGCGAACATCTGGCAGGAAAGAGAAGGCACATGTATATTCCAGGAGGATTTATGTTGGGACATTTATTTTTAAAGACTCACTTTATTCTGAGGGCAAGAAGTAGGGGTGCACAGGGAAAAGTCACGCCCTGAACGAGTGACAATGGGGAGCTGGGTACCAGCCCTGCAGAGAACATGGAGGTGCCTTTATTGAGACCCAGAAAGGGCAAACTGTGCTTGCTAGGGGATACAGCCTCTCTCAAAGCGCTCATGGGAACTAAACACCTGGATTTCACAGCTGCCCTGGCTCCCCACAACAGCCAGCTCCACCCTGGAAGCAGAACGCAGAGGGCCCTGAGCCCCTATTATGGCCATGATGGTCTTTCTACTCAGGCCAGCTGTGCACCAAGAACCCAGTAGAAAAGGTAAAGAGACAGCTGGGAGTGGAGAAGGGGATACAGAAGGATAGATTGACTACTTACATCACACAGCTTTATGAAGAAATCCACGTGCAATCACGAATAATTTTACAGAGATAACCTTGAATTGCTCTATTTATAAAGTGTATCATTTGCAAACATCAGCATGTTAATGGCTATTAGTCTCAAATTACTTGTGACACATTTCGAAATCGTTTGAGGCACATCAAAGAACTCTCGCTATGTTGTCCTGGGAGCATCAGGGAAGATGCAGGAAAGATCATTGAGCTGGAACGCACATGACCTGCTTTGCTACTGACAAATCACATCTCTAGCATGTAAAGAACGTCAATTTGCAAAGAGTAAAATTACCTTAAAAAAAAAAAAGATTTGCAATGTCATCTGCATATATTTTCTTAGGTTCTCCTTCCACTAGAGAAAATATGAAACAGGATACGAAACATATACTATACAACTTTGAAGCCAATGAATCCAAAGGTTTTTACCCCTTAACCATAGAAGCATCTTAGAACAATCATAATTTTTGTATTATCAGCAAAACCACCATTACAGTCATGTATTTTTTGTATGATCTAATCCACCCTGTCTGTACTTAATGGACTGCATTAATGGGGCATGGTGTCCAATTACTCACAATGCTTCAATGACATTTGCTATGGAGAATTGTTCTTCAATTATATTTTTACCTCTGATTGAGACAGGACTAAAAACAGTAAGAGGCGAATATTCTTACCAGGAATGACTATAAAACCTAGAAAATGTATCTATCAGAGATGATGTATATATGTGTATGTGTGTGTATACATAAATAACTATTACATATTACATTTCAGTGACTATGTTATAAATCACCTGTATATGCATTTTATATACACATGCATACACGTACTTGCACATGAATGCCACAATTTGGAGGCTTCATCTAACCCAAACCATATATTTTTATTGAGATTCTGAAATTGGGACAGAACCCAACGGGGAAAACTTATCTGTGGTAAGCAGAATAATGACCTTCCCTAGTTCTAATCCCCAGAATCTGAGCATATAATAACATGTAACTCCAGTGATTACACTGTGTTAGAAGACATGCAGATAGGGGGATTATCCATTGTAATCACATAGACCTACAAAGGCAGAGAGGAGGACAAAAGAAGAGGTGTGAGTGATTCACAGCGCGTGCTGTCCCTCATTTAAAGATGGAGAAGCCCTCACAAGCCAACAACCTCAGTATTTGTACTTGGAGGTACGTTCTCCCCTTTGCTCCCTCACGACTCAGCTCTCATCCACACACAAAACAGCAACGTCTTTAGCCAGACGCCCTCAAAGCCCCAGCCCAGGATGGCAGCAAACTCAGGCCTGAAGTTCAGCATCTTCTGAATCCATTTCTGATGCCAGTAACTTCCCTCCCTTGGGTATTCCTGTTCTCAGTCACAAATCCTGTTAGTCAAAGAGAAAAGCTATCTATGTCCCCCTCCCCAGCACATCTAATATTAACGGTGAAGCCAGGACAGAAGAACTGAAATAGAAACTCCTATCAATGTCCTTTCACAAATATATCAAGGTCAACCACTAAACGGAACTTGAGAAGGAAGGAACTTGAGAAGGAGGGAATGTGTGCATATATGCCTTTATCAGCTTGTACCTAACAAAGATGTATGTTTACAATGCATAAATACAGATTTAAATAAAATAAGAGGAAAGTAAAATGTATGTCACTTGTCCACAGCAGCTCTGTAACCCAGCTGGTCACATGTAACTAGTTCCTTGATCAGAGACAACATCTACTGTGTGTGTGTGTGTGTGTGTGTGTGTGTGTGTGTGTTTTACTGGGGATTTAACACCTGAACTATGCCCCCAGCCCTTCTTCTTCTTTTTTGTTTTTGAAATGGTCTCCCTAGGTCTCTGAGAGCCTCACTCCTTGTTGAGACTATCCTCCAACCTGTGATCCTCCTGTCTCAGCCTCCCAAGTACTGGGATTACAGGCATGCACCACCATGCCCGGCTCCATTCCTACTCTTGGGGAGGAGCTCTCCATAGCTGTGGACTCTGGAGCCTGTCTTCTGAGCCCTTGTGGCTTTTCCTAAGAAATAACTCCTGTTTGCCACTGAGTAGGTCTCTCTACCTGCTTCTTGCACAGAGCAAATTGTAGGATCAGAGGCTCACATTTTAAATTCCTCCATCCCTTTTATCTTCTTTTACCTTTTTTTCTTAAAAATCACTGTGGGTTTTTTATGCCTGTAATTGGAGTCAGTTCATTAGACAAAACCCCTCCTCAAAAATCTCTCTGAGTTTCTTGATGTTGTGTGTCATTAATCTAATTAGGGTTCTTACAAGCCCTTTTGTCTACTTGTGAAGTACTATGAGACAGACCCGTTAGATTCTTAGAAGCCTTTTTTGTCTGGTTGCATCTTGAAGATGCTGCCTGCCTAAGTTTTTTTTTTTTTTTTTTTTTTTTTTTTTTTAAGTCGTAACAAAGGATCTTATGGTCACACCCTTGAACTGATCTTGGCCATGTTATACAGACAATTCCTTGGACTTTATTTTCACCTACAGGCTATTTCCTTCTATTGCAAATCTTCTGCTAGGCAAGACTACGAATAAAAAAAAATGATTTTATCTTTAAAAAATAAAATTCTCATTCTCCTTCATATTCTCCAATTCTGCCTGAAAATGGAACATTTCTGTGTATACCTGTCACCTTGCTCCTCTGGTACTTTATCACAGGCAGCTAAAAAAGAGTCAGCTGACATTTTCAACATTCTGCCTGGAAATCTCCAGGTAGATCTGCAAAATTATTAGATAACTTTTTTTTTTCTTCCACATTATCTATGTGACAGTTTCATTACTTTCTCTGCTGGTACATAGCTCAGATACCCTTTTGTCCAACCTCCAGTTGCAGATTCTTTGCCTCTGATTCAGCCTCCCACTACCTAGTCCTACAGCAAACTGCAGAGGGTCTGATTTTTGTAATGTCAGCAGCCCATTTTTCATACCCATTTCTATTTTAACTATATATCATTGCATAACCAACCACCCCAAATTTCAACAGCTCAAATGAATGTAAGCATTTTTCTGTAGTCTAAGCAGGAATCATTGGGGCAGCCTATCTCCCCTCTATCACTGCGGCTGGGGGTCGGGGGACATTAGGAGCCTGAAAGAGCCATTTCCAGGAAGACTTCCTCAGATGGCTGGCAAGTTTCTGCTGGCTGCTGAAGGAGCCCAGCCAGGGCTGTCTGCCAGGTCTTCAGTTCCCACATGGCTTCTGCAGGTGGCTAGGTTGAAGTTCACGGAGCAGAGCATCTGGCTTCTAAGACCAAGTCTCAGTGGCCATGGTGGTGGCTGTTATGCTTAGATATAAAATGATGGCCCCTTGAGCTGGGCATGGTGGCGCACACTTGTAATCCCAACATTTGGGAGGCTGAGACCAGAGGATCCAGGTTCGTGGCCAGCCTCAGCTACTTAGTGAGGCACTTCACAACTTCGTGAGACCCTGTTTCAAAATAAAGAATAAAAAATAGGGCTGGGGGTGTAGCTTGGAGGTAGAATGCCCCTGAGTTCAATCCCTAGTACCGCAATAAATAAATAAATAAATAAATAAATAAATAAATAAATAAACAAAATGGCCCCTTGAAGAGCTCATAAATTGGTGTTTGGAGTTGATATAATTGAGTCTTGAGGGTTGTAATGCCAGCAGTAGATAAATCCATTGTAATGGAGGGGGTATATCCCTAGGGCTGTGGCCTTGGGAATTATATATATATATGTATTAATTATATGCATATATATATTTATATATGCATATAAATATATAAACATATATACTTATATAATCATATATAAACATAAACATTTTATAAATATATTATATATATTAAATATAATATATATATTAAATATAATATATATTAAATATATATTAAATAAATATTAAATATAATATATATTAAATATATTATATATTAAATATAATATATATATTAATCTCCTCCTTTTCTCCCTCTCTCTCTTTCCCTTTCTCTCTCTCTGTCCCCCTCTTTCTTCTGGACTCCATGATGTGAGCACAGACCATGTGCTCTCCCTCTCCACCTCTTGCCCCTCCACTCTGAGATCCAGGGTCCTAAGCCTCACATGGACTGAACCTAAAACCATAAGAAAATAAATCTTCCTCCCTCTAAGTTACATGGCCAGTCTTTTAGATTGTACCCGTAAGAATACTGACCGGAATAGTGGCTACTGTTGCTGAGTCAACATCAGTCACAGGCCCAAGTCAGGAGTTGATGTGAAAGAAGACTACAAAATGCATACGGACCAGGTAGGGCAGTGCATTGTGCGCATGCGCACGTAGACACTCGACTAACAAAGTTTGAACTGGGAACGGAAATCTTAAAGAACATCAAAATAATATAAACCCATAATTGAACAAGGGACTGCTCCTTTTATCTGAGTCATTTTATGTAAATGAAAATGGCTGAGAAGAGCCAAGATAAACTTGAAGAAGTAGAACAAGCATGGGGGATTTCTAAACACAGAGATTAAGATTTATATGGATTTTCTTTTTTATACTTTTATTGGTGTATTATAGTCTCGCATCTTAATATAGTTCACAGGGATAGTGACATGTGTGTACATAGCACTTGGTGGGCTCCCCCCCCCATCCCCACTCCTTCCCCACTCCCCTCTTACCCTTACAGGTTATTGAGACTGGCATTGGTATGCTCACATAGGTACAAAATGTCAATGGAAGTGATTCCTTCATTGATCCTCCCTCTCCCCCTGCCTTCCCTTAGACCACCTCCCTTGCTCCACTGGAGTTTCTCCTGTATAATTAAGACAATTCAGCAATGGTGCAAGGTAAGCAAATAAGAGAAATAAAATTTCTACTAACACACATACACATATATGCAATAAATAGAAGAATGATTCTGGATGAACTGTACATCCATATTTTTAAAATATGGTATTGATTCCTTCTTTGTTGTATGCATAAAATTCACTCCAGATAGATTTTTGAATTTAAGTGTCAAAGGACCATTGTTATTAATTCTAAAGAGTAGCATTGGACAAGGATTTAATGCTGTGGTGTAGGCAAGACATTTCAAACAGAAAAAAAAATGTGCTTACCATAAAGTATTTTTTAAAGATAAATTCGTCTAGGATATAATTAAGAGTTTCTATTCATCGAAGCACACCATTAATAAAGTAATTGCGCAAGCCACAGGTGGGAGAAGATGATTATCTGACAAAGGACACAATCAGAATAAATTAATCCTTTAAATCAATAAGAAAAAGCAAGATAATTCAACAGAAAAATGAATGAGGAATTGAACAAGCACTTTGCAAAAGACTATATCTAAAAGGCCAGTGTGCTTATGAAACAGTGCTCAACCTCCTCATTCAAATGCAAATTTAAGCCACAAAGAGACCCCGGTGAATGCCCCCCAGACCCAGGCAGCTGAAATGAAAATGACTGGCACTACTAAGTGCTCCGGGGATCTGTCAATTGCAATGCCCATGCTAAGCTAGTAGGAGTATAAATTGTTACAGCCATTTCATAAAACCATTTGGCAATAGCTATATATAAAATCTGAACAAAGGAGTATTTTATTGCCCAGAAATTTCACTCCTAGGTAATAACTGAGCGCTAAAGAGCACTTGTTTTCTGAAGCCAGGTGTAAAAATTTTCATAGCAGCACCCTTTGCAACGAAACTGGAGACGACCCCAGGTTCATATTTGGTGAACTGGATAAACAGGTGTGGTATACTCACAGAGTATAACACAGAATAGTTCAGAAGAGCTGAACATGGTCATACGTAACAGTATAGATGAATCTTAGCAAGAAGGATTGAGACCCAGACACACCGAAGGGCACGCTATGCTCTCTCTTCCATGAGTGTGTGCCTGCCCATTTCAGACACAGGAAGAACTCATCTTTGGAGACTGGAATCAAGCTCTACATGTGGGTGTGTTGTGGTTGTCTCTGGGGATGGTGGGATGAATGGAAATGAATCGGAAGGAAGCTTTGGGCTGCTTCTGTTTTTCTTTTTCCCTTTACCTGGTCAGCAGTTACACAGGCAATTTTTACTTTGTGAAGAAAATTTACCCAGCTGTACATTGTTTATTTGGCCACTTTGGGATTTCATTTTCTGCTCAAATAAAAGAAAGTCTATTTTTAAAATGTTCTTTAGTTGTTAAATGCATGATCACTAACTATTGTATGGCAATTCTGATCTCGAGATGCTTCCGAAGGATTAGGTTCCTTCCTAAGCTCTGTCTCACCATCATTTCTTTATTCAGTTGTCAAATATCTACTGAACTGCTATCTGCAGAGGTCTAGGTTAAGCCCTGAGCAAAAGAAACACCATCAAAAGAAACCAACCCAAAAGCCTTTATTAGAGGAGCTTACATTTAATCATAATGTGAGAGGCTCTTGTTTAGTGTGGGGTTGTTTGTTCTCAGTTAAAATTCCTTGAAAATGGTTCCTACATATCACCCTTTATAGCCCTGTACTGCCGTGTCCATGTGGTTCTGCCAATACCCTGAGCTGGATGGTTATTCCTACCCGAAGTGAATCTAGGAAGCCGACTCATTCTGGAATTGGATACTGAATGTGATTTATTGCACAGTGAACACACAAACATCCAATCTCTTCACCAGGGAAGAAATGGTGCATTGTTGAAATGCTCTGCAGCAGAGTACCCATGACCCCTTGAGCTGACACCGCATGAGGAAGGCAAGATGCTTCCTCCAAAACTGGTCATGCCACTGAAAGCTGAGACCTGAACACACATCTTTAGAGACAATAACAGGCTTAAAACCTTGAAATTTCAACACAAGCTACTGTAGAAAATCACAGTCTCTTTAGCAATTCTAAAGGAATCTTTTTCCCCTGTATCTGCAGATCAGCAGTGAATGTAGGCTGAGTCCAGAGTCTGTTTGTAAGGGTCGGTGGATTACAGTGAGCAGCAGACTTCTGAGCAGTCAGTATTCTGTCAGGCCTCTTGTGCCACTTTCTGGGAACTGATTGTGAGAGACTGGGACCTCAAGGTATGAGAGAAATCTGGGCAGATGCATGCGAGGCTGAGAGCACTGAACTCCTGAACACCCTGAACATTCTTTACAGTGAAGGCAACTCTCTTTCATGTGTGAAGAATCAGCCTCTCTCTGCATTAAAAAATTAAAGAAGGTAAATTAAGAATGTACTTATGATAGTTAATAATGAGATATCAGATTCTTGAAAATCACTGATCATACATTTTAAGTATTTTCAGTACTACAAAAATAATCATTTGAGGTAATGAGTATGTTAATTAACCTATGTAGCTATGCTGTAATGTATGCATATTTCAAAACAACCTGTTGTATATGATAAATATACACAATTTTATTTGTCAATTAAAACTAAATATATGTACATATATTTGTAGATCTATCTATAGGTATAGAGATATATTTATAAGCTTTTTGATAACTTTGCAGGGAGGCCAACTCTTCCTGCAGATGCCTCCTGGGCTTCTCCTACATTTGTCTCTGTGCTGGTGACAATGATTTTATGCCAGCAATGATAAAGAGGGAATTAAGATCTTGGTGGCAGGAGATGGCCCTCCCCATGCCAATTGGGTTATAGAATCTATTCTTTATTGACACAAGTCTGAGTCACAGGACCAGGAAGCCTTAAATCATGGGGGATGAACTGTAATATGGGGTTTACCAACTTTACTGATGTGGGGCACCTGTTCAGGATGATTTAACATGCGGGCATGGCACTAACCCTCCACACAGTTCACCAACTAAATACTGTGCTCTACCATGTCCTGGAGGCCCTTTTTACAAAGACATCAAAACTATGACGATTCCTTACTTCATTTTGTTGCTACAAGAGTAAAAGGAGATGGTAAAGCTAATGTGCTTAGAACAAGTTCTGATGGTAGGAGACTATCCATGTGAATTAATGAATACTTTAGGCTGAGGGTTAGTTCAGGTGGAGAGGGATGAGAAGGCCATGAAGATGGATGAAGATGGGTACACAGCAGGTTACCATCTGTCTGCAGGTTGTGTGTGTGTGTGTGTGTGTGTGTGTGTGTGTGTGTACTTAACAAAAAATATGAAACCAAATGGTCAAACATTAAACTCATTACTGAATATATTATGTTATTTTCTGCATGATTATCTATGTTTGAAATACTTTTAAAAAGCAGGCATACACAAACAGGTTAAAGAAAATGTCTAAACATCACTCAAGAGTATGCAGTTAAAAGTGAGTTTGCCTCCATCTCTAAGCCCCGGTGACCCTGTCCCCTCTCGGCTCCCAGAATAACTTCGAAGCAGGCTTCGCTGCCTAGGCACACATCCTGGGCACCTGGAGGCCTACAGCATGAACTGGCTTTCACTCCAACTTCCTGTCCCTCATGGAGCAGTGACTGTTATCCAGAGCTCAGTGAGGCAGGGTGGGCTCCTCCTGGGAGATGCCATCCTTCCTCTCCTGGAGAAGGTGGCCCTGGTTGCTCCTCTCCTTTAGTCTGGTTTAGCACTCAGTGAATGTCAACTGCTATTATTTGTCAGTTCCTAATGTCTACTTACCAGGGGACCACAGGTTGGTGTGCAGAGCCTTTCAGATTGGGCTCACGCTCATCTTCCTCTCCACCTGTCTCCCTTGACTATGCACTCACCTCCCTGGAGTTGCCCTGGGACAGTCACCTCCACTGTCCTGTTCAACAGGCCTGGTGTCTGTGCCCTACTGCAATTGTCCTCCTTAAACATGTCTCCCATGGCTCTTGAGATGCTGCCCTCTCCTGTCCATCTCACAGGAGATGGCTGGGCTGCTCTTCCCTGCCTCAGCACCGCTACAGTTCAGAGTGCTTGTGCTAACATTTCATGCCGCTCTTCTCCAGTTTGCCCCAACCCAGTGTTTAGCTGTTTGCTTGGCCGACCCTCTGGGAGATGCCTCGTGACCCTCTGGCTACAGTTCTCTCCTCCCCACTGATGTCTCTCACGCCCTCAACAGCTCCATCCACACCTGCAAAACTGCTCCCCCTGCTTTCCCATGCCGGCTCTCTGCAAATGGCCCCACCATCTTTACCTTACGGCCATCCTATCACCTGCTAATTATATCTCACCTCCATATGCAGCTATAATGAAGGCATACTAATAGCATTTAATCAATAGCTAAATATTTGGCAGATGTCATGCTAAGCATTTTACATGGATTAATTCATTTAATTTCATCCTCATGAAGTGGATCCTATTATTCCACCAATTTTACTCATTAAACTGCAGCTTAGCTGTTAAGGTTTTTACCTAGTGCATCAAAAAAACAGACCCTTTCTAATAAGCCTCCCTCTCTATTTTTCATTACCAGCATCTGCATTGCGGCCATGGAATTGAGCTTCCTAAAACAAACAAGAGCTCCTGTTTCCCTAGTTAAAACCATCTCTCTAGCGAGGCAGAGGTTATCCTTTGTCATCTGCATCCTGCTTGCCTGACAGCCTCAGGTCCTGCTACTGATGCCTGTTTTCATGCCCAGAAATTTCTCCCAGGTGATACCTGCACAGGCTCATTGCTGCCACACTGCAGAGTACAGCTCACAGAAAGCTCTTTGCTGCTCCCTGCCGGCCATTGCGAGCTATTAGGGAGAAAATCGACAAACAGCCAGTCCCCATCCCTGGCGTTTCAGCCCACAGTTTGGCTGGATTCTATGTTGCTTGGGGCTCTCCGGATGCACCTTTAGTGTGACATTTTTTCATACTTGAACGAGGATTCAGAGGTGGGACCCACGATCGGTAACAGGAGGGAGTCCCTCCATTGACTTGTCAACAGGAGGGTTTACAAAACCTACTCACAATAGAAAGAGAGCCTGTGTTTTGGATTCTGACTGGTGGGTTTAAGTCTTGGCTCTGTCATACTGCCGGGAACTGGGAGGCAGTGCTTCTCTCCATTTGAAAGAAGCAACTAACTCACACTTATTGGGGATATTTTGTGGTGTCTGATTAAAATAATATTGTCCAATTAATTCTTGTTCCTTTCCCATTTAAATTGTAAAGAGAAAAGAGAACCGATACTAAACATGACTCAAACACACATCAAAATAAAGAGAATAAAAATTATGAAAGCTCTTCGCAGTTTTTTAGGCTTGCTCTGGCACCTGGAACTGTCTTTCTTGGGCTTGAGACAGCTCCTTCCTCCTTTGTGCATATGTATCTGTCTTCCAAAATGGCTCAGCTGCTATGCGGGTCATTCTCATCTGCCCAAGAGCCTTTCACCACAGAGCCACACAGTGTGGTCAGAATCTTCCTGGGCTTTTTGGTGCAAGATTGATGTTGAAGGGCATGATGGGGGCGTGGGTAAAATGCCAAATCACTTGGAGCCTGGTAAAAGAGCTACTGGGATGCAGATGATCACCTCTCCTCCCTCTCCCCTGGCTTTCCCTCATCCTTTCACAGAAAAATAAGGATGCACAGTGTGGTTTGTCTCGTAGGATGGGCAGGTTCTGTGCTTTTTCAGGCTTAGGTCACTGGGCATCCAACATGGAGGCATTTCCAAGTGTGTTTCAGTCTCTCCCTCGTCCAGTCTGGGAGCCCTGTCTGGGCTTGCCAATGGCCCAGGTACCTCCTCCCTCTGTCCACTTCCTAAACTTGGCCCCTAACCCTCTCCATACACTGTCTGCCCTCTTCTCCCAGGTTTCTGCAAGCCAACCTCCCCACCACCTGACAGCCTCCACGTTCTAGCCAGAACACGTGCATCACTCCGATAGGAAGGGGCATTTGCTGGGTAGTCTTGGTTTTATTATCATTTATTGCAGCAGCCTTAATTGAGTTCTTATTCAAGGACATCTGTGAGTATTGCTGCCATTATTATTTTTGTTGTTACCATTATTATTATTTCTATTGTAATTTTCTAAGAGGTTTCTGTAGTTCCCTCATCTGCCAAATGAATGCAATTATAAGTCTCTCCAAAGCTTTTTGATCAGCATTTCACATGTGTGCATACACACCTGGCTTAAAGCACTTGTTATTGAAACAGCCCTGCATAGAAGAGATCATTAGCCCCATTTTACATGTGAGAAAGGAGAAATTATTCATTAAACACACACACACACGGACCCACACTCACTGCAGAAAAGTTTTCAGGCCTGCGGCATGTGACAATCTCAGCCTCCCACCATCCTCCACCACTAAAGAGTCGAGAGGCTGGTAGGGAGCAGAGACATGGCCGCATGAGGGGCAGGGAAACCTGCCTGACCAGTGGGAACCGAGCCGAGTCAGCAGCTCCCTGAGAAGCAGGCGCTGCCCAGGGGTAGAGGAGAGACGCACCACAAGGATCGCACAGATTTCTGAGTGTTCTGGAGACACTTCCATTTTGGATCCGTGGCTCGATACCACAGGCTTCTGGTTCAGGTCTGCCTCTGACACTTGATGTTTTCTATCTGCAGTGGCCAGGCTCAGCTCTGTCTTCATGTGAGGTGTGGGAGGGTGGAGCCGGGTGTGTGTGTGTGTGTGTGTGTGTGTGTGTGTGTGTGTACACGCACACATGGCTGGCTTCTTTTGAATGCCTGGCCCTTTACTGCAGGTCACCTGGGTGATTCTCTCTCAGTAATTTCATTGCGCACACATTTTTCCCAATGCTTCAGTTAAACAGCCCCTGGCCCTTCATCACAGGGGCGATGTTGGTTAGCATTGATGCACGGACTGTGAGGAGTCACATACGGTTCCAGATACTTAGCTCAGACAGGCTGGTGTGCAGATACTGCGTCTGAGGAGCAGCCTCCTGCAGGCACCCTGCAGCCTGAGTCCCAGCACTCATGAGAGGAGCTTGCTGCCCTATCAGCTCTGGGACTCTCTCTAGGCAAATCACTTCAGCTTGGTGAGCTTCAAGTTGCTTACCTAAAAAATTCAAGGACATACCAGAAATATCCACTTGGAGGTTGTTGAGAAGATTGAGATTCGGGAAGAACTTCAGTGGGAAGTCCTGTTGGACATGTAAGTTGAATTTTTGAAAAACACAGTCTTGTACACACATTGGTTCATGTGTATATATTGGGTGTTTATTATTATTATTATTATTGTTGTTGTTGTTGTTGTTGTTGTTAGTCTTTGACATTCTTGGATCCATAGAACACTGATGCTTAGAAGATGGTGAGAGTTTTTACTCTTTTTTTGTGGCTGGGTCTAAGGACTTAATCCAGGGACATTTTACCTCTGAGCTATACCCCCATTCCTATTTTATTTTTTATTTTGAAACAGGGTCTCACTGAGTTGTTGAGGGTTTCAAAACTACAATCCTCCTGTCTCAGCCTCTCAATTACTAGGATTGCAGGCTTGTGCCACCATGCCCAGATTTACTCTTACAATTATGTAAAGAGAACAGATTGTCTAAGGGGCCTGGTAACCTTGGAAATGGACAATGATTAGAGACCACTAAGACGAGTGCTACAGTTCCATCTGAGCCCACCCGGTTGCCCACTTTGATCTTGCTTCCTCCCTTTACTTCCACTCTGTCTTTTTCCTCCTTTGCTCTCCTCCTGCTCACTTTCTGTCCCCTTTCCTCCATTTCTTTTCTGCCCCCTTGGGTGGAGTACCAACCATGTTGCCAGATAGGGCATGGGGTCACATGAGCACTGACACCGGGTCTCCCCCTCAAGGACCTTGCCATCTCAAGCCACAGAAACATGAAGGAAAGTGGCCAGGAGATGAAGTGGCTGTCCCCAGAGGGCCAACTTTCCCCTGCCCCAGCAGAAACACCCCTACCCAGCCAGAGTAAATAGCAAAGCAGTATTGGTTGCAGCAGAATCCTCCCCCCAGCTCAACCTGGGCATCCAGAACACAGCACCCATGCATGCAGTATATAAAACTGTGCTTAAAAATAATAATCATAAAGTTATTAGCATAATAAGATATAACAAGCTTAGACAGAACCCTAAAATTTTGAAGATAAGAAATTGACCTTTAACAGTCATAAGGCATTTCTCTAAGAGAAGACCCAAGTGACTATTTTCTAAGGAAGACTCAGCTTTGTGCTAAGAGATTCACTATATGATAATACACATGTTCTTATCCCTGTGTCTTGGGGAAAAAAGCATTAATTTAGCAAAGTAACCCAAGCGAGTTCTGTGACAGGAAATGTGAACTGCCGTGTTCTGTGTAGTTATGAGTGCTAATTGGATGTAGAGTAAGAATTCCTACAGAACTCATTGCTTCTGTTGGAGGAATGCTGCTCTTGTCTGCATGGAGCTGGACGTAGGCCTTAACTTAATTCTTGTTCTTTTGGAATTGCGTGACTTCTCACAAAAGCAAAGAAGAGGCGAGATCCTGAAGGTCCCAGAAAGCACTAAGACACTAAAGATCTGTCTCATGCCAGAGAAGAAGAAGGGACAGAAAGCAACAAGGCTGAGCACTGCCAAGCCGCTGACTAGCTGTCTGCTGGTGTCTAGGGTCCCAAGTCAAGGCGTCTTTAATTTTAATCATGCATTAGCTCTACATTAACCCGGACCCCACAAATCACAGACACAATTGACTCTACATCTCTTAATGTAGACATCAGTGCTCATAACTGTTTGGCCCCAGGCAATCTTCCAGTTTATTTCCCACCTCAGTCATAATGCATTTCAAACTGCCCCAATTGCAACCACAGCCCTCACTGTAGCAAATGTCCTGTTGGCTCTGCTGTGAATAGCCATCTACTTGTTTCTGCTATTCCCTTCTCCAAAGGGTGAATTCAATTCACTCCTCTGTGAATCTTTTCCAGACTCATCCTGCTCTGCAGGCCTGCGGTCTCCTTTTGTTCCCACACTCTTCACACCTCTGCAGCAGCCTCCTACTTCAGAAAATGGCTCAGAATGGGGAAGCAGAGAAGCAAAGTGGTTACTGGAACCTACGCTGGAACAAAGGTGCCAACGTTTACATCTGGATTTCACAATTCGCCAGCAGTGCGACTTGGAGCAATTTACTTAGTCTGCCTGAACCCCAGTTCCCTCTTTGTAAACATGCAAGTAATTGTACTAGCTTCTTGAAGAATGGTAAAGATGCAGCAAAGGAGATAAAGGTCTAAACACACAACACACAGAGGTGGCACAGAGGTGAGGCTCAGTTCCACACTCACCACCATCGGCATCATCATCAGGATGCCGTCATCCCGATCGGCAGCAGCAGTTCCATGATCAACACCTTTATCTTCCTCATGAGCTCAGTCATTATCACTAAGATCATCAATATCACCACCATCAAGATATCATCATAAAAAGATATCATCATCATCAATCAATATCATTATCATCACCACCACTGTCATCATCATCATCACCTCCATCATCATCATCATCATCAATCAATGCCATTATCAACACCATCATCCCCCTCCTCCTCATCATCATCATTATCAATCAATAACATTATCGCCACCATCATCACCACTATCATCCTATCATCATTCCCATCAATCATCATCATCATCAGTCAGTGCCATTTTCAACACCATCATTACCACCATCATCATCATCATCAACCAGGAACACTACTGTTGTCCCGTGTGATCATCATCATCATCATCACTATTATTATCTCTGCTCCAAGATCTAGTGTATGTCTTAGAACCGGAAACTCCTTAAAAGCATGTTTCCTTCGTCTTTATGTCTGTTGCAATAACAGAAAATGCTCATCCCTCTAGACAAGAAGTCAACTCATTCCAGGGTGGCATACAGGGCTAATGTACTTTGTCCCATTTTGCAGATGAGAAACTGACCTTCTGAGAGCCCAGGAGTCGGATCCAGCAGAGCTGGTGCATTGCAGGTGGTGACTGAGGAAAACAGCAGGACATAGGAAAGCCGGAGGTTCAAACCTTACAGAGAAAATTTTGGCCAATTGGATTTTAACATTTCAGCCATCCTTAGCTGCAAAAGGATGGAGGTTTGTTTTCCAGGAGAGAGGTGGAATATATACATAGATAACAACCAGACCAAGAATGACAACAGAACTCAAACATGCAAACTTTCCATGCACTATCTATCTTTGAGAAAATTGTCCCAGAGTGGTCAGAACTTGGTCAACAACTGCTGGCTTCCCTGAATCTTGCCCCCGCCTTCAACTCAGGACAGTCAGAGCAAGTTACATATGCTCACAGACCAGTGACCAAGTGCCGTGTGCATGCCTGCCACTGTCAACATGATTTACATTATGATGTGAGACTGAAATGCACCAAAAAAGTATATTAAAAAAAAGAAGCTCACTCTAGTTTTGTCACCACGTGCCCCAGGCCAGCAAACTCCACCGGGGTACACCTGAACCTCCCTGTGCCCACCCCGAAGCTCCCTCACTCCTTGGCCTGCCTGTCCCGGGGCCTGGGGATGTGTGCTGCTCTCCGGGCCTCCCCTCCACACTGCAGGAAGCCCAAACCAAGTCAGAACCAGTGAAGATTTTGCTGCAGAACACTCTGCACTCATAGTATGTGTTTTCTCCTCTCAGGGACCTTTGTTTATTTCTGCATATTACAAGTAAACAACATCTTTCCTGTGGGCGTGTATGTTTGTATCACCTTGAACCTATGATGCATTATTACAATGCACGAATAAAAGAACATATAAGAAAAGAACATTTTTTTAAAACAGGGACAAAGTTGCAAGGGATTGTGAGAGGTGAGAGGACAAGAGTGGCAGAAATTGACCTGATGAAGCCAGTTATTCCTTGCATGCCATGCTGTGGTTCCCAGAGCTTTGGCCTTTCTGGCTAGGCCTATCAGGAAGGTTCCATTGCCCTCCCTTCCTCAGGTCCCCGGGGTGGCAGTGATGGGGGACCTTCATCTAGCTGGTCAGGGACAGCCTCCCTGTAACTTCAGTGTTTAAGGACAGCTGCTGGTGGCATGTGACTGTGGAACTCCTTTAGTATGGCTAACAGGAACTGAGATGTGTATTACAAAATACACGGGAGCTCTTACAAGCAATTAAAAATAAAATATCTCATTAATGATTTCATGATAATGACATGTTTAAGTAGGTTCAATAAAATATATTATTAAAATTAATTTAACCAGTTTTCTTTGTAGTCTTTAATATGACCCTAAGCAGATCAAAATATCCCCATGACTCATGTTATGGGGATACTTCATGTTACATTAGACAAGGTGATTTGGACCAGAGTGAATATAAAAGCCCCTGGGAACTGAGATTCTGTTACTAGCTGCTGAGCACACCCCAAACTTTAAGAACCTCGGGCCTTCTGCAGCTGTTGAAATTCTAACCATGTGCCAAGGCCTGGGCCAGGTTCCCTGGTTATCTGGCTGCCAAGCCTGAACTCTGTCCATGGATGATTCTGGCTTTACCTGAGCCATTGTCCTAGGGGACAGTGATGGTTAAAGTCATCCTGCCCCCACCTCTGGGCTCCAGGAACCAGCACACTACATGAAAGTCCCCAGCCCCGTGGACCTTGATATGACTTCCCGAAGCCTCCAGGCCTGATGATGGACTTGTCTAACTTCTCCCACTTGACCTGGTGTCATTTTGCATCAGCAGATGCTTCATTTTTAGATGCATGTGCATTTAAGATCATTATGTCCTTATGATGAATTGAGTCTTTTCCTTCATTATAAAACATTCCTCCTTATCTCTGGTAACGCTCTTTATCTTGAAGTCTCCTTTCCTATATTAATATAGCTCCATCGGTTTTCTTATGTTTAGCGATTGCATGATATATTTTTCCATTATTTTGTTTTCAAACTGTATGTCTTTAGACTCAAATCATATTATTTTAATCCACATGCACTTGGATCTTATTTTCTTTCTTTTTTTTTTAAGCAATCTTATCATCTTAGCATTTTACATGGCATGCTTACCATTTATGCTGAATGTCACATCGACATATTTAAGTTTAGGTCTATCATTTGGGTATTTATTTATTTTTATTACTTCCATCTGTTCTCTTTTTTGCATTTTAACATTTTGTTTCTAACATCACCTACTATCTGTGTTGTGGGTTGAATAAATTCTCCAAAAAAGATTTAGTCCTGACCCTCAGGACTTGTGCATGTGACCTCATTTCGAAGCAGTCTTTGCAGACAAGATCAAGTTAGGATGAGAACTGGCTAGGGGCTCTCCTTCAGCGGTCCGGTCCTGTGCTTCTAATATTAAGAGTCTGGACACAGAGACAGAGATACAGAGAGAGCACCCCACATGAAGAGAGGGGTGCATCTATAAGCCCAGGGATGCCCAGGATTGCCAACACAACTGGAAGTGAGAAGGAGAAAATGGCCCTCCCCTAGAGTCCTCAGAGACCAGGGCCCCTCCAACACCTGGACTTCAGGCTTCTGCTCCAGCTTAGGCAGAGAATTAATTTCTGTTCCTTAACTCCCCAGTCTGTGGCAATTGGTCATAGCAGTCACAGAAAACTAATACCATCTCCTCTGTGCACTTTTATATTCTATTTGTTATTTTCAAGTTGTATTCTGGAGATTATTACAGGCATGCATAATTATCACAGCCTACCCTCATATTATCTTATCCTTCACAATAAAAAAAAAAAAAACCTCTTTAAGCATCTCACAAAATGATTCTGTTTACTTTATTACTGCCTTTGGGGCTCTATATTTCACTTGCAGATTTTATAAAGCCCACAATACCTTGTTATTTTGCTTTATACAGTTAATATATTTATGGGGAAAATAGTCATGATAATAAGTGAGATTTTCACTTATTTATGCACATATTTATAGCTAATGTTTTCCTTTTTTTCTGAGCTCCCATCTGATATCTGTGATTTTTGCTTTTCCCACTAGATATTTGCTTATTTTTCATGGTTCTCTTAAGAACTCTACCTGCTGATTCTAGCCCCGGGGCTATCTCTGAGTTAGTGTCTATTCAAATTTGTATCATCTGGCTTTGACTGTATTTTGGTTGTTTTGCTTCTTTACATATCTTTCAATTTTTAATTACATGAAACATTCTATCTGATCAAACAGACCCAAAGAAAATAATAATTATCTTCAGAAAGTTCTTGAGGTTGGACTGGTGAAACTCCAAGAACCTCTTGTACCCCTTTGCTACCAGGTGCTAAGTTTCTCAATCAAAGACTATCTCTGTCTGATTTGCAGTGCACCCACCAGCTTTTTGCCCCCCATCTGGCCTTTTATCTTTATCCTCCATGCTCATCCCCAGCCTGCACCCACCTACCACCCTGTGAAGGGAGTTCTCTCCTACTCTGCTTCAGACTCCCAAGACTGCTGCCTTGTGTTCTTAGCACGCCACCATGAGACCTCTTCCACCTATAGACCTCCTCCACCTTTCCTTCCCTCCAGCCTTCAAGTCCCACCACGTATACTTGGGGATGCCCTATGGGAAAACATTGGCCGCGGTGACACTGATTTCGTGATGGAGCCTCCAGCAATTCCAGTTTTCCTACCAGCTCACACATGACAACTCCACATCTGTTTCAATGTGTGCTGGTTTCTCAGATTCAACTGCCATGACCCCAAGAATGAAAACACACATGGGAGCCTTCTCATCTGGGAAGACTTCATCTCTTTTGTTTTGACTTCTTTGAATATGCAGATCTCTGATTTTTTTTTTTTTCAGAATTATAACCACTGAGTTCATTCAGTTTGTTCTTGACTTTGGGGTGGTGGAGACCATCCCTTGAGACTCACATCTGAAAGGAGCTGAGCTTAGAATGGTCATGACCTCTTTAATTTTATTTCTTCACTTTCCTTAAATTCTGAAGTTAGGATTGCCTTGTTCTTAACCAATAACTCAGAAAGTTAATCTCAGTTACGCTTTCAGATATTTGAAAAATGGATGGTCTGGATTGGTCTTGCAGGATTTAACACATCACCTCCAGCCATCTGGATTGGCAGAGTGGAACAGGCCCTTGGAGGTTGGTAAGATGAGTCCCTTCCTGGTGCAGGGGGCCAGGGGATCAGCCATTTTCACCCTGTAACTTAGAGTCAGACCTTGCCTCCCACACTTTGTCTTTCTACTTTTGGAGTGCTCGACTCTTAGAGCTTCCATTCCCTCATCGGTAAAACAAGTGGGTTGGATTAGCTAATGGGGCTGGCCCCTTCCAGCATCAGCCTTCTATTTTTTCCTTTCTCCTGCTGCTAAAGCTTTCAAGGATGCTAAGGACACGGTCCACGTTATATCATCAAGGGACCTTTTCTATTTATGCCTAATGGTTCATCAGACCATGTCTAGATCACAAAAAAGTAATAGCTCATTGCTAAGTAAATAAATAAATAAACAAATGAAAGAACTTTTTTAAAATGTATTCTCACAGAGTCTGAATTTGCTCTTGTAAAATATTCACTACGTATTATCAAATATAGTATTCCACTCCCAGAGTTGCTAGTGAATATTTCTCACATTTCTACGCACTTACATTGTATCTGTGTTTTTATTCCTTCAGTTACTGACTTCCTACTGGGAGCTGGGACACTCTGCTGGATATCAGGGTGCAGCCACAATCAATAGACAGTGTCTACTCTCACAGATGGTACCCTGCAGTGATGGAGACCAACAAGAAGTCAACAAGTAGAGAGCAGTATTCCACAAGGAGAGGGGAGGGAGAGTGGCTGAGAAGAGGTCTACTCCAGAAAGCATGTCTCTTCTGGAAGCCCAGACCCCAAGAGTACAAAAGAATCAAATGTTTTAATATACAATGTAAGAATGAACTGAGGTGAAAGTACAAAGACCCTAAAACATAAGCATATCTGGGGACCAGATAGACACACATATATAATGCATGCTCACACTAAAACAGTGTATGTTCATTCATACAAATACATTTTCATTGATGACACAATCCCTTCTTGTTTTAGAAGAATGGGGAGTTTCTACACTTACTCTTCGGACACATCTTTCCGTTACAAGAGTGGAACATCTTCACTTGCTGGTTTATCAAGACCCCACGCAGGCCTTTCCCCCAGTCTTGCACACTTTCCAATCATCTTCTTTGGGAAGAGGAATGGTAACTTGCATGGTGTTTGTATTTGTGTAAGTTCATTTTGCTCATTTAAGGCATCAGTTCTTCACGTTGTCATTCAACGATTCAGCAAACTCTGAGCTTCTGCTGCCCCGCAGCACTAGGCATCCATGGATACAAGCTAAGCTTCCTTGCTCTGAAGAAACAGCAGCCTGGAGACAGAAAATCAGCCTTATGGGCCAAGTCCTGTCAAGTTCCCTGATGATAGGAGGCAGGTGTGCATCGAGGAAGAGAAGGGCTTGGTGTGGGGAGCAATCAAAAGTCAGGGTATTAGGAATCGAGTCAGGGAAGCATTCAAAGTAAATTACCCTTCAAGGAACTCTAAGGATGAGCGCAAGTGGCCGGCACACAGAGGCAGGACACGCCCAGCATAGGGGGACCAAAGAGTGGCCCAGCCCGGGACAGGCATTGTGGCCGTGCCCTGAGGAAGCACCACATAAAGGAGGAAAGTGTGTCATCCAGGTAGTCACGACACCTGAGCACTTGTTTTTGCAGCAAGTGGATCTCTTCCCCTCTCTGTGCCTCAGTCTCCCCATCTTAAAGTCCTTTGCCTCTCTCTTCCTATAAGTAAAACGTCTGATATATCGTGGAAAAAGGATTTGCTTTGACCGCTCCTGAACTCTGAAGCGCTGCCAAGTCTTTTCCCAGCAGACGATACTGAAACAATTAACGTCAGGAGAAATGCTGATCTCAGAAAGGGCATCTTCAACAAAATAAGGGGAACAATGAAATAATACTGCAGCCATAGATTCAAAGTAACAAGGAGGCAATTTGTTCCAACTGCCATTTGATAATTTGATAATCCTCCACAGCACTGCCTGGAGGCCACTCAACCTTGGCTCTCCTGTCCCCAAGGAAGGCAAACAACCCTTTTGGGGGTGGGGTGGGGGCATGGGGCGGGGGTATGGGGCGGGGGCGGTGGTCAAGATCACCCCCATGCACCAAGGAAGATCTGTTTGTTTAAACACCCCCAAGCCACAGGGGTGTTTAAGCCTGAAAGACTAAATCCACCCTTCTCACTGTATTGATTAGTCTAGGCCAAAAAGTACCTAACATTCCAGACACCTGGGGTGGTTTAGGAACAAAGGACTTTGCAAGGAATCCCAAGAAAAGGGCCCTTTATCCTCTCAGTTTGTGTTCTGCAAATACAAGGGTTGGAACTTGAACTTCCTGATAGCTCCCCACTGTGGGAAGAGACTGCAGACATGGAAGGGGGAGAGAGGGAACCGAAACCCCACCTCCTTCAGAGTCTAAGCCACTTTGATTTGGGATTTCTAATAGCCATAAAAAATGTGTCCTAAAGTTCTCAAAGGAACAGAGGTGGAGTGTTCGTGTTGCTTCCCTGTGGGAGTCCAGCCGCCACGGGTTTTTGCTGCTCCAGTCTTGGTGACCTGGGTTGGGTCCTAGATCGAGCTGGAGTCCTGAGCATCTGGACCCAGGAAGTTCACACATCTTCCCATCCTCCAAGTTGGGTGCTGATTTCACAGCACAGGACAATCACAGCCCCACCTACCCCTGCAGGGAGGACTGCTTCATCACATGCGGAGGCTTATTCTTTAGTTTGCTTGAGGTATGTCACCTCCTTCTAGAAGCTGACTGCTCTGGTACCTGCCAGTCTTCCTTCCCTCTCTACCTCTCTATGCCAGGGGGCCTGCATCAGGAGCCCAGGAGACTCCAGATCTGCTCTTTCTTTCTCGCCACTGGCTTCAGTCCTGGACCCCGAGGAGGTGCACAGGAAATGAATGGGTCTGGGAGAGATTCTCATAGTTAACTGCAGGCTTAGTCCTTGCCAGGCCATGGCTGCACAGTGAGTCCTTGCCATCCACCCTATGCTGTAGAACCCTGGAACCTGTGATCAGGGTCAGAGGTGTTTCCAGATGTGGCATGCCTTCAGAGACCAAAGGAAAACCACATCTCTTCAGTGGATAAGGGCAGAGTCCCCCGCTCAGTGATGTCTTGGAAGCTGGCACGTACAGAATTATTACTATCTGTTCTGTTGGATTTATGGAGACACTGCAGCTAACTCACTACTATGGAACCTAAGAAATGTGTCTGGTTCCAGGGGCAAGGAAGTAGCCTTTATGAAATGCATTGCCAAGCCCTTTAAATGGTACATGTATAATTTCCCATCTGTGTCTCTCTATATTGACGAGACAAAGTCAGCTGTGGCTCACCTGGACAGCTCTTATCACTTGCCTGGGGATGGGGACTGGGCTGAGAAGAGGTTGCAATGGGGGCTTGTCACTGACCTCCACAGCTGAAACCTCAACCTGGGGTTTAACCTCAACTCCACCACTTGGGAGAATAGATTCTCAGAATCTAAGTATGCATTAGGACTTAGCTTATGTTCTCCACTTAGCTTATAGAGATACAGATTTAGGAAACTGGATGACGGACGAGCTTGGTGTCTGCTAGCATCATTCCCAGGGCACAGTGGGAGATGCCACTCAGTCAGTCAATGCCATCATCGCCATTATTGTTATCATCATTGCTGTCATCATCAATCAATGCCATCATCGCCACCATCATCACCATCATCAATTGGTGCCATTATCAACATCATCGTCACCACCCGGTCTTCAGTGTCAGCCTGTTTGGAACCCCAGCAGTAACCAGGGCTAATGCATGGCCCACGGCATCATGCTCCAACTCCAAACAGATCTCCTGCTTTTCAAATGGGGAATATAGAGTTATTGGGCATTAAATAAAATGACTAAAATTCATTAGCCAAGCATATCTCAGTAAATAACAAGTACTTAAAAAGTCCTCACTACTATTTTTCTCAATGAAGTAAACATCGAACTCAATTTCTTATTACCCAAGACTCTGCTAGGTAAAGAGCCACTCTCAGCTGGGGTGCTTCCTAACGGCGACAGCAAAGCAGGATGAGTCATGGAAGAAGGCGGTTAGAAATGCCACAAAGCCACGTGACTCATTACAGAGCTGAAGCCTAGCAGGCATACATATCCCTTGATTTTGTTATGAATATATGTATATATATGTGTTTTTTCCTGTGGTACTGGGGATGGAACCCAGGGGCATTCTACCTCTGAACTACACCCCCAGTCCTATATTTTTATTCTTTATTTTGAAACGGGGTCTCACTAAGTTGCGGAGAGCCTCACTAAGTAGCTGAGGCTGGCCACGAACCCGGATCCTCCAGTCTCAGCCTCCTAACTACTACAATTACAAGTGTGCACCACCACGCCTGGCTATGAATATATATATTCACATGTAATATTTTGTTATGAATATATGTTCATATATTCTGTTATGAATATATATTTGTATGTTATGTTTTGTTATGAGTATATATTTGTATGTTATGTTTTGTTATGAATATATATGCATATTTTACTTTTGTTTTGAATATATATACATATATACATACATATGTGTATGTATGTATGTATACTTGGAGTTACCAAGCTCAAAGCAATATAAACTCTGAAGAGATTTTCACATGTGCTATCTAATGGAAGCCACAGAAAGGCAGTGGAAGGGATGGCCATTGTCTCTCTTTCATCTCTGCAAGAGTGAGGTCCAGAGATTAGAGATAACTTGAAAGATGACTCAGCTCATCAGTAGCAGCAAAAGGAGTAGGCTCTGCAGTTGCTTCTTGGTGCCGCACAGCCTCTAATGTCACCCACCCAGACCTATGTGCCACTTGGTTATGAAATCAATAAAATTGTAACCCAGTCCCAAAGATGGAGTCAACTCTTCTTAAGAGGCTTCCAATCTGCCTTCAGATGTGGTTCCCTCACCCACCTGGGACCTCTCCTCCCTTTGCCATCATGAGCCACACTCTTCCACTCTGTGTCCACACATCATGACCTCCTCGTAGGCTTCTAGTCCATCACCAATGGGTGATCCAACTCCTATACTCACCCAGATTACCTATGACCCTTGCCTGTGCCTTCTCTTTCTATCCTGGGGTTTCCTCCTCTGACTGTGATGGCGAGGTCTCCAGACTCCTCCCCTTCCTGGTCTGCAGTCCTACCTCTCCAGGCGCATCCTGCATTCCAACAGCTGGCTGCCCTGAAGTCATGCCAAGCTCAAAGTCATCCAGATCTTCTCTGCGGGACCCTTTCTCACCTCTGCTTTTTATTTGAAGGAGTAGAAATCTCAGGGGAAGAGAATTTAGTTGATTGTACCCTTCCGTTAATAATATACCAACATCCAAGAACTTTCATTTTGATTTAATTCCTTTCCTCTCTCTTCCTCAACAACACACCTCATCTTCTCAATGAGTGATTGTTGTAAGGTGTTTGAGAAGGTTCCCTGTCTGTGTGGGTCTCCTTGTAATATGTACAACGACAGACTGGAGAGCTGTACCCGACTAGCCTAGCTGAACCTCCAGCAGTTCATGGGTGGTTCCTTCCCCTAAACCCCCTCTGACATTCTGCGTTGCACTTTGTAATTTTGTCATGGTATAGAGTTGCACCTTTAATTATTTAAATTAGCATTTTTTAATTACTGAGTTTGAGCATTTTTAATGAACATGTTAGTAATTTAGACTTCCCCATCTGTCAGCAGGCTATTTATAACCCCAGCTCATATTTCTACTCCATTTAGTGTCTTTTATTTTTATTTTCAGGAGTATTATCTTTTATTACTTATATAAATCATGTGTCAGTTTCAGGAGCTGAAAGAATCTTTTCCTGGCTTGTCATTAATTTCATTTCTATGATTTTTTTTTAAAAAAAAATAGGAATCATGATTTTTCATGTAGCGAAAACAGTCTCTGCTTCCCCCGAGGTCGGGCTTTCTGTTGTGCCCAATCCATCATGGTTCTGCTTAGCTGACAGCCACGATGTCACCATCTCATCGGAGTCAGAAGCCACTCATCATCCCTGACTGCTTTCTCCCACTTTGCACCGACCTCCAGTCACCAAGCTGCCGACCGTGGCTCAGCGGTGATTGAATCCCTCATGCTCTCTATTGCTGCTGTCTGGCCCTTATTGATCCTCAGTCGCACTGCCTTGGGTCCCAGTCTCCAGACTGGACTCCCTGACTCCAGCCTCCAGCTTCTTCTCACCCCACGCACCAAGACCACTGGCTGAATGATTCTTTCAGATATCCAACCCAACTTTCATCTTCTCTCGACAGAAAGCCCTTGACAAGCCTGTTAGGGCACACAGTTTCCACAGCCTGGCCAAATAGCAGAATCATTGCATCAGGCTATGTTCTTTTCTTTGCAATCAGAGTTCCTAGATTCCAGCCAAAATTAGCGAGTCAAAATATTGGGGGCAGGGTTAGGTCGGGGAGCTGTGTTTCAGTAGAACACATTTCCCACCACTCTCCATGTTCTCTGTTCTCCAAATCCTGAAGATGGCATGGGGTGCTCTCCGGGAGGCCATACCAGGCTCCTTGCCCACATCTTCTATGATACCTAGCCTCAAAAGTCACTGAGCAATGTGGATTATTTTTTCTTTCAGGCATGAAACTATTTCTCACGTCTCTGCTCTTCAAAGTTTTGTTCCATCCTCTTGAGAATTCTTTCCCTTGTATTCGACTCAAGTTGATTCTTCAGAATCTTGATGAGCCAACACCTTCTGGAAGCTTCACTCTGCCTGCTCATATGCCCCTCCTTGGTGTCCCTATAGCAGGTTCTGCCACCCCTGCCTTGACCCTCCCATCTTCTACTTTACCTTCTATGAATTTGTCTATATATCTATCTCCTTGGAGCTCCTGAAGGCAGAGTGATGTTAACTGCCATTGTACTTGGGACCATAGGTGTATAATTGCAGACACGAAAAGGAACATGGAATCTGATTAATGAAAGCCTAGGGGGTATTCCTGGAGTTGTAAACAGGAGCATGGCCCTTTCCCAGAGGCCCTGGTGGTATTTGCAATATGAGTGAACCTCTGAGCCTGGAACTTAATGTCCATAAGCTTATTGGGAGATTCAGTTATCCATTACTGCTCAACAAACCATTCCAAACTTAATGACAGAAAACCTCAGTCATTTATTACTATTGTTCTTGTTATGGTCTTACAGCCCTTGGGTTCCCTCTAACAGAAGGTTAGGCTGTGAGGATTTATGTGCTCATCTTCTGCCTACTAAAATACTGCCTATTCTAAAACTTGGATCAAATATGTTTGTTTTCTTGTTCTTTTATTTGGTGGGTTGTCATCATAGTAGTATTCTTTTTTTTTTTTTTTTTCTGTACTGGGGATTGAACTCAGGGGCATTCTACCTCCGAGCTACACCCCCAGCCCTATTTTTTATTCTTTATTTTGAAACCGAGTCTCACTAAGTTGCAGAGTGCCTCACTAGGTAGCTGAGGCTGGCCACGAACCCTGATCCTCCGGTCTCAGACTCCCGAATGCTGGGATTACCAGTGTGGGCCACCATGCCTGGCTCAAAGTAAATCTTATATTTCATAATGTTTTTAAAATTCTTTGGGCAGGATTATTGAACCTGGTTAGAGATTTTACATGCATGTGTGTATACATATACATATATATACACACAATATTACATACTATATTATACGTACATACACACATATATAAGTGTGTGTCCTTAATTCCATTAAGAGAGAGTTGAGAGATACTAAAAGAAATATCTATTGAATACTTCTTAAGTCCCAAGTACTATAGTAGATGGTTGAAACATCCTTTATTTTATTGCTACTGAAACCTATTGAAATAGGTGATAACTCTTATATAGAAATAACTATATAACTCTTATATAGAAAAGCAAGTGATAACTCATATAGAAAAAGAAGTGAGGCTGACTATCCAATCGGAAGCAAACTCTGAAATCTGGATAAAATATACACCATGACTATTTCCAAGTAGTTGACAGTGATAGTGCAGGACAGTCCACTCATGACATTCCTAGCCACGGTTTAGGAGAGAGAAGTCCACACTGAAGAGGCGATCTCCATGGACAAAGAGATTTGAGTCGAGAGTTCAGAGATGGTAACACAGCTGGCTTTGGGGCAGGGAGCCAGGGAGCACCTGTGAAGGGGGTGCTCTGAACATCTGTGTGGAAAGTCCCTCAGGTGCTTGCATCAGTCATGGCTATCTGGAACCAGCACATGCAGGAATGTGAAAGGTGAGTAAGATTCCTGAACACTGCATGCTGCTGACAGATCTACGTTGGACCCCAACGTGTACTAAACATTGATGCCCAAAACAAATGGAAATGTATATCTGCACCAAGATGAGGGCATAAATCTTCACAGCAGCTGTATTTATTGTAATAGCCCCAAACTTGAAACAGCTCCGAGGAATGGGTAAGCAGAAAGTGGCGTATCCCCACGATGGATAGCTTTCAGCAAGAGAATGAGCGATCCATTAATGGGAATGCTAACATTGGAGGTATCTCACAACCAGTGTTCGGGATAAACCACGCAGAACAGGAAGATGCTCACTGTGTACCTCCACCCATAGATACTTCTAGAAGATGCAAGTTGGTCTAGAGTACTGAAAAGTCTGCCAGTGGCTAATTGTGATGGAAAGCAACTGGGGGACTGCACGGAGGACTGAGAGCAAAGGGCTCTTGGGAAGTCTTTAGAACATGACTGATATCTTTTGGGTTTTTGTTGTGCTGCACGTTTTTGTGGGGATAGCAAACTGTGAAAATGTATCCAAGCATCCATTTTAAGTGCTTGCTATTATTTCTATGTAAATTGCATATAAATGAAGTTAATTAAAAATAAAAGATAAGAAATAATGGGGTGAATCAAGGACAAAAGAGTACGTGAGGCACATAGAAAATAAGTGGCAATAGGGTGAATTTAAAATTAATTATATCAGTAGTGATGCTAAATGCAAACAGACCAGACATCCAAAGCAAAACAACATTTACAGCCAGGTACAATGGTGCACACCTGTAATTCCAGTCCTTGGGAAGCTGAGACACGATCATAAATTTAAGGCCAGCACATTGCAACTGTTTTAAAATAAAAAATTTAATAGGGCTGGAGGTGTAGCTCAGAGGTAGAATACCCCTGGGTTCAATCCCCAGTCCCACAAAACATAAAGCATACAAAAAAATATTTTCCATTAAGCATAAACAAAGCCTAACTATAGACTCTTTGCAAGCAACCCACTTTAATACAAAGACATAGACAGGTGGAAAGTAAAAGACTTCTCCAAAATACAAAAAAAAGTATGCAATCATCACCCAAAAGAAAACTGGAATAAATACATGAATCAATGTCAGACACAGTAGATTTTCAAGAATGATATATTACAAAATACTAAGAGAAACATCTCAAAATGGTAAGAGGATAAATTCAGCAAGATAGGCATAGTATGTCTAGAATAATAATAATGGGTTTGTATGCAACTGATTATATAGCTTCAAATACATAAAGAAAAAATGACAGAATTAAAGGAGAGAGAAACAAATCTGCCATGATAGCTGCAGATCATAACATACTCTCAGCAGCCCATAAAAGAAACATCAATAGAACAAAGAGAGACCAGCAGATCCAGAGAAGATTTCACTAACACAATCTACCTACTGATCCTCAGGCTATTTACCAAACATGACATCTAACAACTGCATTTGTTTCAAAATTTTATGACATATTTTCAAAATGGAATTATAGACATAAAACAATGTTCTCAAAAGATAACAATGCAGTATACGTCTTGCAACCACAGGTGAATTAGTTATAATTCAAAAAGGAGAGATGGTGAGGAATAATAAAGAATTAAAAATTAAGCAAAGAAATTAAAAATAATATGTAGATCAAAAATGGTGGCAAAATAATTTGAAAATATTTTAAATTCTATGTGAAAAAATATCTAAAACAAAACTCATGTTATTTACCTAAAGAAGGGCAAAGTTAGAAATGAATAGCTTTCACCGGACATCACAGTACATTCCTGTAATCCCTATATTTGGGAGGCAGAGACAGGAGGATCACAAGTTTGAAATCAGCATGAGCAATTCAGTGAGACTCTCAGCAACCTAGCAAGACTCTGTTTCAAAACAAAACAAAACAAAAAAGTTGAGTGTGTAGCTCAGAGTAAAATCCCTCTGTGTTCAATCCCCAGTATTAAGGGGGAAAAAAAGGAAAGAAAGAAAAAGAAAAGAAATGTATAGCTTCCAGTTATAAAATAGAAAAGAAGAAATACTGAAAATTGATAATATAGTCTTCAAATTTATATATATGTATATTCATATATAGATTCATATATACGAATAACAGCAAATCAAACATAAAGAAAATAGGAAAGAAATGATAGGAAATAAAAAGATAAATAAGCTAATCTTTAACAGAAGGAAACAAATGAAAGGAAACATGGAGATGATCAGTAAGTTCAAACACTGGTTTTTTAAAAAGATAAATATAATTATGTCTGTAGCAATACTGGTCAAATTTTAAAAAAAGAGAGAAAAGGAGGAAAATTACCAATACCAGGTATTAAAATGAGCAAAACACAATAACTTTCAGATATTGAAATGATAAACATTTATTGTAAACCATGTCTGCCAATACTTTTGAAAACTTAGGTTAAATAAACAAATTCCATGGGAAACACAATTCCTTTGGATGAAGAAGTAGTCAAAACATAAATAGACTTTCACTGATTGAGTGTCTTGAATCTGAAATAGAAACGTTCCTACAAAGAAACCTTGAAGCCCAGGTTGCTTTATAGATAAATGCTTCGTAACGTTTGTGGAAGAAAATACACTAATCTTACACAAACTCTCTCAGAAAAATAGAAGAAGTGGAAATATTTCCTAATTGATTTTATGCAATAAACCTAACACTGATGTGAAGAACTGGTAAGAACCTTACAAGAAAGAAACACTACAATCTACGTCTCTCATCATCATTGACCCTGGAACTCCCAAAAGATATTGTCAAATAGAATCCAGCAGTATATACAAAGTGTGGTACAATTTGACAGTGTGGGATTCTGGTTGCAAATTGCAAGGTTTGGGATAATATTGAAATGCTAGTCATTTTAATATACAAACTAAGAGAATACAAGTGAAAACCTCTATGATCTTCCCAATAAATGTATCAAAACCATTGACAAAATGTGATTCCTATTAATGATAAAAATTCAACAAATGCAAGTTAAATGGAACTTTATTAATCTGATACATCAGCCAAAACTTTCTGCTCACCTCAGAGTCAGTGATTAAGCATTTAATTCCTGCCCTCTAAGGATAAGAACAAAACACCAATGTCTACTCTCCTGAACCCTAATCAGCTTTGCACAGAGAGCCTTAGCCAGTGAAGCAGTGCACAAAATAAATAAATAAATAAATAAATAAATAAATAAATAAATCTAAGGATTTAAAAAGGAATGAATAAGGGCCATTTTTCTTCATAAATGACATGATTATGTGTACAGAAATCACCTACTCCACAATTAGAATTAATAGCTCAGTTTAGCAAAGATGCCAGAAACAAGCTTTACATAAAAATGTTTATGTTTATATATCCTAGTAACAAATAATAGAAGAACAAATTTGAAAATAGTACTATTTATGATTTCACAGCAAAGTGTCAAGTGCATAGGTGTAAATAGAGATGTGTAATTTAAAAAAAAGTATCAAAGAAGCTGGGCGTGGTGGCGCACGCTTGTAATCCCAGTACTTGGGAGACTGAGAGAGGAAGATCTGGGTTCTCGGCCAGCCTCAGCTACTTAGTCAGGCCCTCCGCAATTTAGTGAGACTCTGTTTTAAAATAAAGAATAAAACATAGGGCTGGAGGTGTAGCTCAGAGTTAGAATGTCCCTGGAGTCAATACCCAGTACCGCAAAAAAAAAAAAAAAAAAAAAAAAAAAAAAAAAAAAAAAAAAAAAAAAAAAAAAAAAAAAAAAAAAAAAAAAAAAAAAAAAAAAAAAAAAAAAAAAAAAAAAAAAAAAAAAAAAAAAAAAAAATCAAAGAGCTAAGAATCAGTCTTGGGAAAGATGGTTTAGCATTCTGTGCAGACCAACACAAAATCCTGCTGAGAAAAATGAAAAAAAAATACCAAAACACTGGACATTATTAAGATTTTAATTCTCTTCCAATTCAAATATAAACTCAATATAACTCTAATCAAAATCCTAGTTTATTCTTTTTACCTTAGTGTTGTAGCTATTTATAAACAAGTTCAGAAGCTTTATGGATATCAAATAGCCATGGTGATATTTAAAAAGGAATTAGAGGAGTTATAAGTTTCAAGACTTAGTATGAAGCAGCAGTGACTAAGTTGGTGCGGGTATTGACACAAAGACAGATAAATAGACCCATGAGTCTAAATGAAGTGAGGAAAGAGACTCACAGAGATAGTCATTTGATTAACAGTGACCCAGAACTTCATGGGTAACAAGTAGTCTTTTCAATAAAGTTTGCCTTTCCAAACCTCTATTATATGTATGGAGGGAAATGAACTTTCTTCCCTAGCTCACATTATATTAAAAATGTACTTTGAGAAAATCATAAACATAAGCCTAGAAGTTTAAAAAAATCTTCGGAGTTAAACAGAATAATACCTCATGACCTTGTTTCAGGAAAAGATTTCTTAAATAGACTGAAAAGCATGCATCATAAAATAAAAACAAGACAAATTAGCCTTATGAGACTCTGTACCGTTCGTCAAAAGCCAATGTTATACAGAGTGATTAGCCGAGTCTCATTCTGCTGAAAGCAAGGGTGGTTCCCTCGTGTCCCCTGCACCCTGGCCCTTCTGAGCCCAGCACCCAGACTGCTCAGGAAAGGATTGCTTTCACCCTGTTCTTCCTCCTTCCTTCATCTGGTGACCTTGTGCCTTGTCAAACTGGCAGGGATTTCTTACACCAGCAGAGGGATTGAATTTTCACATGACTCCTGCGAAGACATGAATCTAATTCTGTGGTCCAGTTGTGATGCTTTAATGTGCAGATATTCAAAAGGAAGCCTTCAAAAGAGCAAGGATGGAAGAATGAATTTAAATAATCAAGTGCATGACAAACAAATTCTGAGATGGGCAGGTATAGGTTCAAAATCAGGGACCGAATTGACTTCTTGATTTCAGAAAAATCATCGTGACCCTCCTTTTTTGGCATTGGGGATTGAACACAGGGGCATTCTACCTCTGAACCCAATCTTATGTTCTTATTTTTTATTTTGAAGCAGGATCTCCCTAAGTTACGGAGGGCTTTGTTATGTTGCTGAGGCTGGCCTCGAACCTGTGATCCTCCTGTCTCAGCCTCCCAAGTACTGGATGTACAAGCGTGTACCACCACACCTAGCTCATCTTTGATTCTCAAATTCATTTTTATAACAGGATAATTATATGGGAAATTGTTATTAATGGTTAAAATACCAAAATATAGTCCACGAAATGCCAATCCTCATGATGCTAATAAATATTCCACATATAAATTGTTTCATTACCAAGTATGTTTCAAGAGTTCTGAATGTAAATTATGTTTTTTAACCTCAAATCGCCTAAAACTAGAAAATAAGATTCCCCCCGGGGACCTTTGTAATTCTTCAAGGGGAATGAAAGTATCCAGTTTTCCAATGTGTATCTGACCCATGGAAGCATTTTTCCATGTAAAGGACTAGTGCCATATGAATACCATTATGGAAAAAAATGATGCAGAATAGCACATTACAGAATGCTACCTACTATTATGATTATTGCAGTGATTGTTGCTACTACTATTACTACTGCTGTGAACATATTGTTATCAGGTTATCAATTATTATCTTGCATCAACAAGAATAATGCAAGAGGCCAGAGTTTAAATAAAGCCACATATCAAAATTCATGAAGCATCATTTTCCAAGAAAAAAATTTGCATGTGGAGTTTTCCTTGACTGACCTCTTGTGAATTCTATGAGGTTTAGAATAGACAACTTGGAAATAGACAAATCCCTTCTTCCCCCGCTAATTAGTATGATGGATTGTTGAAATGCGATGGTTCCAACACTGAAGAGATACCATTGCCTTTAATTAACCATACAGGGATTCAAATTGATGCAAAAAGAAAAGTCCTGAACATGCCCATTTATCGGGGCTAAAGTCTAAAGAAGTCCAAGAAGTCGCTTAGCTGTGCGTTTCCACTTTTCTCTTGAGTTCCTCATAGGACCACAGGTTTGTATATAAGTACCACTTTGCATATTCATAATTGTTTTTCGTGGAGCCAATGGGAAACATGGACAGGAAGAGCTAGACTCACATAATTCTACAGGATCAGCCTTTCTTCCCCTTGCCTTTTGGGCCATGCTATTAATTCCTCAGAATGTTTGAATCATGATAGTTGCTAGATGAGGCATAATTTCCCATTAATCAGAAACTACAGCCTCGGTGTATCAGCCTTTCTTTTAGCCCCCGACCACTAGACTTCTGACTCTCGGCCCGTCTAGTAACCAAGTCTCCAGGATGCATGAAATAGCAACACATTGGGTTCTTTTTTTTGCAGTACTGGCGATTGAACCCAGGGATATTCTACCTCCGAGCTATACCCCCAGCCCTATTTTTTATTCTTTATTTTGAAACAGGGTCTCACTAAGTTTCAGAGTGCCTCACTAGGTAGCTGAGGCTGGCCGGGAATCTGGATCCTCCGGTCTCAGCCTCCCAAGCACTAGGATTACAAGCGTGCGCCACCACACCTGGCATCGCGTTGGGTTCTTAGCGGGATTCTTCTTCCCATTGGAAACAGGCGAGGCTCTCTGCCCTTCTTCTCTTTAACGAGAGGCTGAGATTGTCTCAGCATCATCCAATTCAGTCTATTACTGGCTTTGGAGATGGTGTAAGGGGATCCCAAGCAAGGGAAGGCACCAGCCTTCGGAAACTGGAAACAATTAGGGGCGAATTCTCTCTTCCCACAGCTGCCCCAGTGTGCCTAAATTGTGAACACCTGGATTTTAACCTGGGAGATCTGTGTGGCCTTTCCAGCTTCTAAACTGTCAGATAGGGAATTGTGTTGTCCTTAAGTTTGTGGGGACTTGTGACAGAAGTCCTAGGAAACTTACACAGTCACCTCAGCTCTTAGCCATGGGGTCCACTCCTGAGACAGCTCACAACACGGCAGGGTGCTGCTTCAAAACAGCAAGGGAGACAGTCTCCTTGGCACATTACATATAATCTCATTTAATAACAACGGGCATCCCAACACCTTTTGCCCTGCAGATTAGAAGAGGCCAAAATTCCTGCACATACGCAGAGGGAGAGGCTACAAAAGGCACTGATATAATGAGGCAGGAGCGGGAGGCAGGGCTCCCAGCCCCGAGTCTCCCTGTCAAAAGTGCCAGGCTCAGCGTTTGCCCTCAATGCTGTGGGTTTGTGGTTCTCATTCTCCTCTCGCTTTTGTGCATTTGAAAAATGACAGTCATCTTGTGTAATAGCCTCTGAGCACAAATTACAGTCTCAATGCATCAACACTGAGGTACAAAAGAAAGAATGAATCCGTCCTACAGCGAATTCTAGGTATGGCTCCAGCGAATTCTAGGTATGGCTCCATGCAGGGCTACCTCAGAACCCCGCTAGGGCGAATCAGAGCCATGGGGGCCTGGGGAGTGTAAATGTGTTTGTCTAAATGGTGGAGCAGATTCACTGCCATTCTTATCAAGTTTCCATGGCAGTTTTTACAGGAAAAAAAAAATCTAAAATTCACATGGAAGCTGAGAGTGGTGGTGTATTCTTTTTTTCCCAGTACTTGGGAAGCTGAGACAGGATGATCATAGGTTCCAGGACAGCTTTAGCAACATGGCAAAACTCTGTTTCAAAACAAGAAAATAAGCCAGGCGTGGTGGCGCACGCTTGTAATCCCAGCATTCGGGAGGCTGAGACCGGAGGATCCCGGTTCGCGGCCAACCTCAGCTACCTAGTGAGGCACTCTGCAACTTAGTGAGACTTGGTTTCAAAATAAAGAATAAAAAATAGGGCTGGGGGTGTAACTCGGAGGTAGAATGCCCCTGAGTTCAATCCCCAGTACCACAAAAAAACCAAAAACAAAACAAAACAAAACAAAAACAAGAAAATAAAAAGGGTTGGGGGTATGTGGCTTGGAGGTAGAATGCCCCTGAGTTCAATCCCCAGACACACACACACACACACACACACACACACACACACATATCATATGGAATCACAAGACACCCTGAAGAATCCAAACCATCTTGAGCAAGAAGAACAAAGCAGGAGATATCCCATGTCCTGATTTTAAAGCATATTACAAAGCTACAGCAATCAAACAATACTGGAGTACCTGCAGATGCACTGATTCATGGAACAGAATGGAGAGCCCAGAAATGAACCCACACTTGTGGTGAAGCAGTCATCAGTGCCTTACCCCTAGGAACAGGTTCTGGGAAAAGTGTCACCAGGCGATTTCGTGGTGTGGGACTTGTAGAGAGTGCTTGCTCACGCTGAGACAGACGACCCTGGTACAGCATCCAGTGCCATCGAGAAGAGTCAGGGGCTCCCCTTGCCTGGCTGGAAAGCATTCTCCCTTCCTTCATTTCTTTCTCTCTCTAACTCAGTGCATAGGGATTCTACTCACCCTCTAGGGCAAGACACAAACCACAGCCCTTACGTGGAGCCTTATCTGGAATTCACCTTACGAAGGACTCCACTCCTTTTGCACGCTCTGCAGATGCCATTGTGCAAATTGTTATAGAAACATGAATGCTTGGGCATGATCGAAGACCAAGTGCATGGTGTGGGACACTTCTAAAAACCCACCTCTCCCTCCACACACTCCATCAAAGCACAGAGGTCAGAGGGCACAACCCTCCAACAAGCCTTTGCCCCACTTTCCCACCTCCCTCCTGGACTATCTGCCTGTCGCCCTCTGTACCAATTGTCATCCTTCTAGGCCCCATCACAGCCCGTCCCTGCCTGGAGTCGGGTGTGACCTCTGCAGCCCCACTTAGCTTTTTGTCTCTGCACTCAGCCCACCAGCAGCCAGCCATGACAGCGGATCCAGGACAGATCGGCTTCTACCCTCCGGGGCTGGTGAAGCTGGGAATGCAAACAAATGATGACGTGGAACTGTGAAAATGTGCTAAGTGGAGATAGGAAATCCAGCCATTCTGCGGCCAAGAAAAGAACGACTAGCCCTCAGACAGCTTTGTGTGGCTGTGCTTGTTCACAGCAAAAAATGGAATCTGCGGCTCATTCACGTTGGATGGAGAAGAGAGAGCGCCTGGGGGGCTGGCGAAGGAACAACTGCAGCTTGGCTCCCAACGCTCGGAAGCCCTGGCGCTCACACTGCCTTGTGCTGGTCCCCAGCGGGGCCTGGTCCTCCGGCTCCAGGAAAGATGACAGCACAGTTTGGGGAGGGGCTGGTCCAAATGTTGCATCCTCGGTGTGCAGGTGGCAGTGAGGGTCATTAGTACTGCGGCTGAAGGTCCATCCTAGCCGTGCCTCCTTCTCGGTGGCTTGAGAAGCCCAGGAGGCCAACGACGGCCAGGTGCACAGGCAGCCAAAGAGGTATAGAAAGCAGGGCCCGCAAGAGGTGATCCCGCAAGGACTCCAGCTGTGCTGTCCTCCTGAGGAACATGGCTGCAGGGTCCTGACTTCTACTGACTCAGCTACTTTTCCTCTAGCATTTGGTGCATACTGGGCCCGAGTCATGGCCACCATAGGGAGGCAGTTTCTGGGAGGGTCTCTGCTGGAGAAGAGGGGTACTGCAGGAAGGGTGGGGAGCGAGACATTAGGGTCATTAGGGTCCCATGAATAGGCCCAAGCCCTGGTTTTCTCACATAAAGTTTGCCTGTTGGGTAAGTCACTTACCTTCTCTGAACCCAGGTTTATCTTTCTACAAAATGGAGATAATGGTGCTTATTCTGTGGGAGTTTGTCTTGATAGCTTATTGAAATATCTCTCTCTCTCTCTCTCTCACACACACACACACACACACACACACACACACACACACACATTGTCCCTTACATATAACTCAGGGAATCCCAAATACATGTTGCTTGAATTTTATTAAGATCTGGATGGATCCATTCTTGTATGATATATATGTGTGTGTGTGTGTGTGTGTGTCTTAAAGGCTCCATTAAAGCCAGAGAGGGACTTAATTCCCCTAGCACACCTGCTTGTGGCTCACCACACCCAGCATGATGTGCAGTGCACAAGTGTGACTCTTGCAGTGCACACAGGTGTGGCATAGCACGCCCAGGGCATCAGGGACAACGCACAGGCACCAGGCACAAGAGGCAATGTTCAAGTGCAAAGACCTGCTCACCAGGAGCACCTTGACAACCACAAGGAGTCCCTAGCAACATGAGGACTATAACTGTCAGTACCTGAGACCGAAAACCCACAGCTTCTTCCGACAAGGAGCCTTGCCACCTTGCCCTGCTGACCACCAACGATGAGGCTGGACACTGACCCTGCCAGCTACGCTGGAGGTCATTCAACAAGTCCTCACCTTCGGGGTTCTGGTTAAGCACTGGTTACAGTTAGGCCTGAAGACCCAGACCAGACTCACAAATGGCTAAGACCCGAGACCCTGACACAGCCATCTGAAATCAGTGATAAGTGGACTGTCCAGCCTACTTGCCAGGTTGTACTAATCTCTTTCCCTCTGCCTTAAAACTCCATATTGTATAAAGTGTGCATGGAGTGTTAACAAATAAAGAACCTGTTTTGGTCACGATTCCAATAAACGTTTTTGAAATAACTGAGACTCGGTTTTGGTTGTTTTCCATGACCCGAGTCTGCTCAGAACAATTCTCCTTGATAACAAAGTTGCTTCCTCATTAAGCTCCTGTCATGGAGCAGAGGCAGGCTTCACTTGTTTTTTTCAGGCTTCATCACAAGACAGAAACTGTGCATTTCACACAGGAGGGATTTAAAGTAAGTGCATTAGTTTGCAGGAGCTGACCTAACAAAGTACCCCAAGTAACTGGCTTAAACAGCAGAAATGTAGCTTCCCACTGTTCTGGAGGCCGAAGTCAGAGATGAAGGTGCTTCCTTCTGAGGCTGGGGGTGGAGGTGGAGGGGTCCCCAGCTCCTGGTGGTTTGCTGGCAATCGTTAGCATGTGGAAGCATCACGGGGCATTCTCCCTGTATGCCTGTGTGTCTCTCAATTTCCCCTTTTCATGAGGACGCCAGTCATATTTCATTAGGAGTCCATCCTATTACTATCCAACCTCATCTTGACTAATTTCATCAGTGAGGCCCCTACTGCCAAATAAGGTCACATTCTGGGTACTTGGGGGTCATGTGCATTTGAAGAGAGTACACAAATCTACCCAGAACAACACAGAATTTATTATGCACGTGATGGCGGAGCTGAGGTGCCAGCCAGGGGAGAGGTTAGCTAGAGCAAGAAGGTCCTGTTGCTCTTAACCTGGAAGAAACAGAAAGGTAGGCAGTACTAGCAGATGCTGGAAACAAAGAATCAGGCCATATTAGCTGATCCTAGAAACCAGGGTTTTCTAGCAGTAGCTAAATCCATGGTAGATACCATGGAGCTGAGACCAAAGAGGAGATGCAGCCGCAGCCAAAAAAAAAAATAAAATAAAATAAATGCTATCAAAAGTAGGAGAATCCAGCCAGGCGTGGTGGCGCACGCTTGTAATCCCAGCATTCGGGAGGCTGAGACCAGAGGATCCGAGTTCGAGGCCAACCTCACCTACCTAGTGAGGCATTCCGCAACTTTACCCAGTTTCAAAATAAAGAATAAAAAATAGGGCTGGGAGTATAGCTCGGAGGTAGAATGCCCCTGAGTTCAATCCCTAGTACCGAAAAAAAAAAAAAAAAAGTAGAATCCCACTTTCATCCTCTCTCCAGTTTCTTGGGCTCCTGTTGACTTCCCCCACAGGGAAGCCAGGGACAGGAAATCTGAGACACCCATCCCTCCCTCCAGGCACTTTAGCCCAAGAAGGGGAAGGCGGCGTGGATCTGAGCGCAAACGGCTCACAGCTGGTGCCACACTTTACATGCATGTTACACACATGTTCTCATCACCCTTCCTGAGCACCACCGGGGAAGGGATCTCAGCCGTCACTGCGAGTGTTAACAAATCGAGAAGCCAAGACTCAGAACTGTTGTGTCCCTCGGCCCAGGCCTCAAAACAGCTTGCATTGGAGAACTTCAACTCATATCCCTCACCTCCGGCTGGCCCCAAGGATGTGCTCTTTCTCCTACGCTGGTTCTGCCCGCTGAGAGGCAAGACGGAATGTGATTTACATTTTTTCCCTCCTGGGGCCTAATACCGTGTTTAGCATATATTAGCTGTCAATAAATATTCACCAAAATATAAGTGGCGGTCGATGAATCATTACCGAAGGAGAAGGGAAGATGGCAGCAGGTGGCTTGGAACGAACGTAGAGAGGAGGAGGATCCTGCTGGTCACAGCGGTTTCTGGAGGCGGAATAGGAAATTGAAGTAGGATCCAGGGGGGACCAGCTCCAAGAGAGACATTTCTCTGGCTCGCAGGCTGCGCTGGCTCCTTCTCTGAGGGGGGCTCAGCGAGTTTCCTCTCTGCAGGTTCCCTCCCAGGGCCCAAACCCTCCAACTGCTAAATCAGGGATGTGCCAGAGCAGAGGCTGAAACTCTGTAGGCCTGCAGGGATTCCAAACAAGGAAGAAGCCATGGCAGAAATGCCAGTCCAAGGGTGGGGAGACCACAGGGCTGGCCCTGCTGGGACAAACTGAGGTGCGCTTGGCCTTCTGGAGGTGACGGGGGCTGGGGTCTCCTCTGCTGCAGCTCCTGGGGCCCCGTGGAAGGCGCATGCCCTGGGTGGCCCAGGAGATGACTCTGCAGGAGAAGGCGGGCACAGGGCATGTGGGTTTGAATGTGAGGCTGCAAGATGTTTGGATGGCGGCAATTAATTCAGATGCTTTGAGCATCCATGGGCAATCGTAATGCTATTAATGATAATCTTACAGGCCAAATTTGACCTGCGGGACAGCAGCGATGCCCTTCTTCCTCGAAGAAAGGGACACAGGGCTTCATCTATCCACTGTGTGTTTGGGGAGGGCCTGGCTGATGTTACGTTATCTAATTTTCAGGGATAGAGAGAAAAAAAAAGAGGGAGAGAGAGAGAGAGAGAGAGAGAGAGAGAGAGAGAGAGAGAGAGAGAGAGAGAGAGAGAGGCGGATGCATGGCTTGGAGCTAACAAGCTCTTGGTGGCCTCCCCCCTTCACTGAAGGGCCTAGCTAGTCTTCAAAGTGCTGCTTAATTCTTCCTAGGCTTGGCCCAAGAAGCACCTCGCTCTTCCCTGGCTGGCTCTTTGCAGAGTTTCCACATATTGCAAGTGTGCCGTTCAACCTCAGTAAAGCAGCTCCAGGCTCAGCATGGCATCGGCTGGACTGGCCTTCAGGCAGACCAGGGTCAGGGACCAGAAAGAGCATCTTAGAGCCCAGTGAGGGGGAGAGGGAGGATGGAGGATGAGGGACAGGATGCCTCTGTCGCCTGGCCTTCACCACAGTACCCCTTCCTACCCCCGCCTCAGCTTCTGGAGACTGCAGCTGGGTACACCCCAGGAAGGAGGAGGGCGGGCCTGCTCCATGCCAGGACTCTATCTACGCTATCCTAATTAATCTCATCGTAGCCCAGTGGGTTAAACACAGCCATATCCCCATTTTAAAGAGGATAGAATTATCGCAGAGAGGTTAATGTTTTTGCTCAAGGAAATAGAGCATTGCCAGGTTTTAAGGGCACCCGCTCCATGAAGCCTGAGCTCTTCCTGAGTCTCCCTTGGTTTCTCCTGCAGGAGGCGTGCTAAGGTGTGGATGGGGGTGGGGCCCCTGTTTAGGCGGGAGGGTCAGGGTCAAACCTGCCCGCTGCTTGCTGGGCCCTGGGACTGCTGCTGGTTTTCAGCTCCACACACCCTTCTGCCAGCTCACTGATTTGCTCTTAATTTTGTTTTCTAAGTTTCCTTACTATTCAATTGGTTCTCAGGCTTTGAGTTTCTTAACATGGAAGTGTAGGTTACTGAATACACAATTTTCCCCTATTTTTTTTTTTTTTCATTAAAGCTGAAACTTTTCCTCTACACATTACCTCATCTCCACCCTCTGGTTTTTCTTGCTGTGCTTCCCTGAACATTCAGGACAAATGATTTTCTAATTTTCCTTGTGATTTTTTTTTTTTTTTTAACTCACAGGCTACTTAGAAAAGCATTGCTCAATTTACAAATATTTGGAAAACATTTTTAGATATGAAATGATTGCAATCGACTTGTATTTGAATTTCATTTTGTTCCGAGCATGTACTGTGTTTGGATTCGATACTTTTGAAAACTTATTTGGGTTTGTCTTGTATTCTAGCAAGAAGTGGTCTGTATCAATGGTTCTCAGTGGGGCCCTTGTTCTGTCCCTTCTCTCCCACACTCCCAGACACTTAGTTGGCCTGTCTGGAAACATCTTTGGTCATGACAGCGGGGACAAGCATGTTGCTAAATCTCGTGGGTAGAGCCAGCGATTCTGATGTCCTCTGTGCCTAACACAACCTCACCGTCCTACCAACAACCAAAGGAATCATCCAGCGAAAGTGGTCATAGTACAGAAAACCCTGGGAAATGTTGTTTAATAACCTTTATATAAAGATTATAAATCCTTTTTAATAATCTTTCTATAAAGATGTATAGTTTTTATATATTTTAATATTTATAATTTCTGTTTATATATTTTAATATTTATGATTTCTGTTTATTGGCTTCACGGACTACTCAAAAAGTGTTAGTTTTGTCCCATGTATTATAAATTTCTTTCCCTCTTTCTTTCTTTCTTTCTTTCTTTCTTTCTTTCTTTCTTTCTTTCTCTCTCTCTCCCCCCCTCCCCCCCTCCCTCCCTTCCTTCGTTCCTTCCTTCCTTCTTTCCTTCCTTCCTTCCCCCCCTCTCTTTTTTTTCTTTTTTGATACTGGAGATTTTACCCAGAGGCATTCAACCTCTGAACTACACTCTCAGCCCTATTTTATTTTGAAATAGGGTCTCACTAAGTTGCTGAAAGGCTGGCCTTGAACCTGTAAGCCTCCTGGCCCAGCCTCCCAAGTATTGGGATTACAGGTGTGTACCTCCATGCTGTGCTAAATCTATGTTCTTAAAAGCATACATATATTGAATTGCTGTAAACACTTGAAAAGCTCATACTTTTATCGTAAAAGGTCTCTATGTCTTTGTCTTCAACTACTTTTCCAACGTTAGTATGACTACAACAGATTCCTTAGGTTCAAAGTCTGCATGGCCTGTTTCTTCCTATCTTTTTACTTTCCTACTGGTGTGTTTCTGCATTTAAAGTGTGTACACTATGCACAGAAAGTAATAAGGTATTATCTTTTATTTCAGTTGGAAAATCCTCCTATAGTTTTTAATTGGATTAAAATTTACCATCCTGAGCCGGGCGTGGTGGCGCATGCTTGTAATCCCAGCATTTAGGAGGCTGAGACCGGAGGATCTGAGTTCGTGGCCAGCTACTTAGTGAGGCTCTCCACAACTTAGTGAGACCCTGTTTCAAAATGAAGAATAAAAAAATAGGGCTGGGGATGTAAGTTGGGTTCAATCTCCAGTACCACAAAAAAAAAAAAAAAAAAAAAAAATTTATCATCCGGGACTTATCTTCTCTTTACCCACATGCTTTTAATCTTCTTTTCCCATTTTTCTTGTCTTCTTCTCATACAGATCTATTTTATTCCCAATATTGACGTGGTGTGTGCGTGTGTGTGTGTGTGTGTGTGTGTGTGTGTGTGTGTGTGTGTTATTGAACCCAAGGGCATTCTACCTCTGAGCTACACCCCCAGCCCTATTTTATTTTATTTTTGTGGCACTGGGGATTGAACCCAGAGGCATTCTATCTCCAAGCTATACCCCCCCAGGCGATTTTATTCTTTTATTTTGAAACAGGATCTCACTAGGGTGCAGAGGGCCTCACTAAGTTGCTGAAGCTGGCCATGAACCTGGGATCCTCCTGTTTCAGCCTCCCAAGTACTGGGATTACAAATGTGCACCACCATGCCTGGATGTATTTTATTTTTTATTTTGAAACAGGGTCTCACTAAGTTGTGGAGGGCCTCACTAAGTAGCTGAGGCTGACCATGAACCTGTGATCCTCCTGTCTCAGCCTCCTAAGTACTGGGATTACAAGCATGTGCCACCACGCCTGGCTTCCCATATGTGTTTTAAAAGCACTTGTATTTATCTCTTTATGTCATGAAATGTACATTCCCAAGTATGGGTCCTGACACAGTACAGTATACAAAATGCAAGTCCTGAAACCAGTCAGTCCTTCTACTACTCTTTCCTCTACACTTATAAAACCCAGCTCAGGAAGAGGCACAAACCTAGGGACATGCATAGGACACATTAGTGACAGGATGCCGGGTGGCAATAAAGCCTGGCAGGAAGACATTTCAGAGGGCGGTGGGATGTTCTTTTGTGTGGTTTGTGGCAGTGTGCACATGGCTGTCTGCCTCTAAGTCAACAAAACACCTACAAAGTTTACTTTATAAATAAAGTATAGCTTAAAAACACCCATAAAGATGGCTTTATAAATAAAGTATGGCTTAAAAACAGCAATAAGAAAAAAAATCACAATGCGTTTTTATGAAGTGCCAAGTAAAGAAAAAATAACAATCCATTAGATCAAGAGATGAAGACATCACCGGGGTTTTCGGTAAATGGATAAGACTATCACAGGTAGAAGCTGTGCTTTTCTCTTCATCCTGAATAATAAAATGCGAAGAAAGCATTTTACGTTTAAAAAAGCCAATTAAAAAAGCAAATGCGTTTTGTATTGGATTCTAAACTCCAGTTCTTCCTGCTATGTTGAGCGGTTGGCACTAGAAATTAAAATACCATCACAGCCTACGTGCCTTCAGCTGATGCCACAGGATGTTTAGAACAGTGACTCCTGGGGTATAATTCCATTTACAGCACCGTTTACTCTCTGTGCTTCCGTTGTCATGTTATTTGTATTTATAAGTATCTAAAGTTATAGCACATTGTTATTATATTTGCTTTTAATGGTCAATTGCCTCTGTGTGTGTGTGTGTGTGTGTGTGCATGCGTATACCTAAATAGTTAGTAAAAACACATTCTGTATTTTCCCACATATTTTCCCTTTCTCATTTTTCTTATTCCTGCTTGTAGATTGAGGCTTCTTTGTGACATCCTTTTTTAAAAAGAGTTATAATATTCTTTTTTTTTTTTTTGCGGTGGTACTGGGGATTGAACTCAGGGGCATTCTACCTCCAAGCTCCCAAGCTCCACCCCCAGCCCTATTTTTTATTCTTTATTTTGAAACAGGGTCTCACTAAGTTGCGGAGAGCCTCACTAAGTAGCTGAGGCTGGCCATGAACCTGGATCCTCCAGTCTCAGCCTCCCAAGTACTGGGATTACAAGCGTGCGCCACCACGCCCGGCTCATAATATTCTTTTTTAATTTACTTTTTATTGGTGCATTGTAATAATACATCTTTGTTAGGTCCAGGCTGGCAGAGGCATACATGCACACATTTCTCATTAACCCTTCCCCAGTTCCCACCCACTCCCTCCCTCTCCCTCCTTCTCAGGTTCAGATTAGTGATTGACTTTGATGTGTTTGTGAAAGTACAGCATGTGCATTAGGGTAAGCTTAAGGACTTCTTTTAACATTTGTAATAGTGCGCCTCTGCTGGACTGGAATTCGCTCAATTTTTACCAATCTGAAAATATCTTTGTTTTGCTTCCACTTACAAATAATATTTGTGGTGATTATGGCATGCATTTCTAATCTGCAAATGCTTTTCCCCCTCGGCACTTTGAAGATGCCACCCCATTTCCCATCCTATCATTTCTAAATCTGCCTTTAGTGATGGTGTCAAGCCCACGTGTGTAATGTGTCTTTCCTTGGTCTGATTTGAAGATTCTGTCTTTGGCTCCTTCTTCTCCTTCTCCTTCTCTTCCTCCTTCTCCTCCTCCTCCTCCTCCTCCTCCTCCTTCTCCTT